>BFEA01000073.1:3447478-3463286 GCA_003427395.1 Chara braunii | reverse complement strand
CCGTCCTTCACAGATTTCAGCATTGCTTCATGATTTTTGGCAGCCGGGACGTTGCCTTCTAGAGGGAGGGGATAGTGTTACGGACTTCGCGAGGGCTTGATCCCTGGTCTATCTTTTGCTGTTTCGGCTGCATCCCGTTTTCGGCCTGGCACCCTTTTTCCAAACCCCTCCTTTGGTACCGTAGGATTTTGGACAACTGGCGCCATGCTGCAATTCGGGCGCCACTTTCAAATACTGCATTTTTTTAGTTCTGCCCTCGGGGCCTTTGCAGAAATGCCCCTGGTACYGTACWTGTCACCGGTACTTATGCCGGCTCCCCGTACGGTACRGGGRRGAGTCTCGACCAGTTCTCTGCTGCTGTACTCGTACTCAGTGTGACTTGCCGTTTCGGCATTCGGAATCCAAGACTTCGACTTTGTGCCTTGCCACTGTGTCTGCGTCCGACCCTCAGTCCGAGTCCGTCATGTCGAGTGAGTGAGTGTGTGTGTGTGCTCTCACTCTCTCCCTCTCTCTCATCTCCCTCGGCTCACCCTCAGCCTCATGCCCGTTACAGACGGTCTGCGATAAGGACACAACAAGAAGACGTGATAAACATCGTGTACGCGAGCCTATCCAGGGAAATTAGGTAGCTTCACACGGAAGCTGACGGGACTAGCGGCAGTATCAGAACTGACGACCTGAAGGATGCGACATGGACCGAAGAAACGACGTCGAAACTTGCGAAGTGTATCCGCCTCGAGCTGCAAGTGGCGTGCGTCGACGAGCACATCGTCACCGACTTTGAATGGATGATCCATTCGTGATCAGTTTGCTCGTGCGGTCATGCAAGTCTGGGAATCGGCTAGACTCTCGTGTGCGTTCTTCATAATAGCCGCCATGTGGGCGATCCAGCCGTCAAGCGAAGGACAACGAGTGTCTGGGCGCAACCGCGACAGTCGTAGGAAATCCACGGGTACGCGAGGGTGGTAGCCGAGGTCGCAATAGAATGGCGACATCCCTAGTGGCTCGCGAAACAGCGTGGTTGTACGCAATGTCCGCGTGGGCTAAGTGTAAGTTCCACTGCTGGTCATCCCTAACAAACTTTCAGAGGATATTATCGATAGTTTTATTGGTGACCTCAGTCTGACCATCCGTTTGAGGGGGGTAAGACGATGAAAAGCGGAGCTGGGATCCGTACACCTCGTGTAGGCATCGCCAGAATGTGCTGGTAAAGCGCGGGTCACGGTCGGAGATGATGCTCCCAGGTAAGCCGTGATCTCTCACGACTCAGTCGAAGACGATGTCGGCGACCTTACGAGCGCTAATGCGATAGCGGCACGAGACAAAACGTGTCCGCTTTGTGAAGCGATCGACGACGACCAAGATAGTATCATGACCGCGCTTAGTGGGTGGGCGGAGGGGACCAATGAAATCCATCGAGATGGACTGCCAATGACCCTCGGGTACGGGTAAGGGTTGAAGTAACCCATACAGAAGGTGGTTCGCATTATTCACCTCCTGGCAGGTAGGACACTTCTGGATGTAGGCTTTGACGAAGTCCTTGGAATTCGGCCAGACGTATAGGCGGCAAACACGAGCCAGCGTCTTGTGGAAGCCCATATGACTGGCAGCTGCCTTGTCATGGAACTCTGCTACAGCCTGGACATGGAGCTGTCCGATGGAGGGAACACAGATACGTGGTTTTAACTGACTACATCTGTCATGCGAGTACAAGAGACCGTTCTCACCGAGTGAGTATGAGGGAACGGTCTTGCCACTCCGCAATGTCGCATGGATGGCGTGATAATCTGGGCAGTGACGGTACTGAGTGGGATATGCGTCGATCACCGACTGATCAACAGTGGTGATGGAAATGGCAGCAAGATGGATGGGTTCCTGATTGTTATCACGACGGTGGGACAAGGCATCGGCGACGCGGTTCGTTTCACCCTTGATGGGCTGAATGGTGAAACTGAACTCGGATAAGTCACGCCACCAACGTGCCTGTCGAGGGGAAAGTTTGGGCTTCGTGAGGAAAACCCGGACAACTGAGTTGTTCGTGCGCACCGTGAAGGGCGCCCCGTGCAGGCAGTGACGCCAATGTCGGGTAGCATAAACTATTGCGAGAACCTCACGTTCATCGGCAGCGTAGTTTATCTCGGCAGGCAGTAGCCGACGGGAGTAGAAAGCGATCGCGCAATCCCCAACATGAGCCTCGAAAGTCCCATCCTCCGCGATGGTCGGGGAGTAAGTAACGGGAGGACTATCAGTGGACGAAAGAGGTGGGAGGGTAGGCGTCAGTCGAGAAGTAGTGTCAGCAGGAGGGGGGGGGAAAGGAGGAACATGAGGATAAGGTGAATCGGGAGGAGAGGGAAACACCTGAGAAAGTGCAGCTCCTATTGTAAAATCAGATGCATCAGTGGTGACAATGAAGGGGCGATCAAAACTGGTGCACAAGTCATCGCCTTCTTGAGGGCGCGAAAAGCATCCTCGCAGAGGGGTGTCCAAAACCATGGCGGGTTCTTTCGAAGGAGGGTGGAGGTAAGGACGTAGGAATACCTAGCATATCCCCTGATGGAATTACTATAGTAACTAGTGAGGCCTAGAAAACTGTGAAGCTGGTTGGCAGATGTGGGGACAGGCCACTTTGCAGTAGCAGTGATCTTCACGTCGTCAATGTGGAGACCCTGGTCAGACACATGGTGTCCTAGGAAGTCCACTTTGCTCTGGGCAAGGCGACACTTACTAAGCTTGGCATAGAAGCCATACTTGCGTAAGCGCTGTAGGACATCGCAGAGGTGTCTGAGATGGTCTTCTAAGGTACGACTGTACACCAGGATGTCGTCCAGGTATACGAGAACGTATTCTTCGAGGGTGTCCCTGAAGATGCCGTTCATCGCCGTTTGGAAGGTGGCGGGTGCATTGGTGAGGCCGAATAGCATCACCGTGAACTTGTAGTGACCGAAGCGCGATCGAAAGGCGGTCTTCGGTTGATCCTCTGTGGCTACGCGGATCTGGTGGTAACCGCTACGAAGATCGATCTTCGTGAAGAAGCCGTTGCTTGCCAGACGGTCAAACATTTCATCCGCGCGAGGCATGGGATAGTTGTTCTTAACCGTGTAACGGTTAAGGCCGCGGTAGTCATTGCAGAGGCAAAGAGTTTCGTTCGCTTTGCGAGCAAAGAGGACGGGTGCACCCCAAGGCGAGTTACTGGGTTTAATGAAACCCAGTCGAAGGAGCTTCGCAAGCTGACGCTTAAGTTCCGTCGCCTCTGGAATCGAGAGTCGGTAGGGTGCTTGATGGTGGACACGATAGTCAGGCACGAGCTAGATAGAATGCTCAACATCGCGCATGGGAGGGATCCCGCTGTATGAGAAATACGGGGGGGGAAACATCGCTGTACTCTTGAATCAAATCATGAACGACGGGCTCTAAGTCAGTCATGAATCGCATGAGTTCCTCAACGTCTGCGTCGACATGAGACGTATGGGAGGACTCGGCAGTGAACGGCAAAGGGACCTGGGATGTCGAGGGGGTATCCACAGGTTGACGAGTGGATGTGGAGATGGGAGCCGCGAAGATGGAGGAAGGGTCAGGGGGATCGGTCTCCAATGAGATGAGCTCAACCTCGGGACAGAGTGGATTATAGCGAAGAAGATCCATGACGTTCATCGAGTACAATGTGACGTCCTCCTGTCGTATGAAGTGAGCAAACTTTCGAGGAGAAGTGAAGGCGATGTCTGGGTGGGACCCAGAGGGACGAGGGTCGTGGGGAGGTAGGTCTGGAGGGTTTCGCCCGTGGTTCCAATGAAGGGGACTCGATGGGTTTGACCACACTTCGTTTTGAGAACAAGTGTCTCAGTCGCCCATTCGGCGTCTGTGCCACGGAACCGGCGAGACCAGGGAGTGCCAAGGATTAAGTCGTATGCAGTCTCCAGCACGTCGAAGTATGCGGAGGAATGGTAGCGCCGAGGTGCCTGGGTACTATCCGATGGCTGGAGGGTGAGGGAGAAGTGGAGGTTGGGGACCGTCTGATCGAAGAAGCGTTGGGTCTTGTTATTTTCAAGGGTAACGAAGATAGGAGAGCGATACCTGGAGGTAGCTAGACGAGCTTCCTCAACCACTCGAGGGTGCACAAAATCTCCTTGCGAGCCAGAGTCCCATAAAGCGCGGTACACCCTTGTAGATGTCCCCAGGCAAATAGGGATAATGGGGAGGGTGCGCTCAGGGTCAGAGAAAGCGAGAAGACGACGCAAGACGTTTACGTGTCGCGTGAGTCGCTCCTAGCGAGCTAGTCAGAGCTGCTGGTCTGTTTTCTAGGCTTTTCGTTCCTAGTCCAAGATGTCTCCCACTCGCTGTCGCGCGCATTGGTTCGGCATCACTCGGAGGTAGCGAGGGACCCTCCCGGCCGCATCACGTAGGAGTCAGAGTACACATCCCCGTTGTGGTATATACACGGAGCCTCCATAAGCCGCTCCGGCCGGGTGTGCCAGCCATACCTCTCGCGAGCCCCTACGACAGGACAGGGCCTACGCGAGGCACGACTACCTTCACCTTACGGGAGCTGTCACCTCCCTTCGGTGGGCGTATCCCCGCCGAGCTACTAGTCCACAGTACGAAAGTTGTTCAGCTGCAATCGCAGAGGTGGACCAGCCGAGGGCGTTTCGCTGTAGCATAAGGGGTACGCGCGGTACTACGCCTCTATCGGACCCGCACGCGAACCGACATCTTGGGGGGCTGAGGTCCCAAGCACGGCTCGTCGCCGGTCGACTAGGACGTATCCCACACGCCACGCGCACACCACTATAAGGAACATAAAAATAAAGCACACGCACACGCGCACACAAGTACTGAACGACGCAAAGGACGTACAACGCGACACACTCCTAGTCCCTTTGTATCCAACCCATAACTTTACGCAGTGGAAGTCGGTAACTGCCATACGCCAGGTTTAGTATAGGATCGCTCGAGCGTAGGACCCGCGCATACCAATTCATTATGCAGCTCTCCGTGAGTAGCTATGATGACGGCGCATTATGTGGTGCCCATACCCAAATGGCCTATTCTGAACCATGCGGTTGCTTCCGATGCTCAGGCGTCGGCTGAGATGCGCGCTAAGGGGAGGTAACCCTTTAGCGGGCGCAAAACAGGCCTGAGGGCTTTACCGCCTTCTGCACCTTGAGGCGTCCCAAAAGGTGCGGGGTAAGACGGTTCCTAGGGCACGAAGGAATTTGGAGCGGTGGTGAGTTGTCTGGCGCATCACCAGCGACACGCTGACCCTTCCGCCCGGAACTTTGTCGTTCCACCAAAATAAATCCCAACAAGGAAAATACCTCCAACTTTTATCGGAAGTGAACCTTTTCAGAGTTGGTCATGGGACCTAGGTCGTCCTGGGCGAGGACCATCGTATTCTAGGCTCAGGGCTAACGTCCGACCACAATTTCTCCAGAAGCATATATATAAATAGAGGGGTCATTCCTCTTCTGCTAGCCCCCTATTCCCAATTAAATCCTTAATATGCGGGTCCTTCAGGCCACGCAAGTATCCCACATAGGTACACATTATACACATATAAACACACATGGGAATAAACGTGTGACGATCACATCTCACAATCACAGTGGGTCTCTTCATGCACATATATAAGATCGCAGGGCAGGTCCAATCCAATAATCCAAGTTACAGAACATACTTGCAATCACATCAAAGAGTCAAGCAACAGTCCATACACTACACGGAGTCAACTCCAACCAATCTCTATGCTCATACCCTTTGCCTCAGCCATGCAAACCCCAACCTCCAGCCAACCACCTTAAGTAAATACTCAGTACCTTTGTCAAATGGCCATTCAATAAAAGTCCGGGTGAAACCTTAACAAAACAGAGAAGATCACAAGGGCTGAAGCCTCTTTAGGTTGAGTAAGGAGAGTGGKTTGAGGTTGAGTYGTAAACCGACGAGTCGGCAACCGACCTGTTATCGGTGATAACAGAAGGTGATCCTTGTAGGATCACGTTGGACCTAGTCCAAGTCTTGAATCAATCGACCAAGGCGACCTGTAACACAAGACAGGTCACTCTCAAGCTAAGTTTATACGTTCAGGGAGAGTAAGCTCCATATCCCGACCTTACTCAAGTTATCATATCTAACTAAGTCTAAGTCTACCTCTAGATAGCACTCAACAAAAGGTTTATCTCGTCATAGTCTCCCCTACATAGGTCGCCACCTGTCCAAATATATTCTAACTCCTCTAAATTAGGAAAATTTCAGCAGCGCTTCCCGTAGGAGAAGTGATATCGCAGAAAATATACTAGTCCAAAAGTCAGACTTTTGGATTCCAGAAGGCCAAAATCTGCCTAACTCCCTGACTTTGCAAAAATTTGGGCAGCACTTCCTTCAGGGAGGGAGGCTTCTCAGATTTATACTAAGTCAGAACTGAACTAAGACATAAAGTCTAAGTTCTGTCAAGACAAAATCCCAACCAACTCCTTAGATTTGTAGAAAATTCGGCAGCGCTTCCTATAGAGAAAGTGCTAGTCCAAGATTTATACAAGGCCAAGTTTGGAATCTGAAAATGACTTTGATCCTTTAGGGCCCAATTTTGGCTAACTCCCTGACTTAGTAAAATTTTGGGCAGCACCTCCTTTAGAAAAGGAGGCTCCCCAGATTCTTACTAAGTCAAAAAGTCATCAAGGCCGGATCCTGAAAGAGTCAAAGGTTTGACTAACTCCTTGATTTTGTAGAAATTTCGGCAGCGCTTCCCGTAGAGAAAGTGGCTTACCAAGATTTATACAAGACCAAGTACGAATCAAAAGATCCTAGGAAATGCGGAAATTGATCTAAGTAAAAAAAATGAGCCCAGAAAATGCAGGAATTGACTCTAGCACTTGGCGAGCAACTACAGCAACTACCTATCAAATCCAAACTCAGACTAAGAAGTGGCATCACTCAAGTCACATGCAGGCCAAACCACAAACATGCACTCTCTCACCATCCCCAAGTTACCTTTAGCAACCAATCGTTCGTAGTCTTTCAATGATTTATCCCTTATACCCAGCTTACATAGGGCATAAGGCTAGACCAGCCAAACTTATGGAACATGTCTAGCCCAGCCAATAAATATACACAAACATAGGGCACAACAACTTTTCTCTTCTTTGGGCATATGACTAGGCCACCCTAGTCGCCCTGAACTGTTTAAGTATCCAAGGTTTATATAGTTGTCTGCACTTAGTCTTCTGAGGTAGCATATAGCTGAGCCGATCATCTTCAACTCAAGACTCAGCCTGCCCCTTCGTACCACAAGTTTATTGTTAGTTAAGTACTCTCTTCAGTTAGTGATAAGCTATATTCAGGCCACCCAAACTTATGGAACCTTGCCTGACCAGCCTGTTCATAGATAGTATAATAGTAAAGTATATCAAGGTTATAGCCTTCTGGTTCCAGCATGTGCGAGGCGTTGGACCAAGACCACCCAAACTTATGGAACATGTCTTGGTCCTCAGCCTGGTTTATTTCTCTTAGACCAAAGCAGGAAGAGGTAGAACCACCCAAACTTATGGGACATGTTCACCTCCTCGTTCAGAAACCAAAGAAACTGTCAAAAACCCCAAATAAACAAAGTCGCCAGACTACCCAAACTTATGGATTTGATTGGCGCCTGAAGGAACAATCACATTCAGCCCTCACAAGTCAGAGCAACCAGACCACCCAAACTTATGGATTTGTCTGGTTCTCTAGGCAATACCAAATAAAACACAGCACTGGGCCTTCCCAAACTTATGGAACTGGCCCAGCCTTTGATTGATCCAGTCAGACATGCAATACAACCTTTCTCCCACCCTTCCCCCAGATGCAACCCCACAATCTGCTTTCAATCAATCAAAGAAGCCGAATTTAACTTTATACATGCATTCTTTTACTTTGTCTGGTTCCTGAATAGAAAGCAAGATTTATAGGGACAGACAGACATACATCAATCAGCCATCGGGGGAATAGGCAAACATGGGGGATATGGGGTCATACAGGTAGGAGGATAATATACCTGATGGTTCCCTGCCTCCAGAACCTCGCCTAGGTTCCGGCAGAGCTCCCGCAATCGGTGGGAGGACTCCCCACAAAGTCTCGGTGTGGACCTACGGGTTGCAATCCCGCCTGCCGCCTTCCCCTCGTAATCGATAGACTAGACTGAGAGTAGAAAGGTTGATGGAGAAGGTATAGAGACTCTCAGAGGGGCGCACTCGGACTCACGTGAGGGGGCCTTGTTATCTTGGTTCGCCTGAGGGCCCCGCAATGGCAGCCTAGTGACAGCTTGATCAACGAACTTAGACTGCTGAGACGGCCCCACCTGCCGAGTCTCCACCTTTCAGCACCGCGCTTCCTCCCTAGTCCCACTACTCCTCTAAGTCCAACGGCAGCCGTCCAGCACCCTGTACCAGTCCTCCAATGAGCAGCAGCAGCAGTGCCCAACGGCAGTCAACAGCTACAATAGCAATCCCCGGCAGTCACCGGCAGGGTGTATACAGCGGCCTGCAGCAATACGCGGTGACGGCCAGCAGCACACCAATCTCTCCCAACAGTCCCCAGTAGTACACAGCGGTGCCAGGCAGCAACCTGCAGCAAAGATCATAACAACGGCAGTTGCTGCCACTAGCAACAGCTCAGGCCCCGATACCGCCACCAATAGTAGTTGTAGTCCGCCGCTGCAGCAGTCTGTACATAGCCCCCATGCGTAGCCCGCCTGCAAGTGACAGCTGGTACCCAGTCCGCATATCTAACAGCAGTGCGCTATGTTGTAGCGCGCAGCGACCAACAAGCGCAGCAGCCAGCAGCAGCACATAGCGGTAACCAGCAACAATAGCAATAGCCAGCAATCCCAGTCCGTACCCAGCGCAATATACAGCAGGCTGCAGCAGTATGCCGGCCAGCAAGTGTGCAGTACCCAGCAATCAACAGTGCCCGGTATGCAGCAGCAGATCCTCCCCAGTAGCGCCACGTGCACTATGCGCAGTGATAGCCCGTGCACAGCCAACCGCCACCCCCACTAATCAACTGCAGACGACGGCCTGTGCCCAGTCAACCGTGGCAGCAGCTATAACACACACCGGTAGTCAGTAGTAATCAGCAGCAATCCGCGTTCTGTCCACAACAGCTCCCCGCCAGTCCGTACCCAGCGCAATATACAGCAGGCTGCAGCAGTATGCCGGCCAGCAAGTGTGCAGTACCCAGCAATTAACAGTGCCCGGTATGCAGCAGCAGATCCTCCCCAGTAGCGCCACGTGCACTATGCGCAGTGATAGCCCGTGCACAGCCAACAGCCACCCCCACTAATCAACTGCAGACGACGGCCTGTGCCCTGTCAACCGTGGCAGCAGCTATAACACACACCGGTAGTCAGTAGTAATCAGCAGCAATCCGCGTTCTGTCCACAACAGCTCCCTGCCGCCCGCCGCGGCATGCAACAATCGGCAGTAACCAACTGCAGCCGTAATCCGCCCTCACAGCAACAGTACGCAGCCTGCAACACCAGCCGCAATATCCAACACCATCCACTTCAACCGCGACGACCGTCAGCTGCCACAACCCGTATACGGTTCCCCTCGCAGCAGCAGGCTCCCTGATGATGGCCTATGTACGGTCAACAGCGGTCAGCAATTACATCCAGCGGCCATCCACAGCGAGAGGTAACATGCAATCCCCTCCCGTAGCCAGCAGTGGCATGCCCGCAGTTCGTAGCGGTATGCCCCAGCCTTCACGCAGCTCCCTCGCAGCAGCAGTACTTCAGCAACTCGTAGTGGTACACAGCAGCGGTTTGCCACGGTCCGCGCACAGTCCGTAGCATCAGTGGTATGGAACCGCATGGAGCAGTGTGCAACGGTGTGCCGCAGCGTGCAATAGTGTGTCACAACCCATACCCAGCAGCTGCCCCCATTGCCAGCCGCAGGTGAGCAAGTTCGGAATGAATCCTCCCCTAGTACATGACCGCATACAGCGCAAGGCAAGTGCTCCTTTGCTTCCTCTATCTGTGTGTGGGTGCACTCCGCCTGCCCTGCCAGCTATCTGCCATTCGACCGAACACGGCCTCCCGCTTCTACTTCGTGGGTTGCACTCACTCCTGCAGCCCTACCAGGTAGTTGCTACGAACCCCTCCCCTGCTCCTTGTCTGGCGTGCGCAACAATGATAATCAACACTTACATCAGCAGTCGAGCTCGCCTCTACGCTGTTGGTCTGCTGTAGGGGTAAGTGCTATACCCCCGTACCTACTAAGGCAGTCGCAGGGGAGTGAACTTTTCACCAAAACATGGCAAAGTACCTTCTCCCCGTTTGCCCCATCACTGCAAGTACCAGTAGTCGGAGGCGGAGCGGTATGCCACCAGAAGCAGGTAGGTCCCCTTCCTCGCGGTTGGATTCACTGCACTCCCTCCGACAGACTGTATGATCCCAACGCTATGATGAGTAAGCTCGCATGCACCTTCCGCAAAACCCAGCCAGGTGCGCACCCCCTCTTTTCTTCTACCTTTTGTACAGCAATCTGGCGCCGCTACCCGAGTTTCCGTTCATCTGGTAAGTTGCGAACTTCGTGGTTGACTCCTGCTAGCTCCCTTGTGGGAAAAGCCAAAAATCGAATGAATCTTCTGTTAGAAAATAGGTAGGTTCATTTTCTTTCTATAATAAAAACATCCTCCTCCTTCTCGCATGCAGCTCACTTCTTACTAATCTCCCACTCTACTCACTTTTCACTCAAACTAACGTTATACTCTAATTCGCCATCCCTCATCGTCAGTTCAAGGTGAGCATTTGCTCTCCCCTCTCTTCCTACAATTGGCTCTACTATCCAGATGTACCTGGTTGCTGATCTCACCCGAGCCTACTCGAAGCCAGGGCGACAGGAGGATCACGTCTGCGCAGGCGACTGAGAAGGGGAGCAGCACCGGAGTGATAGCCACCGTGAGTGATAGCACGATCACCACGCGCGGCGGCAGGACCACATTGGCCAGCAGCACTCAGACGGAGATTGCGAGCACGATGGCAAGTTATCTCGCCCTCTCTGTTTTGGCTCCATTTCGTCGTGCTTGGAACATCATATTCCCGCTGTAAACATGAGCAAAATCGGGATGAATCTTCCCCAAAAAAGCGGGTAGATTCATTCCGTTTTTATTCAGCCACAGACTTCATCATCTCTCGTAGCCCATACTCCCCCTTTTCGATCGGATCCACCCCTTAGCTCCTCAATCCGTCTTCACCAACGGATTCGCCCACCTCCTAAATTACCAAAATGACTCCTCCCTCCCTCGTTTTGGTCGAGGATCGAGGGAGAGGCCGGTTTTCCCTTCTTCTCCTACTCACTCCGCCATAGCCCCGGCGCACCCCCTGTCGCATCTAACCCCTATCCTAACCAACTAACCTCGAAACTAACTGCACCATCAGACTCGCCTTGGCCCAAAACCCCGGAATAGCATCTTAGATCGCTAAAAACCGCCAAGAAACGACCGACTTATTCTACTTTCATTTCCCATCTTCTCCCCTCCACTGTACTCCACGCACACTTTTTCTTGCTAACCTTCTAATCTAGCACCCTAGCACCGAAACTAACACTACCATTAGATTCGCCTCCCTTCAGAACCTCCAACTTACATCTCTCCCCGCCAGTTTTCATTATGGAACGGCTGACTACATGTTCTTCACTTCCGCCATCGCTGTGCGTTCTTCACTGCGCTCTCCCTCCTCCTGCGCATGCACCCGACGAGAGGGCCCGTCCAGATTCGTCGGCCTCTTACTGGCTTCGCCCCTCTGTCAGCCCTCTGCTCCAACCCTCGTTCTCCACTTCCTTGTCTTCTCCTCTTCACAGTGTTCTTCCTGCCCCGCCTATACACAACGCAGAAGGGCAACTAGCCCCCTTCCTCCTTCACTACCTACGGCCCCCCAAGCACAGCGCTGTGACAACCAACTCTGGCCGGGAGCACGCCCCAACGGCAGCCACCACCCGCTACCGTGAGAACCGAAGTGGCGGACTGCTCCCGGTCTTTATGCAGATTATCCATGCTCAGGGGCCTTGCTAATCTTCTCTGTATCAGTCCAACATTAACGGATGTCCCGAAGGATTGCACCCTGGCCATAGTTCGTGGATGAACTAGGCCGCTGGTCTCCACTGTAGGTTCCGGTACCAGCCCCGGACCTCGCAAATAAAAAAAATATATATAAAAAAATAAAAAAAAATTAAAAAGTTACAATTAAAAACCTAGAGGAAAAAAACTTTAAATAATAAAGGGGAAAGCGGCTGGGGGAGGAGGACCATTGGTGCTTGGTCCTTTCCTATGGGCCCGCAGTCGGAACTCCCCCTCAAAAAGCCAAGGGGGATAACCCCGCAGGACCCTCAACCCCAAAGCTCACTCCAACGCACTCCTCCGCTGCTCCGCTGCTGGCCTCGACCCCGGGATCCACCTGGTGAGAGTCTGGCACCGTAACCAATAGGGCTAAGCCCAGCTTTGATTTTGCTGCACGCGGCCCCGTATATGAACGGTAGCCGCAGCCAGCCTGGGCCTGCAGCAGCAGTACTAAGGCCGCTGCGTAATCCCCCACTCAACCCCACGGCCCTGTATGCACGCACTGGCGGTTAGACCCGGATTCTGCTCGGCATGTCACGCCTGTGGCCCCCATAATGCCGCGCGGAGGCCACCGCTTGCGTCCATGGTTCCTACGCACCGGCCCTTGCCGTATGACGGGGTAAAATTTCCCTGTTTGCTACCGTCGCCTATGCAGCACAAGTGTGCCGCCCCCTAGCTACCCTCTTCCGACGGCGCATGCCGTATGAATGCAGGTGCGCCATGGTCAGTCCGCCATGCAGAACAACCTTTCCTAGTTTTAATCAAACCCAAAACTCTTTGCCGGCGGAAATGCCGACCCTATAATATCAAAAGAAAAATTCATCACACGCGCCTCAAAACTGCGAGCCGACCCGCTCTCCGCTCCCTGTCGACCATTCAGTCAACGCGAATCAACACAACCGCAACTTCACACAGTGTACTCAGATTCTGAGCAAGCCTTACCTTCTGTCACTTGCAAAAACCAGGGCGGATACCCTTGTAAGGGTATTCGCCCCGACAGGAAACGAGAGAATAGAATTTTCATTTTTTTATTCGACTCTAGAGGAGACGACGCAGGACGTTTACGTGTCGCGTGAGTCGCTCCTAGCGAGCTAGTCAGAGCTGCTGGTCTGTTTTCCAGGCTTTTCGTTCCTGGTCCAAGATGTCTCCCACTCGCATCACTCCATTCTTTACCCAGATCTTCCATGGGGGATCTGAACTGCGCAATATTTGGCCCTAGCGGTCCGTAATCAATCTATTTCCGAACAGCAGTTGCCTACAAACGTCCTCCCATCTTGAGGGCAACATCTTCTCCGGTAAGGGGAGTTTTCTCCATGTTCGGAGCGTGCTGGCCTAAAAGTCGTCCTTTTCCCGGTCCTGTCCTGGCTGCGTCATGGTCTGTTTCCACTCTTTTGGGTGCCCTTCTCTTCTCGCTATCCCAAGACACCTGTCCGGTATCCGTATCAAAGGGCTAACTGAGGGGTGGCATGTGGGGCGATTCTGGGTATCTGTTCCGTAGCCTGGCCTTTCCATGGGATCCGTTGGTCAAACAGAAGCCTTCCGATCCATTGTATTGATAGTGCCTGGACCTGGATGACTGGGTCGATGATCCCCAGGGCCGCCCTCTGGACGTTGGTTGCATTATCAAGTGCAAGTCCACTCGGCTAATCACGTTTTTGCATTCGTGGTTGCGTCTCCATAAAAGTGCTGCAATTTGTCATTTAAGTGCCTTGACCCCCTCCTTGTTGAGGGACCATAGCGCTGATTTATACCAGATTAACGGCAGTATCACATTATTTATGATCGAATCCCCAAATGCTATTCATATCAAATGATTCAAAATCTGATTCGATCAAGATTCGAACTGATGATCTGTTCATTAATAGGCGTGTGTACCATTCAAGTGCATGTACTTGGTGTCCGGTTTGTTCTCCACCGCAGAGTTGTGGGATGTCCCATAGAATTTTCCAGATTCTAGCTGAAAATACAACAGAGTATTCACTAGGCTCTCAATGAACTCCCGAAGTTCTAGTAGAATTAAATAAATTACCTATGAATTCCGTTCGTTCCCACTGAACTATCATGTTCTGTATAAACTTACTATAAACTTAGTATAAAGCCTATCAATGTTTATCATTCTGTTTACAACCTGTCATGGAGTTTGTTATATGCAGCATCTGTCTTTTTTTCTGGTTTTGTTTTATTTTTTGTCTTCTTTGCTAGGATATCAGCCGGGTCGCCCGGTTCCCAGGTGGCCAGCCCGTGCAAGGACCAGGCAAGGTCCCAGCAAAAAAAAAAAGAGTAAAACAAAATCCAAAAAATCCGAAAAAAAAACTATGTTATGCAGAAAAATAAACTGAACAACTTTTGCCTCAGGGTCACATCGAAATTCTTCACCAAATTTAGAATAAAAAATAAAATTCCAATCCCAAACTTGAAGACAGATGGAGAGAGACACTGATCCTAGAGCCAACAGCCTCAGTATCCATCCCGTGGACAAAATACCTCCCCATCAGACCAGCTAGAATCCGTAGCTTACAGTGGCTCCTAGCCCATGCAGCATTCCCTGTCAACCAGTGGCTCCACAAAAGAAGAGAACACTCAGACCCCGACAGCTCTGAACTATGCGTAATGTGCGGTGACAATGTCCCTGAAGACATCTCCCACTGCCTCCTCTACTGCAGCCAGGCCGCCTGGATATGGAACAAAGTCTGAAACCTATGGTCCCACCTCTTCTCATCCCCTCCCCCCAACCTCACCCCTCTGAACATCCTACTTCTATCTAACATCCCCGAAAAGCGGGGTCTGGTTCCACATGATCAGGAAACTAGCCCTGTGGGTCATATGGAAAAGATGTACCAGGACAATCGAGGGTTCAGAAGTGGCCAAGGAGGAAATGTGGATCCTGCTGCTGAGGATGGTGGAAACAGAGATCCGATGCAAATGGAGGAGTATATGGACAGCAACGAGAGGCAAACCTGAAAGACTCGCACTCAGGAGACAAATCTTCATGAGATATTGGTTGCTACAGGGGAAGATCGCGACAGTCGCAGACAATAAGTTACACTGGAAGAAATGGAGCACTACAACAACGACAAGGAATGTAGCCCCGAGAGGGACAAATTGAGGTTAGCCTCAGATGGATAGACATCTCTCCCAGTTTTCTTGTGCTTCAATACCTATTCGACAGAAGCAACGAGAGGAAAACCTGAAAGACTCACACTCAGGAGACAAATCTTCATGAGATATTGGTTGCTACAGGGGAAGATCGCGACAGTCTCAGACAATAAGTTGCACTGGAAGAAATGGAGCACTACAACAACGACAAGGAATGTAGCCCCGAGAGGGACAAATTGAGGTTAGCCCCAGACGGATAGACATCTCTCCCAGTTTTCTTGTGCTTCAATACCTATTCGACAGAACCAACAGGGGGTCTGAGGGGAAAGCTAGGGTAGGGCAAGCTGACAGTCAATCCTCCCATACAGGAGTAATCAATGCCGGTCAGGGTTCCTTCGGCCAGACGGAAGGAAGCGTGAGTGTGTACTATGATGTATTCTGAAACAGTTTTCACCTTTGGCAGTAGCCGATGCAGATCCCAGGGGTCGATCCCTTGACCTCAGCTTACCTGTGTACAGTATCTGTACAGTTCCCTGGAGTTGAACCCGTGACCTGCACGATAGCCAGTGGTAAGTAGGTCACCGTAGGTTGTAGGCTGTAGGAAGATTCGAACTGTAGACCTGTAGGGTAG
>BFEA01000073.1:3403253-3415649 GCA_003427395.1 Chara braunii | reverse complement strand
CCCTCTTCAAAGGTCAACCCGGTTGCTGATCAGTTCTTTCGCTTGGTTGCATTTCTGTTTGCAGGTGAGGAAGTTCTATCGGAAAAACTGGCAATCTATGAAACTATTGCACGTAAGCAAATCGATGACAACTGCTCAACTGCTGCAAATAGTTTAATAGTGTCGATTTTTTTCAATTTCTCGTCTGTCTCCTCCTTTTGTTGGTGGCCTCTCTCACTCTCTCGCATTGCTTGTTCTGCCTGCCTATCATAAAAGGGTGAACTTTGGAGCCCAAATGAAAAAGACGAGCAGGGAACATGGCGCATATTGAAACCGATCTTTTGCCTTTTTTTCTGTGCAGCAATTTTCTTGCTTTCTTTCTTAAACCAGTAGTTTGTCTGAGCCTCTTTTTCCCGAGGCGGTCAAAGAAAAAAAAGAACCGGCGTGCTCCTGTAGTTTTTTATTTTCGCCCTGTTGCCGCCAAGTCTCTGTGGGGCGTGGCATGTAGACCGCTCTATCGTAACAAAGTGGCTGTGAAACGCACTGGTGGTTTATTAGATATGTATCGAGGCAAAACCAGGTGTCCACACGATGCATCTTGCCTAGATTTTTGTTGCGAACTGGCAGGCCGGTACATCCTGCCAGACGCTGCGCGAGCACTTTGCGTCGTTGGAAAATGGCTGGGAATGGTACCAGTGGTTTAAATCTTGAAAAGCTGAAGTTAAGATTCGGCGTGGTTGAGGGGCAGGGGGGGATGGCTGGGTGGCTAGGGGAAATGCTTTCCACAGACTGCAACACTGCAGGTCCGCTCTGCACCTTGCGATGTGCAGTTGGCATAGTTCAGGCCTGCACTCAAACGGCTTGCAGGCTGCAATGTGTCACATGGAACGGTGGCAGGAGGACGGAGGACGAGGAAGGAGGAGATGGTGGGAAGGCTGTGTGCAGACTGCAACACTGCAGGGCCGCTCTGCATGTGCAGTGTGCAGAGCTCAAACCTGCACTCAAACGGCTTGCAGGCTGCAGTCTGTCACATTGAACAGTGGCAGGACAAAGAAGGAAACGGAGGAAAAAGAAGGGAGGAGTACGAGGAGTAAGGACGATTAGGGGACATGACGAGGAGGGAGGAGGAGGGAGGCCATCCATGCGAAGAAAGTCAGCCAAAAAAAAAAAAACAGTGTGGCACGCTACGACATGGCGAGCAACAAGAGAAGAGGGGAGGAGGAAAGAGGATGGAGGAGGAAGGAGGAGAAAGGAGGAACGAGGAGGGGGAAGGAGGAGGGTGAAGGAGGAGATTGAGGGAAAATGACGAGGAGAACGGAAGAGGAAGGAGGAGTACAGAGGAGAACGTAGATGGCGGCAGAGGAAAGGGGAGGAGGGGATGCTTCTGAAGTGAAGAAAGACGACCCCCCCCCAAAAAAAAAGTGCACCGTAGAAGAACTGGGGAGGAGGAAGGAGGAAGGAGGACGAAGGAGGAGGAAGGAATAGAGAGGATGAGGGGAGATGACTGTGAGGAAGGAGGAGGAAGGAGTAATGAGGAGGAGGAGGGAGGAGGGGAGGCTTTCCAAGTGCGTAGGCGGTGACGCAATTTGTCCAATTTGAAAACATATATGCAAATTTCCCAGAAAGTCGACCAGAAAAAAAAAAAAAAGCCGCGCTGCACTGCCACATGGCGCACAGCGGGAGAAGAGGGAGGAGGAAGGAGGGGGAGGAAGAGGAAGGACAAGGCTAGAAGGGAAGCACATCAACCAAAAACAACCAAAAAAAAGCACAGTGTGCTGCCACCTGGCACGCAGTGGGAGAAGAAGGGAGGAGGGAGGAAAAGGAGGAGGAAGGCATGCAGCTCTCTCTCTCTCTCTCTCTCTCTCTCTCTCTCTCTCTCTCTCTCTCTCTCTCTCTCTCTCTCTCNCTCTCTCTCTCTCTCTCTCTCTCTCTCTCTCTCTCTCTCTCTCTCTCTCTCTCTCTCTCTCTCCCCTTCCGCTTTGATCTTCTGGGGGGCGGTGGCGCGCAAGCGGGTACGTAGAGCGCTGGAGGCCGGAGGAGCTCTGTTGATGGAGGGGGCGGATGCTTCCTTGATGGAGGCACAGCAGGCAATAGCGAATAGCAGGTGGGCGCGCTTCAACGCTGGTGGAGACAACAAAGTGGCAAGATGAGTGGCGCGTGCGGGCGGCTGTGTCCAACGTCCGAATTCAAATTCGGACATTGCCAGACAAGAACGGCGGCCCAATCTGGGCTGCTGATCTTGTTGATCTTAGATTGGGCCGCCAACATGAGGGCCTACCGCAGTCCACCATGACCTGAGTTTTTTTCAGGCCTTGGCTGGGATGCGGAAGGCCCGATATGACAACTATCGGGCCCGAATCAGCTCAGCACGAAAATGCGCTAGGCCTGCCTGTGGCCCGACCGGGAGGCCCACCCGTTCAGTTGGCCACCGGTGCGACCTCCCAGGACCCACGCCTGGTTTTGTAGCACAGCAAATGCTACAAGATGTACATACATTCTGCAAATAAGAGTAAAAATTTACTACCTTGGAAGGTTGCTTGTAGTTCAGAGTTCAGACAGCAAACATAGTCAAGGTAAGGACAAAAAGAAATGGAAGTAGCAAGAATCTCTGGTGTGGATCAGCCATCATCTTTGGCATGTCCAACAAAGGAAAGAGAAACGGTGATGATGTGACCTGAACCCAAGCCGAGTCAGCTGACAGTTCATATCAGCCCAAGCCCATGTAGAACGGAATAGGAGTCAGGCTGATTTTCTGCATATCTAATCACCTAAGAGATGCCTAGTTGTCAGTATGCCGCAACTCCTAGGTTCGTCATTTTGCTTCTCCATTTTCCCATTTTTCAAGGGAGGGTTGCTCCTTACTGTATCTCGATCCCAGCGTTTACGAAATGGTTAGCTCCAGATTTTCAACCTACCGTCTTCAAGCCGATTGAATTAAACAGCTGGTCATTATCGCTGTATCTAGAGTGTAGACTGGAATTGGCCCAAATAGAGCGATAATGACCAGGCATTCTATTCAGGTGAAGACAGTAGTACGCAAGGCTCTCCCAGGTTGATTGATGATCAGTGGAGCACACCAATGCTAGCCCAGTGTCAGTAAATTTGTGAGTTCCGATTCTCCAACCTACAGCGGCAGTGTGGGGTCGCACGCTTAATGACCCTGGTCGTGACGTTGGATGACATTCATTGCTATCCTTCAGGCTTGAACTATAGTTCCTTCTTAACCTCTCTTGTGGACATGTTATCCGCAAAGTTTGACGACGGTTCGTTCCTTCTCTATGCAGATCACTTCACTAGAGAGGAACAAGTTGGTGCCACCTGGTAACAGTGGAGGGCAAGGAGAACAGCAGGCAGATGCTGATGACGAGAATGTCGTTGGGGAGGTGAAGAGAGAGGTGGGGTGGAGAATGGAAGAAGCAGATGAACAACAAGAGAGGGATGCTGATAACATTCAAATGGATGACGGGAGTGGATGCACCCGCAGTGACGGGCACGCTATACCTTTCTTGTGCAAGCTTCATGAGGCTCCTCATGCGCCATTGACAAAGGATGTGAGTGATGATGTTGCATGTGAGGAGGAGGGTGCAGCGGAGAAGGTGGTGGAGGTCTGTGAATCATCTTGTTATGGGAATTGGGGGGTTAGTGATTCATCTCACAGTGCGAAAGTGACAAAGCCGAGAGAGCAGTATGACCCTGCGCATTCGATTGGACGGTTTGCTGCACCAGCTGCTGAAGGGTTTGTGGGGTTTCCTGTGCCTGTGAACTTCTCAAGTTTTAGCATGGAGGGTCTGAGCTTGAGTGAACTTGGACTTCGTAGAGTGGGGCGGCGTAGGCGGCTGCTCGTGTCGACTTCGATGGGAAGTTTGCCTTCTTATGGACGGAGGTTATCTCCTTCAGTCAGCAGGACCAGCATCAGAACAGAGAGAGTCGGAAACTTCAAAGGGAAACAGGGGTTCAACTTGTTCTTGCGCGCCAAGAGCCAGAGGGAACGTGACATGGCAATGGCACGCCGCTCGCGTGCACAGACATACGGCACAATACATCAGCACTGGTCAAGGCAGCATGGTCAGACAATGGGTATGGTTCCTGGAGTGTTGAGGCGCGAAGCTGGCGGAGCGGGGGGGAAGGGCTCGAAGCACAATGGTCCAGAGACGGGAAAGCCCAGAGGAGGTTGGGGATGGGTTCTGCTGGAATCCTGGATGCTTGACCGTCCTTGGAGAAATCGTTACTTCCGTGACCCAAATGATCCCACAGGAATGTATCTGATGGAGTGGATTCCTCCTGATCATCTCGCGTTGGCTAGGGCACCACTAATGGAAGAAGAATGTGGCAATGGCAACAGGAGGCGCAGCAGCAGTGTGGGTGCTATGGGCGGACACGGGAGGAAAGAGGTTTCATCTTTGGCAGGTGCACCTCATACTCCAGCTGTTAATGAGGATGCACTGCCTGCTCATCGCAGGTCGGAAAGAACTGCGCCACGAGCACAGGGTGGGAGGGCCGCCACAAGGTCTGGACCGCCTTCTGGTTCGACTGCCGGGCAAAGCAGTGAGCCCTCTGCAGCTGTGTGTGCAATCCCCCAGGGCACTCAAAAGGACTCCACCTTGGGACCTCATCAGAGTTCTCAGACAGGTCATTATTCAGGTGTGCGACACACTCAGACACAAGCTCTCTCAACGGCAGCAGTGACTCGAGATGCGGTGCATTGTACAGAAAAAATGTCAGCGGCAGCGGTGACTCGAGATGCGGTGCATTGTACAGAAAAAATGTCAGCGGCAGCAGTGACTCGAGATGCGGTGCATTATACAGAAAAAACGTCAGACGAAGGGAAAAACTGTGGTGTGGCAGCTGAGAGTGAAGGTGGGAGAGTGGCAGTGGCAGCAGCAGCAGTAACAGCAGTCCAGGGTCATAAACACAGTGGACAGCATTCCACAACTGGGGGGGGGGAATGCACAGATGAAGGCGCAAGCGATGCCCATAATCTAGAGAGTGGATGCCAGCCATATAACGGGCATGCATCAAAGGCAGCAGCAATGACCACATCCACGCCATCCGCCTCCACAGGTAAAGTGGGCAATAAGGAAGGTGGGAGCCTAACAGGAAAGGATGGGGCTGAAGTGTCACGGAGGTTGGCCTTCAATTTCGATCCCCTTCGGACACCCTGGGTAGTGGACAGTTTGCCTCCCTCGACAGGGGCATCAACGGAATCCCATGGTGTAAGTCTGTGTGAGCAGGAGGAACCACCTATGGACAAAGCCATGTATGTAGGGTGTGATAACGAGGGTGACGTCAATACCGAGCCGGTCTTCCGCAGGGTTCTCGCAAAGCCAATCTGGCGCTCCAGGAGCTCATCCAAGTCCAATGATAGTTCTGGGCTTCGTCATTCCGGCAGCGGCAGCAGTGTCACTAGTGCGATGTCGCCCTACCAGTCCAGTGAAAACCTTTTTCAGAAGGCTGCCCACGAAGCAGACTTCTCTGTAGACTCCAAGATCCTGAGCACTGACAACTGCCTGGAGAGATGTGGGCCAAGCTCTGCAGCTCAGGTTGCTAAACCAGAAGGTACTCTTTCTGAGACTGCTATGACACAACAGATCACGGGACGAGAAGCTGCTCTGTCGAAGTCCAAAGGCAGTGAGATAGAGGTGTTGAGAAAGACATGGACTGGAAAAAGTGGAACGGAGACCAAAAGTCAAAGTGGTGTGGATGGTGGAGAGGGTGAAGGGAAGGGAGAGCTCATGGGGTCAGCGACATCAGACCGGGAAGTTTCCGCATCTTGCACAGGCAGACTGAGCACCAGCGCACAAAAGGTCACCTTGAAGGATATGGGAAACCAAGCTTCAGTCGCAGAATGGTTGAAGTCAATCAAGAAGAATAGTGAAAATGATCATTCTCCAAGCGCGCGGGTGGTAGCCACAAAGCGGGTTCTTCCCGAGTTCCAGCTTGCTAGCAGTGCAGTTGGACCAGATCCCATCCAGAAAGCGAACACAGCGGAGGACGGCGGAGAAGGGGTATCCAAAGCCGAGGAAAAGTCTTTGCCATCCTCCTTGTCCCCAATGGAAAACAGAGGAGAAGTTCCAACAGTTTCAGCAGTTTTGTCCTCTGCTCATTTTGGCGGATCCGCAGAGTGGACCAGTGATCGTGCCGATGAAATCCAAGTGCAACCAACTCGGTTGTCATCAGCAGGTTCAGCTGTGGTTGAACCATCGGCTGCAGCTCTATCAAGTGGAGTTCAAGGTCAAAGCCATCCACTGCCCAACTCCATGTCTAACCAGAATGCGCTTCCAAACTCGACAGAAGATGAGAAAATGGATAAGATCAACAGCAGATGTGCCAAGGAGGAGAAGGCAGATATGTCAAGGGCAGGGTGCATGGGCCTTCGAGAGCAACAACTGAGTGGGTTGTCTGCCATGGTTCGTGGGAAGGGTGAAGGTGTGAGGACAACAACAGACAAGCTACAAGAAGGAGACAAAGTGGGGCTGGGGAGTGGCAATGTCAATAAGAGATACTCACTGCCTGCAACAGGCCTTCCAACGACAAGTATGAGGAGGCAAGCATTTTCTTTGGGTGAGTCTTCTCCTTTTGTGGGAGATGCAGCAGCAAACAAGGAAGAACCGCCTACAGATGAGGGAGATCGCACTCGCTCCAGTCGTGAGGAGCCGGCTGGTCCGCCATGTCTTCCTTCGGAGACTAGTCCTGAGCAGAGAAAGCTGCGAAGTCCTATGCGGAGTGTCTCACCAAGCCTGAAGCCTAGGAACAGGCATGATGTGTCCGGCACAGAGCCTACACTGGATACTTCAGTACCCTCACACAGATCTTATGCTCGGCGCCCTGTATCCGCTGGACCTTCTGTTGGAATGGGCAAATTCTCAGATCCTGCGTCTGCCAACACACAGAGAAAGCTGCTGCCCGATACGGAAAGGACCACATCAACTATGATTCCAAGGTACCGGCAAAGCATTGCAACCTACATGCCATTATCATCTTGTGGGTCTGCAGGTGATCGTCGCCCACTCTCAAATGTGACAGCCACAAAGGATGATTTGAGAGCATCAGCACAACGACTTGCTGCTGCATGGCATGTGCCAGCAAAGAAGCTTGGCGTCTCTGCCTCCATGTCCTTCATCCCTTCCACGCTCTCGAAGTCTCCCATTGAAGACAAGGCTAATTCATCGGCTATGTTATCTAGTTCGGCCAAGGCACTTTCGCTTAAGGGAACCACCTCAACCATGCATGGGAGGGTGAAGGCAAAGGATGTAGGGCGCTCAGTTGACGCATCACCAGTTCAATGCACACGGATACCTCTGCCATCAAATGCGGAAAGTTCAACCCTGGACCGTTCACATCTAGTTCGAGAATCTGATGACAAAAGGCGTTTCAGCACCGGTACACGCAGGCCAGTGCTAACCCCAGTTGAGGAGCAAGCAGCAACCTCTGCTGGTGGGTCTGGTGTGACAAATTCAACCGTCATGCCCTCATCACCTGTCGAGCCTTCCAAGCGAAACCCCCAAAATGTGATGATCAGTGCCTGTTACACGCCAGCAGGGGCAAATGACAGGGCTCAGCTCGATAGAGACCTCATTCCTTTGGTTCAACTTGGTGCGTCACCAGGATCAGAATCTCGAGCACTGGACGATTCCGCAAGCACTCACTCAACGGAACCAGATGGTAGAAACGAAGATCGTCATCCAAGAACTCGAGCATTGGCCGCGGTCCAGACTGCAGGCTCACGGGCCACGTGTCAGTTGGCGAACTCTCTCCCGGTACCATTAGCAATGACAGAGTCAGTGGAAGATACTGCTGCAGACGAGAAGCCGGAGACCACACGTGATTTGTCGACTCTCTTTAAAAAAGTATTGAAAACACATGTTGAGAATGATGGAGAGGTTCTCCCTAAGGAATCATCAGGGCTGGCAGAGTTGAGGGAGGGATATGGTGTGGTTACTCGTGATCAGAATGATGATGATGTTGGCGGAGGTGATGATGATGGTGATGATGACACAGTTGTCCAACATCTTCCAGAGGGTGATAGTGAGGAGACGGAACCAGAAGAAGCCGCGGCTGCCTCTTTATGCACAAGTCAGTCAGGGTTGAAACCAGAGCAGGAACCCCTAGGGGCTCAAGGAGCCCAAAAGGGCGGAGGTAAAGAAGGCAGCATTGCAGTGGCCTCAAGTTCTAGTTCAATAACGAACAAGAAACCGCGATACAAGTCATCTTCACATGTTTGCAAATCCTCTGCCTCAGTAGATGCATCCTCCGGAAGCATCAGGGCTTCCCTATCATTGCAAAAGGGTGATCCGATCGGAGAACAAGAAGTAGCGAAGTCGAAAACACTGTCAGGAATCTCACCGACAACACCGGATCCTTCAACTCGTCCTCATTCAGGCCGTGGCCGCTCTCAATCTGGAACGGCGACAGCTTGTGGGAAAGGAAGGGATGCTCCTGTTGGAAAGCAGCAGCAGCAAATGCGCACATCAATCACAAAACCTTTAAGACCACTGGATGTGGAGGCTCAGACTCATGCACAAGAGGGGAAGAGCCATAACTCAAGGCTACCTTCAGGTCCACAGGCAGTTAAGAAGGCAAGCAAGGTGACCACTGGGGTTAGCAGTCCCAGAGGGAACGTTAGCGAGGATGCGCTAGCAGCAGTGCGGCTGAGCTTTCAGCAGTGCGCAGCTGCCGGTCAGACTCGTGCAGGATCAAAGTCAAGAGCCCCCGTCTCTGAAAGCGGTAGAGTGAGCCTATCCTCCGTTGGGCCTATGGGACATCATCCAGATGATGAAAGGGAAGCTGATGCGGACTCCAAAGCTGATCGGTGCCTTACAGATGACAGCCATGCAAGAGAGGGTGTGAGGGTATCAGTGGATGGTGCTCAGAATGATGCAGCCAAGGGCATCAATGTCGGTGTCAGAGACAGTGCAAGAATCACGGAGTGTCCTGAAACAAGCCAGGGTGTGAGTCATCGAGCTATGGGGGCCTCGGACGAGGCTCGCATGCATGGACCTGCATTGGACAGCATGGATGGCACAAAGTGTGATGCACCTGAGAGGAGTGAAAGGTCGGCCAGTGTGTGCCCATCGAGAAGTGGGTTGAAGAAACCAGCAGTTTCTCGAGTGTACGATCATTTATCGGAGAGCTCTCGGCCCAACTTGCATCACTCTGCACCAAATGTGAGAAAACTCGATGGAGGCACAGGTACAACTGCCCGCAAGTCAATGAGCAAGGCTGACATGCACGCAGTAGGAACTCAGTCACCGCATCGGAGGTCCTCTTACCCTCCTTCTGCCCTAAGGGTGGTGTCAGCAGGTTCTGCTGAGGCATCCAGTTCGGATGGGAAGAGTTCACAGCACTCGCGTTCCGCCGATACCGCAAAGGCCCACAAAATGGAAGAGAGTGCCAGCAGCAAAAGCACCAGATACAGTGGAGTGGCGTCCACTCAACAACGAGCTCCAAACCATTCAGCATCTTCGACAAGAGCAACATCGATACCCTTGACAGCACCAGCTGCAAAGGAAGCCTCCTCGAGGCACCGCTTGAGCGCATGAGGTTGATCAGTGTCACACAAATCGTCATGTACTGATGTTGCGCATCATATGTGACCGCAGCAGAGGGACACTGTGGGTGAACCAACAGCAGAGCCATGAACACGTGGCGTCCTTAACGGAGCGGGAAGTGGCCAGCATCATAATAAGATGATCCAAAAAAGTGCCGAGCTGGCAGACAGGGAAGTGCCGGACCATTCTTCAGAGTGGAATGATTTTGGGCATCGCTCCACTACTCAACATCCGACTATGAATCTGGACTGCTTGTGGACCATATCTACATTCAGACTGATCAAAGATTATGAATGCATCACGACCATTACCAGTTACCGATACTTTTACATGTTGTGCAGTGGAGCGAGGCGCTTTGTTCCACGTGGCGGAGAGTCTATCTCCTCCCTGTAGTGTGGAAAGTCGACCAGACCAGTTTGGGTTCTTGCCGTGTTGTGGAGACTGCAACGGAAGTTGCAGATCCAATAATCTTGATTATATAGATGAGGAGGTACATGCCAGATTCTCCAAGTGGAATGGGAGAGCCAAAGCAGATGTATCTGATCCTTACACAACGACCTAGGAGGCATATGCAGGTATGATTTTTTTTTTTTCTTTTTTTTTTTTGGGTATGCAGGTATGAGCTTAAGGGATCTATCGGTGGTGGGTGAATGAATGAATGGGCTAATTGTTGGAGAGAAATTCTGCCTGCGGTGATGCTTCTAGGACTGAAGGTGAGCTGGCTGCTGAGCAATTGTGGTGCCTACCTTGGAGTTCACAAATGCTTTTGCTGGTAATTATTTAAACTTAAGTTAGAAAGAATACGCAACACGCATAGGCCCTATAGGGACAGTAGGATATAGCGATTTAAGACAACGATATCCCTCCAAGAAGACGTGTGGTGATTATTTATACCCTCACAATGCATAGTGGTACTGACGTGAACACCTTGAGGGTTGTGTAATCCTTAGAATTGTCGGACGTCGAAGTAACGCCCCTGTGTAGGGAATACATCAAGCAGCCAATTTTCAGCTGTGACACGGATGTCATTCTAGATGAAGCCAGGAGTCAAGCACTGCGGATTTTGGTGCGTCCCCCCTGTATATGGAATATGTTAAGCCGCAGAGAGGCAATTATTATACGATGAATTTGATGCGAGAGAACGCGGGGTATTGTGAATCTCAACAGGCATTCGTCCTCTGCTGAATGGCACTGGCTCAGGAACCATTTTATTGTCACCTGATTGTAATGTTAAGGAAGTGGGAAAACAGCAGAGAAGTGGTAGGCGAGGAGAAGGTAAAGGAAGGGCAAGAAGAGGTGGTGGAGAAGAGGGAAAGGAGGAGAACGATAAGGAGGAAGAGGAAGAGGAGAGAGAAAAGGCGAGCAGATGAAAAATTTGATGCGAGAGAAAGAGGGGTATTCTAAATCTTAACAGCAAAGGAAGGCGGGCATTCAGTGGACTACGATAAGGTAAATATTTTGTTAAGAGTTTGAATTAACAGCGTGGCATTTTTGCACATCGGGTTGGTTTCAGCATAGGAGGAAGGAGGAGGGAGAAGCTGGAGGGAGGAGAATGGGGAGGAGGAGGAGAAGGAGGATGACGAGGAGGAGGAGGAGGGAAGAGGAGGCTGAGGAAGAGTAGGAGGAAGAAGGGGAGATGTACGAGGAGAGGGAGAAGGGGGGCAGAAGGTAAAGATGAAGCAATAAACTGGAGGAAAACAATTCTGAACCTCGACAGCAAGGAGAGCTGCAGATTCGCCGGTTTGTCGTAAGCTAAGTGAAATGCCTCTCACAGCTTGATCGAGCAACGCTATGGCTATGGCTATTTGCTATGGCTATTTGGTAATCGGTTTGGTCCACAAGAATGGGGTTTGATTCTTAAGGCAACTGATCCAGTGTTTGAGAAATCCACGGTTGGAGATTTGCTGATAGTGATTTTATAGAGAAATACGTGGCTATTTATGGAATTGGGAGAGTAGCTGGAGTAGTAGGACTCCGAGGGGACTGGTTGTGGACCCCACCATTTCTCAGGTGAATCAGTATCGATCCGATGTCGATCCGATGACCATCTCGTTCACAAGATGAGAGGAGCAAGCATTTCTCAACGCTACACTAAGCTTGCTACCTAGTGCTCCAGATGCATGTAGCAGAGAGAGAGAGAGAGAGAGAGAGAGAGAGAGAGAGAGAGAGAGAGAGAGAGAGAGAGAGAGGTGGTGATGGTGGCTTGATTGGTGACTCACCTGGAAGCTTCACATTCAACAAGGTGAAGATCTCACAGACAGAGAAATGGAGAAAATTATGGGACGCATGGAAATGAACCGCATTGGCTGAGTGAGGGAGGAGTGAGCTGCAGCAAAAGCGCGGAGGAATCTCTACGGCCAATACAATAGTCTTTGCCGGCAGGAGGCTTCCGGGATATACAGCCACATCCCAAGAGTCGGTGTCGGGGTTGGAGAAAGGCGATTGTTTGAGAACACAGGATGCGAATCTGCGCACCAACTAGGAGGATTGCTATCCGTGAACAGCACCACGGAGTTGCGGGGACAAACACAACGGCACCAGTCAGTTGTTGGTTGGCGCATAATCCGCGCAGTTTATTGCCTTGTAGCTGCAGCCTTGGAACTTGAACTGAACCCCTTCTCAGTCCTATTTCCGGTTTTCAATCCCAACGTGTGTAGTAGTAACCGAAGCAATGGCTATCACATTTGAGACCAATTAGGAAACTGTTATTTATCATTTGAGACCAATTTGGAAACTTTTATTCCCATTTGCGCAGGGAGTCAGCGGAAGTGCCAATTGGGGGGGGGGAGAGAGAGAGAGAGAGAGAGAGAGAGAGAGAGAGAGAGAGAGAGAGAGAGAGAGAGAGAGAGAGAGAGAGAGAGAGAGAGAG
>BFEA01000073.1:3365565-3389556 GCA_003427395.1 Chara braunii | reverse complement strand
GTGCTTTGGTGGTACGGTTGTCCACGTGAACGGCGCTTTGGTGCAACGGTGCTTCACCCTCGGTGCTTGGTTCGGTGCTTGGTTCGGCGCTTGGTTTGGTGCTTGGTTTGGTGCTCTGTTCGGTGCTTGGTTTGGTGCTCTGTTCGGTGCTTGGTTTGGTGCTCTGTTCGGTGCTTGGTTCGGTGCTTGGTTTGGTGCTTGGTTCGGTGCTTGGTTCGGTGCTCCGTTCGGTGCGTGCTCCGTTCGGTGCTTGGTTCAGTGCTCTCTCTCTCACTCTCTGGCCTAGTCCCTTCTCCTGTAGCTTTCTGTCTTGCTCTCTGTGGATTCGGAGCAACGTGGAACAGGTGCATGGATTTTGTGATCCGTTCTGCCATAGCTTTCTCTCTCACTCTCTGTGGATTCGGTGCAACGTGGAACCGGTGCTTGGATTTGGTGCTCCGTGCTTTGTTCTACGTGCTCGGTGCTTGACGTGGACTTGGTGCTTGGTGCAACATGAACACTCTCTCCCTCTCTCTCTCTCTCGCCCTCCTTCGGTGCTTGGTGCAAAGTGAACACTCTCTCCCTCCCTCCTTTGGTGCTCGGTGCTTGACGTGGACTTGGTGCTCTGCGTCAATGTGGTGCTCTACGGGAACTTACCGTTTCCGTTGTGATATGGAATTTCGGAAAGCTGTTTGAACGGCGGTAAATGGCGCGCGTGAGAGAGAGAGAGAGAGAGAGAGAGAGAGAGAGAGAGAGGGAGAGAGAGAATTATTGTCTCCGTTCTGATATATACACTTTCGGGAAGCGGTGGGAAACTGTGGAAAAAGCTGAAATGGTTCTGAACTGAAGGAAATCGTGGAAACGGTGGGAAATGGTGTCCGCGTCTGTGCGCGAGCGCACGAGAGAGAGAGAGAGAGAGAGAGAGAAGGGGGGGAAGGGGGGCTAGAGAGGAAGATCGGCCATGCTAAATTTACACTTGTCGTTTCCGTTGTGATATGCAATTTCGGGAAGCGGTCGAAAACTGCAGAAACTTGTAATGGTTCTGAACTGCAGGAAACCGTGGAAACATCGGGAAATGGTGCGTGCACGTGACACAGAGAGATAAACACACAGACACACACACACAGAGAGAGAGAGAGAGAGAGAGAGAGAGAGAGAGAGAGAGAGAGAGAGAGAGAGAGAGAGAGAGAGAAAGAGAAAGAAAAGGGAGTAGAGGGGACGATCGGCGATGCTAATCTTACACTTACGGAAAGCTGTTTGAACGGCACGGAACGGTGGAAATGGTAGGAAATGGCGCGCACATGAGAGAGAGAGAGAGAGAGAGAGAGAGAGAGAGAGAGAGAGAAGGGGGTAGAGGGGAAGGTCGGCCATGAATTTGTTTCCGTTGTGATATGCAATTTCGGAAAGCTGTTTGAACGGCGTGAAACGGTGGAAACGAGAGAGGTAGACGGGACGGATGTGGGGGTGAAAAATGTTTTTTTTTCTTTCCTTTGATGGTCAAACATACGAGGTGTTTTTTTTTTTTTCAACCTTTTTGGTTTTCGTTTTTTTTTTTCCCTTCATGATCAGACGTGTCCTTTTTGTTGGATGACAGATTTGGGGGATTGAACAATGTCATTTCCGTTCATGTCCCTTGATTATAAAAAATATAAGGTTTTGTTTTTTTTGTTGTTTTTTTTTTAACACCTTTTCGGTTTCTCTCTTCACATACCTAATGTTAGTGTTACTTCGCATTCCGTCGGCTGACGAATTTCGGGGTGAAAAATGTTTACTGAGGCAGGATGAGCTTCTGATTTTTCTCTGCATCATGTTTACTTACTGTAGCTGCTGGAGAGACTTTAGTGCTGCTTTTTTTTTTTTTTTGAGTTTCTTTTGCATTCATCAGTGCTGAAACGAAGAGATTGGCTACCTGCTGTTCTTTTTCCTTTTATCATTAACATAAACATATATATATATATTTTCTCGCTGGAAACTGCGTAGCACGGCGAACGTGTTCGCGCCCCTTCACGTTCGCGCGAACAGCTCGCGAACATGTTCGGGCGAACATATTTTTTCCCGTACAAAATAAATAAATAAATAAATAAATTTCGTTTTTGATTTTTAACTCATGATTGGCTACAAATTTGAACATGACTCCAAGGCAAAAGTTGCTTGTATTGTTTTTTTACATAACATATGTTTTTTTTCCAGATTTTTCGCGTTCGAAAGGTTTTGGGCGGTTGTTCGCGTTCGGGCGAACATGTTCGCGTTCGCGTCCAAACGTGAACACGGTGCTATGTAGGCTGGAACATAACAGGATCAGAAAGGCGCTGGCAAGGAATCAAGCACGAATGGCACAGCTATCCTGATCCCCAACTCTTCGCGAGTATATTCACAAGGAAGCGTTCTAGACAAACAGGCAGATGCCAATGAGGGAAGGTGGTGCTCTATGCATATCAAATGGCGAGAAGAAGAATTCACTCTGTTCAACATCTACGCCCCAAATAATTTAACTGAGAGAGCCTCCTTCGTGACAGAGTTGGGAAACAGGCTCCCATCTCTTGCACAATGTATAGTGGCTGGTGACTGGAATGCCATTAACAAGGGATAAACTCTTCCAAGCACTCAAGAGCATGAATAATGATAAATCTTTTGGGATCGACGGGTTAACCAAGGAATTATGGGAGAAAATTTGGCCACTCTTAGGAGGAGACTTAATGAACTTCTACAAGGACAGTTGGGACGACGGGGGTCTGGGCAACCTCTTGAGCAGCAGTGTAGTCACACTGTTGTACAAAAAAGGGGACAAAGAGGACATTAGGAATTATAGACCAATCTCATTACTAATGCTCCCCTACAAGATTCTAGCTAAAACCCTCGCCGCCAGAATTACGAAATTAACGGACAAATGTTTTCACATCGACCAAACAGGCTTCATCCCAGGGCGGTATATGTTGGATAATGTAATGACTCTAAATGAGGCAGTGAACAAAGTCAGACAAAATAAGATAAATACAGCAATAATTTTCTTCGACTTCGAGAAAACGTACGACCAAGTAAACTGAACCTTCATGGACGAGAGCATGAAACGAATGGGCATGGGACCCAACTTTAGAAAGTGGGTACGAGTTTTGTACAATAATGCCACAGGTTGTGTACAAGTGAATGGTTTCCTATCGGAAAGCTACCCAATTTCTCGCTCGGTCCGACAAGGGGACCCACTCGCTCCGTCAATATTCCTTTTTGTAATGGAAGTCATAGTGTCCTTCCTACGAAAGGACCCCTCTATTCACAGGCTCCCAGAAGTCAACGCTGGATCCGCTCACCATATAAAGTTCCCAACTGCAAGCATGTTCGCAGACGACCTTACAGTATAAGAGCCTCTGACTCCTCGTTCAAGACCTTGGCTAAAGCAATGGAAGCCTTCAAACTAGCATTAGAGATGAGGATCAACTGGAAGAAGACGATCGGATGGTGGCTTTCAGAGGGGGAGCTTCCTCACCTACAAGGGTCGGAGGCCGCCATGACGTGGGAGACGCCAAACACACCCACCCGCTACCTGGGCATACTCATGACAAGAGACGGGCTGGCGCCACAGATGGCCCAAAACATGTTAACATAACAGATAAACAAACTAGGGAGATGGGGGAACACATTCGCCTCAGTAATCGGTCGAGCTTTGGTACTCAACACATCGGTGTTCTCCATGATGTGGCACATAGCTTCCATATGGACAATACCAGACGACTCAATGACGGGACTCAACCGCATAGCAAGGACCTATTTATGGACAAGAAATCCTAACAAAAAAGGGTCTATCTCAAAAATTGCATGGCAATACATTATCAGGAAACCGCTACAAGGGGGCCTAGGGATTATAGACCCTAGATATGAAACAAAAGCCCTTCAAGTGAAGTGGATAGTTAAACTCTTATTGAGGCCGGAGAATGCATGGAATAAATTGGTGTTAGACAGCATCAGGGCGCTGGCTTTAGTAGCCTCACCAGAAAACATGACGGGCCTGTTCTGGATCATGAACAAGGAACGGAACTTGAAAACAGGTGAGAGAAGACCGAGGAAGGGAATAGACTCGGACACTGCCAGACACCCTACCCCATACTGCTCGGCCTTGATTCGGACCTGGAGAGAAATATTCCCGAAAAAGACCAACAGATCAGTGTCCAAACATGAGGTGCTAAGACAACCGCTGTTCGGAAACGACTGGGTGAAAGATGAAAGTGATAACCCTTTATATTTAGACCACAAATGGTTGTCATGGGTCAAGAATGGGATATGGGAAGTAACCCACCTATGGAACGAAGAAAGTAAACAGTGGGTGACCGAACACGAATTAAGCAACCTTTTAAAGGTCTGTCACAAACGAGGGCTCTATCTCCAGCACATCATCAATTGTGTTCCTCAAGCCTGGAAAGATATCTTGAATGAAGCGGCGCCATGGAAGTTTGGAGAATGGGGAGTTAAAGTGCAAGCGACTTACCCATCGCGAGCTTTCCAATTCTCACACATGCAACCGGGCTCAGCCACCAAGGCCGTCTTCTCCTCCTTCCCAATCTCCCAGTCAAACCAAGACATGCCATCCATACTAAATCAAGAAGTAGAAACCATAGTCATGGACTTCTTCCTACTTAGGAAAGTAAGAGTACTAGGCTCGTGGCCCAAACAAATTTTCAGATCAGATACGACGTTAAAGAATCTGGAATTTGACCCGGCGGAATGGGAATGGGCACCGGACAAGGATAAAAATATCAAGGGTCATATCCCCATTAAAAACTATACACTTAAAATTGGATACAAACTCCTGGTCAAAACAAAAAATCCAGATCCCATAATCAAGGCCAGATGGCAGAAACTCCTAGGTCCTGACGCTGGCAGACTCACACAGATTCCGTGGAAAACATTTAAGACCATCAGACCGATCAAAATCAGAAGCCTACAGTGGCTGATTACATACGTTGCTCTGCCAGTAAACCAATGGCTTCGCATACGACGCCACAAAAACGACCCTACTAGTTCAGACCTATGTTCAGTCTGTTCCGAAGGAGTCCAAGAGGACGTGATTCACTGTCTTATTCATTGCAAGGAAGCAACAGAGTACCGGGCACGGGCTTCAGCACTCTGGGACTCCCTCTTTCAGACCCCCTTCCATGAACTACCTATCCAACTTCTCCTTTGGACTGACATTCCCGACCAGCTCAGGAAGACAGAAAGACTGTGGTTCGGCCTCATCAGGAAGGTGACGCTATGGATCATCTGGAAAGAGAGATGCTGCAGATTCGAAGGGTTGTCCAACCCAAGAGGCAAGGTATGGGGGGAGACGAGAACACTGCTGCAAGCTGAAATCCTCTGCAAATGGCAAAAGCTACAACAGTCGACATCGGAAGACGAAAGTCGGCGACAAAAGGCCAGGGAAAAATTCACTGCGTTGTGGTAAGTGGAGGGAAAGGTGGCTGAGTTACGCAATGATCGGATCTACAGGAAACAATGGCACAATTCAGAGACAACCAGGAAAACCCAAACCGGAACTGCAATGGACACAGCTGAGTTGAAATAGGTCTGGGCTAAGAGACTTGAGACGTACTGGGTGAAACAAGGAGAGGAGAAAAGAGGATAGGCGTGCTGAGTCAGGCAAACAAAGGGTCAGAGTAGGATGGGTAGAGGCAATTCGACTGAAGAGAATTTGAGGTCGGAGACGAATGGAGGAGAAATTGAAGTGAAGTCAGGCTGCATAGCGTGAAAGGACCCAGTTGGGTGGTACGGAAAAAGATGCATGGATTGAGGAACCCCGATTGGCTGGGTTGGACCTTGAGTTAGGTTTGAGGGTTTAGGGTATCACGACTTAATGTACTGACGAAGAGTAAAGAAACAAGGATGACAGGCCCCCATATCACTCATAGGAGACGGATATGCAGTCTTAGTTCCCACCCCAAGAAGGGAAAGTGAGGTCCGTTGGTCGAGGGGTTATCTGACACACGGACAGGAACGTTCCATGGGGGAAGGGATATCTTGACACACGGACAGGGCGGATGAGGTGGAAAGCATAGATGAGCAGGAACAATGGGCAAGCTCCTTCTAGGTGACATAGCGCTATCTGACAGATCTGGTCTTTTAGGTCTGAGAGGAGGGAGTGAGTCATGGCAAGCTGACAGTCAATCCCCTGCCAACGGTGGAGTCATCAATGCTGTTCAGGGGTCCTTCGGCCAAACGGAAGGAAGCGTTAGTTTATCCTCTAATGTAATGTTTTTTCTGACTTGCCGGTGGAATAGGAACCGGACTAACGCTCCCCAGAATAGAAGGAGCCAGGATCTTAAGGCCCTATATATATTGTGTTCCGAACAAAATGCGTCAAATGTCTGCCTGCCAGCATTGATTGCCCTCGCACCCAGGGGATTTACTAACCATTCAAACACTTTATGGGTGTGCCAGACGAAGAAGTCGCACGAGCAAGCGCGCAAGCGCGTGCGCGCGCGCGAGAGAGAGAGAGAGAGAGAGAGAAATGTGGTGGGGGCAGGGGGCTTCATCTACTCCGGAGGATGGTGAGAAAGTCATGTTGGGGCAAAGGGCAGTGAAGTGTAGACGGAGCTGTGAGGACTGCGGATCGAGAAAGAAAAACGAGAGAGAGAGAGAGAGAGAGAGAGAGAGAGAGAGAGAGAGAGAGATGTGGTGGGGTCGAGGGGCTTCATCTACTCCGGAGGAGGGTGACAAAGTCATGTTGGGGCAAAGGGCAGGGAAGTGGAGAGGGAGCTGGGAGGATGGCGGATCGAAAAGAGAGAGAGAGAGAGAGAGAGAGAGAGAGAGAGAGAGAGAGAGAGAGAGAGAGAGAGAGAGATGTGGTGGGGTCGAGGGGCTTCATCTACTCCGGAGGAGGGTGACAAAGTCATGTTGGGGCAAAGGGCAGGGAAGTGGAGAGGGAGCTGGGAGGATGGCGGATCGAAAACACACACACACACAGACAGAGAGAGAGACACAGGAAAAGAGAGAGAGAGAGAGAGAGAGAGAGAGAGAGAGAGAGAGAGAGAGAGAGAGAGAGAGAGAGAGATGTGGTGGGGGCGGGCGGCTTTTGTTCTTTGCATTGTGCGGAACTGTCTCCAATACCATTTGTTGGTATTTTTTTTTTTGTTTTTTTTTTTTTGGTTCCCAAATGTCGAAAACGATCAAAATGGTTCGTTGTATTGGTCCATTCCGATCGATGCTGAAAAATACAAGCTACATTCCGTTCGAGACCATTTAAAGCAAAAAAGAAAGCATCACCTTCCAAATGAATCTGCGGGCTTCCTTTTGTGAGGGAAAAAAGAAGAAAAAAAAACAGTACCTCGGCTTCTAAAGTCTAAGCCCTGGGCAATGGTTTATATTGATCCAAAACCATAAAAAAAAAAAAAAACAGCAGGATAAAATAGTGGACGTTCGTGTTCTTAAGTTTGTGCCATTAGGTTTGCCCTCGGGATTGAGCCTCGGGATGTACCCTCAGAATTTGGCCTTGAGAAGACGGGCCAGTGGTATGGCTCTTGACTTTGGGGCTCTGGCCTGGGTGTGAGAATTTGGTTGCAGCGTTTCACCCCTTGGGCTTAACGATGACTCGAGTCAGCTTCGGCGGGACTTTTAAACTATACACTATTTGTCTGTCACATTTCGTAATTCAGGTCCCGCTGATCACTTTGGAGGAATGGCGAAGAAGATGAGTGAGGACTTGAGTCAGCTTCAGTGGGAGATTCATCAAAAAGAGAAACTATCGTTGCACTTTAACACATTTGTGTTCGAAAACGAGCGCAACCTTATAGAGAAGCGTTGACGCTGCAACGGATTGGCAATGAGGCTAGCTACTTCACAGCCTGCACAAGCAGACGTAGACCTCTTTCAATTGCTCAATTGCAAAGATGTGTTGATGATGCATTCACAACCGATACCGTACCCCCGACAAAATGAAAATATCGGCGTCGAGGGAAATTAGGTCAATCATGTAATACTGCCACCAATGCATGCAGTCCACTCGCGATTGAGAATCCAATTATTGAACGAGGCGAATTGATGTTGCACACATTTTTCTCCCAGCAGTTGTAATACACAGACCGTTGAAATCGTGCCTGCGACATCGCCTAATACACAAATGTGTGTTGCAAATATATTCAGGGGACTGGCTGGGCAGCAAGAACGGGGGCCGGATCGCCTTCATCAAGTGGGATGGTGGTTGCGCCCAGGAAGGTAACGAAGGTATCGAGAAAGGTAACCAGGGGATGATCAAGAGAGATTGTCACATCTGCTTTGGAGATTGGACGACGGTCGACCAAAGGATCCCGTTGCGGCCACCCTCGGACTTTCCCGACCCTTTCCCTCCCCATCAGCTAACCATAACGGACATGCAATGGTATGGAGCGGTGTGAGTAGGTCAGCAACATCAATAAAGGTGTATTTTAAAAGGTAGGGGGAGGGAGGAACCATTGTGTAACAGTAGGTATCTGGCGTCAGGTCAAGGGTGAAGAGGTTCCCCCCCTTCCCAACATCCTGCTCAGTCAATCCTTTGGACCCCAGGGTAATCAATGCTGGCAGGAATATCCCGCATCTGTTTTTTCTGATATGCTTTGAATTATGTCCATGTATGGGACGATGGACCCGTTTTCCAGCGGGCATATATATATATATATATATATATATACACACACACACACGAAGATGTTTGCAAACGACATCGTGTAGCGCAAACGCGGCAAAGCACTTCAATACTATGTCGGCAATGGAGAGTTGTGCCTCCATTGCAAGGTATTTCTATCAATGAAAATCAAGATCCACAAAGGTTGGCGAACGATATCATGACAACAACCTCCTTTGAAATAACATAATTTACACCTGCACCTACGGTCGATGATCGTAACGAGAGAAACGACATGACGAACAAACGTCGCTACAAACGGTTGAAAAAAAAACGTCAGCAGGAGGTGCGAAGATAGTTGTTGGTTGATAGCTCGCCTGTGGGCCTGACCTCACTTCCTTTTTCGAAAATCCAAACCATTTTGCAACCACCACCTTCTCTGCAGTCTGCTAAAGGGAGAGAGACCATTGTCAGTCCACCTAACTCCTGGCCTGAACAATCAGGGATCTCTTCTCTACTTGATAGACTCAATAATATTTCATTCAATTAATTTGAACAAGTAACTCATGTGGAACCACTTTCTGCAATACCTGAATATAATCAACTTTGCCATAACCAACCCTCAACAATTAATTAAAGTGCAATGCCAGATATGACACTCCCTCGAAAATTATCGTTCGGTGCTTCAGCCATGTTGGACGATCGTCATGGAGGAAACATAACTGCTAATAAGCGGAGCTATGAAATCAAGAAAACAAAAAAAATGCAAAAGAAGCCCAAAGATGATTGTTAGCAGACACAGTGCCAATATGTATGTCCCCATTCTCATTCTCATCAATTCAAAACATTATGCAGCAACCTTTAGGGGTGCTGCAGATTGTGTGCAAACAAACTTCATGTGTCACACAACCTGTTTCACCTCACCATCATCTGCTTTGTGAATCGCAACACACAACTCCTAAGCAGTTCGAACTTAACAATGTCCTACACACTTCATTTGGTTAATTTCATCAGACGACTCCAACTTTCAAACTGCTAAATGAAAAAATGAGCGTCGTGGATGTATTAACCCCACATTACGAGAAAATACAGACCACACAAAATGCAATCGAAGACATTTGTGAACAAACAAGTTGAAACAACAGTGGCTAACACTACACTCCTCGCTTTCCACCGACGGAATTCACATCAATCACATTACTTGGATCTTGTGCAACCATTTGTAGATGTATACATTTCCTCAACACCGCCTCAAGATATACGTATAAATGATTTGGTGTCTGCCTTTTTCATTGCTCTCTTTTTATATACGGATGCAATGGTCGCTAAAAGGTATCATAATAAAAAATTAACTAGGATACGAAGACCAAAACTACGAAAAAAGACGATTGCAGTTATCGATCGACCACGCGTTTTTCTACAGATACAGACAAACACATCACAAAAAGAAAAAATCATTAACGAATTGCATAATGAATATGTTACTTCACAACCTTGACATGAGAGACATTTTGCTATGACTGATAGATCAAATACTTTCCAAGATGATGATGCAATTCTGAATCCATCTTTTGATGTAGAACACTTACGTGACACTACGTATTTGTCTGCGGCAACTGACGGTGCCGCAGTGAATTACACAAAATAAGTATTTACTGGGAATTTGGTCGTGCAAATCATCAAATTATGTGATAGATTTTTTTGCATGCATTGCATGCTCTCCTCTGGCCGCATGAGCTCGATTGGGGAAACATTTGTTATAGAAAAGGTACTCGAGTTTTTCCTTTATGGGAAATGTCACCTGAGGGAACCGCAAAGTGATAAATCCTCTTTTTTTTGGGGGGGGGGGCTTCGCAATCAAAAGATAGTAAATATTTCAAAAAACACACGTGTCACCTTAATAATGCTTTGGCATTAACCTCGCAACATTTAGTTGAGGAAAACTCGAAGCTCGACGGTTGGAAAGATATGTTGCGAATTGAAGGTCAATTTTTTTTCCGTATTGGATCGTTGCGAGCAGAAGATGGACATAGGTCTGTCTTTGCTAAAGTGTCTGTGCACGATCCTAAATATGGTGATGTCGCAACCAAAAATAGACTAGGATGCATGAATCTTCCCGATTCGATTAAGGGTCCTGAACGCAATCAAATACAATATTTACTTAAGGCATTGCTCACACTACTTCTCCAATGTAATCCGTACATCAAGAATTTCATTGTTGCATGTAAATTTCCTCAAGAATTTATTAAAGATAAAATATTGCTTATCAATCTCTATATTCGTCCTAAGAATGAACACTCTAAGAGATATAATAGACCGGAGGGATTACAAGAAGTTTGCATTTTGATAAATGATAACCCCCAACCGCGATATATTATCCTTCAAATGAGAAATGACCAAGTAAGAAAAGTCAGTAAAAGGAGTTGTGCACATGACGCATTGTATTACATTATATTATTTTCCGGAGGTGAAGATGGTTGGTTTTGTTACCCTTGCGACACCTCGCAAAGATGGCCTGCAAAATAGACTCTTCGATAATTTTATGCTTTCCATTTGCATGATCGCGTCACTGAATGATCATGCCTCTTGCAAGTTAGCAGACTGCTGCAAGAATATGTATGTGGAGCATTTGTTAAAATGAAAAACATGACTATTTTATTTATTAAAAATAATCAGCCAAGACTTTGAGCCGAAATGTACCAAGCGTTGTGTGATGCCATACAAATGATCATGCTCCGTCAATTGGTCATCGAATCATTTTACCCTCGAGCTTTACCTCAGGGTTATGCTACCTATACGAGAAATATCAGGATGTAATGGTTGTTTGTAGGAAAATGGGCAAACCGGACTTGTTCATTATGTTTACATGCAACACAAAGTGGAAGGAAATTCAATCTGCATTGCTGTCCAGACAACAAATAGCTAAAGTTTTTTTGGCTTATTTCAAACAATTCAAATCGAAAATACTAGATAATTATTTTTTGGTAAAGTTGCAACATATTTGTATGTTATTGAATTTCCGAAGCAGGGCTTGGCACATGCACACATGCTCATTATGTTGGATGAGAAAGACAAACCGAAAACATCACATGATATTGACCGCTTTGTTTTTGCAGAGATCTCTCCGGAAGGTGAGCTCTAGGGCTTGCTGTTATTGTTCCGACATGGTTTTCTGTAGTTGTGTCAAGAATTCATCAATTTCTGTCGTTCTTTGTTCATATGGTCTTTCCTTAGTCTATGACTTGAAGAGGTCTTAAAAGAAGTTTTTTGCTATCTGGACGCACTAAGGTGTTGTCGTAGCCACAGGGCCCTGGGGTTGTGATGGATCCTGCAGCGCTTCTATGATGGTCTGCTCGTCCTTAGCTTAGCCATAGCAAAAAAACGGGTGTCTATTCTTCCCTCTGTTTTATACTTGCGCAACTTTCCTCTACTTAATGCCCCTTGTCATCTATGTTCCATATGAGTTAGCAAACGATTCTTTGTTGCCTCGATGGCGGTTGAAAACTCCCTTTCCATATTTATGTCTTGTTCTTTATGTTCTTGTCGTTGTTTCAATTGTTGAAGTTGTTGGTGTAAATCCATTTCGTCTGCGTGTCTTTGGGTCGCGATCCTTTTAGCGAATTCATTAGATTTTTTTGGCAACAACGGCCAGTCCATTATTTAAACCCCAAAATGTCATTGTGAAGGGTCTCTCTGTGTGATTTCCAGTACCGCCAAACATCATGAATAAAGTTTTGAATTTTTTTTTTTCTTAACAAGGAAGTGTTAAGTTTAAAAAAGTCCAGTCCCTGATCCGACGGTTTCCTAAAAGATAGGATAACCGCACACATTGCATGGTCCAGACCATGGAACACGCTCTGTGGAAATATCTCCGCTATCTGTAGAGCTCCTTCCAGGTCCTGCGATATCAATATCAGGTCAATCCGTAATCTCGAAATTCTATCTGGTCTATTTTTCCTATAACAAGAGAAAGCTCGCCTATTCGGGAATAGTCTGCGGAAGGGATCATACAGACCTAATGACCCACATAAGTTCGCGATGATTTGTTTATCGGCCTCCACGTATGCAGGGCATGGGGAGGGGAGCCTCAATCTATCCAACCAGCGGTCCGGTGCCACGTTAAAATTCCCCACCAAAATGGTCGGGATCCCATCTGGGATCTTGTTTGTGATAGACTCGAAAAATCCCCTTCTGGCACCCACCTTGTTGGGCCCATATATGCAGACAATCCGCACTACTTCCAACTCTAGCATCCCCAAAACACATACCCACCTTCCCTCCTCTTGGTCTACTTCTCAGTCCCAACGCTTTCTCCACATGGGAAAGCTAATATTCCCATCGTACTCACGCAGGTGAGGCTCCCACTTTCGTGGACTTCACCGCCTTCCTTCATGACCGCTATGGCATTCCACACGACGCGACCAACGCCTTAGATCAAATCACGCAGACGTGATGGCCCGGCTCCTCCGCCCCGACAGACCTCGAGCGTCACATCCGTGTGTTTCAGGACGTCCGCCTCATTTGCGATGAGGCACTCCTACCTGAGGTCCTTCTGACCAACAGGTTCCTCATCAATCTTCCGGCTCACTACCGCATCGAACTCTGGCGATAGACCTTCGCATCCACAGAGCAGGACGACGAGGCTTCTCGACAGTACCAAAAGATGCGGAGTCGCTTCTTCGACGCCCCATCCTCTTCGTGATCCGTCGCCGCCACCCAATCACGCGACATTACTCGTGGTCGTTCCTCCTTTGTCGGCCACTTTCGCCGACCAGCTCGGCCTGGAGCGCCATTCTCTCGACGCTACAGTTCTCTTGAGTATAGCAAGGACACCTCAGTCGAGCTTGACCCTACCCTTGGGGACGCCTCCGAGGACCTCGAGCTTCGGGACGTCATCAAGTACCATTTGGATGGCGACACTATCCCGGTGGCCGACCACTTGCAAATGGCGATGTCCGCCATGGGCCGTGCTCACAGTTGGGTCGCACAGGCTGGCGCCCGCGCATTTGCTGTCCCTCGGGTAGACCTCCCGCAGGGTTTCGTCCCTCCCCGCGGAGCCCTATCCCCCGAGGAGCGTGCCGCCCTCGAGGCCCGTCACGGTTGCCTTCGTTGCCGCCTGGATGGACACACCTCCTCACGATGTTCATACCATGCTGCCCTCGATCGACACTATGTTGACATTTCTCGTCAACGCCGATCTCAGTCCCCCCCTGGCCCCGCCCGACCAGTCTCATCCAACTAGCCACGGTGCAGTGTACTACTGAGGCCTCACACGTAGCCAGCTTCCCGACCACCGTGTCCCGGTTTGCCCCTTTGGCTACCACACTAGAGGATCCTCAGGAAACGACAGATGCAGATCCCCCTGCCCCGCCGTCTGTGGAGGTACCGTCTGTCCCACAACAGACCGCCGCATCTAGTCCTTCCCCACTGAGACTTCCGGCGCGTCGCGCCATTGGCACAACTTGTTGTAGCGCTCAGCTGCCGACTCGGGATGACGTTGTGTCATCTCTCCTGGATTTGAGCATTCTTCAGGCTCGTCATGAGCGACTCACGAGACACGTAAATGTCCTGCATCGTCTTCTCGCTCGACTCTCTGACCCTGATCGCACCCTCCCCATTATTTCTATCCGCTTGGGGACATCTATGAGGGTGTACCGCACTTTATGGGACTCCGGCTCGTAGGGAGATTTTGTTCACGCTCGCGTGGTTGAGGAAGCTCGTCTAGCTACCTCCGAGTCTCACTCTGCTATCTCTATTACCCTCGGAGATAAGAAGGCACAACGCTTCTTCGATCAGACGGTCCCCAACCTCCACTTTTCCCTCACCCTCCAGCCACCGAATAGTACCCAGGCGCCTCGGCGCTGCCATTTCTTCGTATATTTCAATGTGTTGGAGACTGGGTACGACTTTATCCTTGGCACTCCCTTGTCTCGCCAGTTCCGTTGCACAGAGGCCGAATGGGCGACCGAGACACTCGTTCTTAGAACGAAGTATGGTCAGACCCATCGAGTCCCCTTCCTTGGAACCACAGTCGACACCCCTCCCGACCTACCTCCCTAGGACCCTCGTCCCTCTGGGTCCTACCCAGACATCGCCTTCACTTCTCCTCGTCAGTTCGCTCACTTCATACGTCAAGAATTAGTGTTTGTACCAAGTGACATTACTAATTATCCTTCTCAATAAATAAAAATTAAATAAGGTTTAAAGAGTTATTTTGTTCTCATCGTCTTCCTATCCTAGTATGTATCTTGCCATACACATTCATACCAAATTCAATAAATGATAGTCATTAAATCTTTACTCTTCATATCTCTATTTTTAGTCGTAAACGTAATGAACTATTCTTTTTGATAAATCAACATTTTGATATTTTATTTTTTTACAGAAGGACGTCACGTTCTACTCACTGAACATCATAAATCTTCTTCGTTATGGTCCACTCCGTCCAGAGGTTAAGCTCATCTCTTTGGAGCCCGATCCCCCAGACCCTTCCTCCATCTTCGCAGCTCCGATCTCTACATCCATCCCTCACCTTGCGGATACCCCCTCCACATCCCAGGTCCCTACGCTGTCCACTGTCGATTCCACACTTATATCTCGTGTCGACGCAGACGTTGAGGAACTCACACGGTTCACGGCTGACTTAGAGCCCGCTGTTCACGATCTGATTCGAGAGTACATCAACGTTTTTCCCCCGTTTTTCTAATACGGGGGGATCCCTCTGATGCGTGGTGTTGAGCATTCCATCCAGCTCGTGCCTGACCATCGTGTCCACCATTAGGTACCCTACCGACCCTCGATTCCAGAGGTTATGGAACTCAAGTGTCAACTTGAGGAGCTCCTTCGACTGGGTTTCATTAAACCTAGTAACTCCCCTTGGGTGCACCCGTCCTCTTTGTTCGCAAAGCGGACTGAACTCCCTGCCTCTGCATTGACTACCGCGACCTTAACCGTTACATGGTTGAGAATAACTATCCCATGCCTGGCGCATATGCTTTGTTTGACCGTCTGGTAGGCAACCGCTTCTTCACGAAGATCGATTTTCGTAGCGGTTACCACCAGATTCACGTTGCCATAGAGGACCAGACGAAGACCGCCTTTCGGTCACGCTTCGGCCACTACGAGTTCACGGTCATGCCATTCGGCCTCACCAACGCACCCGCCAGCTTCCAGATGACGATGAACGATATCTTAAGGGACATCCTTGAAGAATACGTTCTCGTGTACCTGGACGACATCTTGGTCTACAGTCGTACCTTAGAAGACCACCTCAGACACCTATGCGATGTCCTACAATGCTTACATAAGCATGACTTCTATGCGATGTCGTACCAAATATCCTTACAAGGGTATTTGGCGTGTTTTCTGCAAATTACGCCAGTACAGCCTCGCCCGTCTAACGGCGCGCGCACGAGAGGAAGCTTAGGTCCTCGCCTGGGTGAGAGGCGCGCGTAGGGTATTGACGGCAAGGCGCGACCATACCCGTCCTGGGTGTGCGTGGCGTCATGGGCTAGCGGGACGAGAGATGTTTATTCTTGCTTTTATTATTTATTTATTTATTTCCTTCTATTGCTTTCTAGAGGTCTTTAGCTCGACGATCTATTTTGAGGACGATGTCGGGACTGGCAGGTCTGGCTCAGCTACTAGATTTACGGACACGGGTGGTCGTCGTGGTAGTCAAGGACCTTGACCATGCGCCTCTTTTGGCGGGTCCGTTCGGGTTCCTATGAATTGGGGATGCTGGCGAAAGTTTCCCATCCACCCGCATTGAAAACGTGGACCGAGGAGTTCGACGTGCATACAAGTCGGTGGATGATTAGCCCATGAGAAGGAGAAAATCCGGGTAGCATGGACCCTTTGCGGGTGTACCACCCACCAGCCGTGATCTGCCGTGAGAAGTTTGAGTGTGAGCATGCCCGGTGGGGCCCGCGAGAAGGTGGACCATACTCAGGCACGATAGCGAGCGGCGGCCCCTCGGGACCCTGCTCCCCTCCGGTTTTCAATATTTACTACTGCCACCAAGATCTACGCAGGGTCCTAACACGCCGAGACTCAAGCTGCAGGCCTCGCCGAAGGCCAGGGAGTGGCACAGCAAAAGCCAGGGAGCGCATGTGGGGCGGCACAGTGAAAAGGCAAAAGGTGTTGGAAGGAGGCTCACAGTGGTGCTGCTGATCCGCTTGTCCGTCGGGCGCGGGTGAGGGGTTGATGCGGAGCAAGTGAGTTGTTACACACTCTTTAGCGGACTTCAGCCTCTATGACTACCTTCCTGCTGCCTGTATCAAGTCAGCAGCCCCTGTTGTGTCTCCGTTAGTGCGCGGTTTGCAGCAGCACGGGGCGCTGTGGAAAAGACTCGCAGCGATACTATGGGCAAGTTGGTCGTTGGGGTATAGGGGCGAGAGGGGCAAGTCGGTCGTTGGGGTATAGGGGCGAGAGGCTGCTTTAATCGTCCAGTAGCTGGTCCCTGCGAACTTTCCCTCGGAGTAGCTAAAGATATTGTCGTGCCGCTGGGGAGGCTCCGAATTAACGGGCGTTGTGGGTCGGAGTTGGCGCAGACCAGAAGTAAAGTGCAATATAGAGAAGAACGAACCTAGACACAGGGAGCGCTAGATACATTTGTAAGTGAAGGAGAAGTTGGCAATGGGAGCGAAGAGCTATGGCAAGTGAGAAGAGTGTAACTCGCCTGTTTCTTAATGAAATCGGGCGAGACCTGATGCTAGACGGGGGTTATGGCCCCAGGCGAGTTGCATAGTCGGTTTAGTTTGGCTATTGGGTGAGTGAGAAAGGAGATAGGAGAGTAGTACAATGCGCAGAGGAATGGAAATGGTGATTGGGATAAGGCGGAAAAACGTAGATCTCGTCCATTTCTTGACAGAAACGGGCAGGGATAAGTGTTAAACGGGGATTTTCGGGGTGGGCGACCGCTGTTATGAAGTTAGAACTAGTGAAAATTGGTAGTATAGGAGATTAGTGAGAAAATCATCGCGAGGAGATATGGCGGAGGGGGAAGGCGATGGGAGCGAAAAGTTCGAATCTAGCTCAATCCTCGATGGATTCGAGCGGGATAAGAAGCAAAGTGGGGGTTATGAAGGTGGGCGAGCCTGATGGCGGTGTTAGTTTTGGAAGTGGGTTAGTAGAATAGGAATTAGTAGACGGAAGTGCTGCGTAAGCATGTCGAGGAGAGTGGAGATGGCGGATTAGAAGTTAGTTGGTTCGTTAGTTTTCTGATAGGCTTGAGGGAACGGAGTAGCACTATAGGGGCTTTCGTGGTAGAATAATCTGATAGTGAGATCGGATTTCAGAGTCAGTGGGCGGTTTCGACGGTGTGACTTGTTGGGGCTGCGCGGGGCGGATGGCATTAAATTGGTGGATTAATCTCTCCGCGTTTTAGCGGGAGATTCATCCTCGTTTCGTATATCTGGCGGGAAGCGGTACTGTGTACTGGTTGGAGGAGAAGAGGATGCGGGGCGCTTACCTGGGATCGAGATCATCTTGTGTTCGTTATAAGCTTTCGTTGTGCTTGTAATTTGCATCACGGTCGTTGTCGTCTGCTGAACGGCAACATCAATGCTTTGGTCGAGGCCGACTCCAGTTGGTGTATCCCTCTATGTGTTGGCTGAAGATTCATACCGGTTTTTGCTCGCCCTGTTGGAGCAGAGCGACTTACCGATGAAGGCGCCTACTCCGATGTACTATAGCCAAGCGCATTGAGGTGAACAAAGGTAGAAAGCAAGGAGGGGCTTCGAGGTGTGAAGGTACGGGCATGTTTATAGAGAAGGGGCAGCGATCTACATTCGCTGCTGCTAAACTGCCCAAACAGGCACAATTATCGTGATGACGAGCTAGTGGGTTTTGCCACGGGGTTTTGAGCATGCATTATTGCGTGGTGTCCATGGAGCCATTGTTGCAACCTTCAGGAATGGACTGGTATGCTCCACACGTGATTTGACCAGTGCTTGGTTGTGCACCGATTGTATGACATCGTGCCCGCGGCTAGCTTATGTAGTGCAGTATCGTGTCCTGGACCATATGTCGTTGGGCCTTATGTGTAGTGCTGTAGTACGGTACCTAGTCACTGGGATATTATCGGGCTACCTTGTTGCTACGCGCGCAGTGCATGCCGTCGTGCTGAGTCCCCTCTACCTTGAACTCTTGAGTCGGACAGAGCACAAAAGCCTGGTTTATTTGAACGCGGCCTGCTGGGCGGCATAGTGGCAGTTTGGCCACAGGGGACCGTAATGTGACTTGGGGGTGTGATTGCGCTTTACAGAAGGGTTATTGCTGCCATCTGGAGGGCCGTCAGAAGGTCGTCATTCAGGCATCTTGGCTTCATGTCAACCGTGTGATTATGTTTATTGGCTGCCATTGCGGGGCCCTCACGCGCATGAAGATAACAAGGCCCTCTCCTTGGGAGTTGAGTTTGTCCATCTCCTGTATCTCAAGAGTCTGAAACCCCTTCTTCGACCCTTCTTACTCTAAGTCTGATCTTGGTTACGAGAGGAAGGCGGAAGGCGGGATTGCAACCCGTAGGACCGCAGCAAGACTTCGTGGGGAGTCTGCCCACCGATTGCGGGAGCTCTGCCGGAACTCAGGAGGAGTTCTGGAGGCAGGGAAATGAGAGGTAATCATTGCTTCCCCTTTATAAACCCGATTATAACCCCTATCTGTATCTCTTGTTATGGTTGACTTAGTATATTGCTTGCATCACTACTTTGACTTTCAGTTTGACTTTCAGGACACAAACCAAACTAAGTAATGGAATGTATGAGCAATATCAGTTCCAGTTTCACTGTTTGAATGAAAGCAGATTGTGGGATTGCATCTGGGGGAAGGATGGGAGGAAGGCAATATTGTTTGTTTGATTGGGTCAATCAAAGGCTGGACAAATTTCCATAAGTTTGGAGAGGCCCACTGCTATATTTATTTTTGATTGTTTGGAGAACCAGACAGGTTCACATAAGTTTGGGTGATCCGGTTGCTCTATCTTGTAAGGGCTGACTGTGATTGACTTTTCAGGGACCAAGCATATTCAATAAGTTCGGGTGGCTTGGTCGCCTTGTTTACTTTGGGTTTCTTTCAATTTATTTTTGTTCTGAATGAGGAGGTCTGAGCATGTTCCATAAGTTTGGGTGACTCAACCTCTTCCTGCTTTGGTTTTAAGATAAATGAATCAGGTTGAGGACCAAGACATGCTCCATAAGTTTGGGTGGTCTTGGTCCAACGCCACGCACATGCTGGAACCATAAGGTTATAACTTGACTATATTTTATTATTGTATTATTTAAAAACAGGTTAGTCAGATAGGGTTCTATAAGTTTGGGTGGTCTGACTATAGCTTATCACCAATTGAAGAGAGTACTAATTAAGAGTAAACTTGTGGTACGAAGGGGGAGACTGAATCTTGAGCTAAAGATGATCGGTTCAGTTATATGCTACCTCAAAAGACTAAGTGAAAATAATTATATAAAACTTGGATACTTAAACAGTTCAGGGCGACTAGGGTGGTCTGGTCATCTGCCCAAAAAAAAGAAAAGTTGTTGTGCTCTGTGTTTGTGTATACTCCATGGCTAAGCTAGACATGTTCCACAAGTTTGGGTGGTCTAGGTTTATGTCCTATGTAAGATGGGTATAAAGAGATAAATCATTGAGGGACTATGAACTATTGTTTGATAAATTCACTTTGGGATGGTGAGAGTACTTACCTTTATGGTTTGGCTTGCATGAGACTGAGTGCGACTACTTCTTAGTTTGAGTTTCAGTTGATAGGTAGTTGTTTTAGATGCTCGTCACGTGCTAGAGTCATATGAGTTAGTTTCAATTCCTGCATTTTCTGAGCTAAGTTTTTTTACTTAGGTCGATTTCTGCATTTTCTGGAATCATTTGTTGTACTTGGTCTTATATAAATCTTTGTAAGATACTTTCTCTACGGAAAACGCTGCCGAAATTTCTACAAAGTCAAGGAGTTAGTCAGATTTTGCATTTTCAAAGTTCAGTTTGTCTGGCTTTTTGGCTTAGTAAAAATCTGGATAGCCTCATTTTCTAAATGGAGTGCTGCCCAAATTTCTGCTACTTCAAAGAGTTAGACAAAATTGAACATTGAGAAGTCAAGGTCACTTTGAATTTTTAACGTAGCTTTGTATAAATCTTCGATTTGCACTTTTCTAGAGGGAGTGCTGCAAAAATTTCTAAAAATCTAAGGAGTTAGTTAAATTTTGTCTTAGTTGAACTCATATTTACTCTGGGTTCATTTTTGACTTAGTAAAAATCTGAAAAATCTTCTTTTTTGAAGGGAGTGTTGCCCAAATTTTTACTAATTCAGGGAGTTAGATACAATTTGACTTTCCAGAATTATATATTATTTTTGTTTTCATATCTTAGTTAGTATAAACTCTGAGAAGGTACTTTTCCTACGGGAAGCGCTGGCGAAATTTTCTTAGTTTAAAGGATATAAGATTATATTTTGACAGGTGACGATTCAGACAATCCACCCTGCATAGGGGAAATATGGTTAAAAGTCTACCTTTCTTTGGACACTGACTTAGAGGTAGACTCAGATTTATCGTGTGAAGGTTTTGAGTGAGAGCATGACATTGTGATTTATTCTTCGTACACTTATAAACTTAGTTTGGGGAATTGACATATCTTGTGTTACAGGTCCTTTTGATCGTTTCAATCCAGGATCTAGACTAGATTCAACTTGATTCTGTTATCACTTATAACAGGTCGGTTGGTTGATCGCCGACTTGTCGGCTTACGACACAACTTTGCTTACACTTATACCTCAACTTGATTGCCTTAACCCTGAGATTTGATATGTTTCTTTGAGGGTTTTAACCAGACTTCTCTTAATGACCATTATAAAGAATTTATGAAATTTTATGGAAAGTTGGATAATGGATGAGACTTGGGTATGTGAGGCATGGTGTGATTTATAAGGAACAGTAAAGTTAACCACATTGGTGTATTGCAATGTGGCTATTGTGTGTGTTTGTGTTTTATGCAGGTTAGTATATGGAGCTTGGTATATGAGCCTTGCTTTGGAAGCAGTGAGAATGACAACCATGTGTCGCACGATCTGCATACCTTATGGGTCTATATTTTTCCCTTCTTTTATTTTATCTCGAGTTCTGATTTGATATATGACTGTTTGGATGTTTATTTATTTATGGGGTGATTTTGCTTGTTAAACTTTTATGGTTGGACGTTAGAGTCTGTGGCAACCGTCAAAGTCAAACCCTTTGATTTTTTTCCAGACCCTGGATGATAGAGTTGGTCTTTAGGGCGATAAAATACCATTGTCACCACAGGTATGAACCTGTGTACCACTCACTCTCCGCAGGGTGCAGAAGAGGGTGTGGTTTTCAACCGCACATGGCGGTTGTTCAGCGTCGAGAGATCAATCCCTCAAGGCACGTGTCAGCCGACACTTGAGTGTCAAATGCAACCCTCGAGATTAACGAGAACCGCATGAGTATGGGTACTACATAGTACGCCATCATTGCGACTGCTTCCGTAGGCTTGCATTGCGAGTCATTATGAGTTAGTCCTGTGTCCGCGCGGTTCTTATACTAAGTCTCACGCGCGACGCCCATCCGATTTCAGCATCGGAGAATTATGGGATGGCTACTAAGGGACTAGGAGTGTTGTCGTGTTGTTTGTTCGGTGTCGTTCTGTATATGTGCGTGGGCGCGCGTGTTCTAATTTTTTATGTTCTTAGAGTGGTGTACGCGTGGTATGTGGGATGCGTCCTAGTCGACCGACGACAAATCACGCTTGGGACTTCAGCCCCCCAGTGCATCGGTTTGCGTGTGGGTCTGATAGATGCGTAAGATAGCGCATACCCCCAATGCTACTGCGAACGAGAAACGCCCTCGGCTGGTATCTGAGCGGGGATACGCTCACCAAAGGGAGGTGACAGCTTCCGAAAGGTGGAGGTAAGTCGTGCCTCGCGTAGACCCTATCCAGTCGTAGGGGCTCACGAGAGGTACGGCTGGCCCACTCGGGCGGAGCGGCTTGCGGAAGCTCCGTGTGTATTCGCGATGAGGATCCTACCGACTCCTGCGTGACGCGGCCTTGAGGGTCCCGCCCCGTTTTGTGTGGTGCCGGACCAATGCGCTCGACAACAAAGCTTAGTAAGTGCCGCTTTGCCCAGCGCAAAGTGAATTTATTTTGACACCGTGTGTCTGACCAGGGTGTCCACATGGACGACGTGAAGATCATTGCTATTGCGGAGTGACCTGCCCCCACATCCGCCAAGCAGGTTCGCAGTTTTCTATGCCTCACTTGTTACTATAGTAATTTCATTAGGGGATACACTCAGTATTCCTACGTCCTTACCTCCACTCTCCTCCGGAAGAACCCGCCGTGGTTTTGGACACCCTCCGCGAGGACGCCTTTCGAGAACAATAGCGAACTTCAGTAATCAAACAGCATCACATACACAGACCAGATAGTCGTGATCTCGAACCAACAACAGAATTGCATCACGAGTTTCACCAAATAAGAGCACAGCAACAAGCTTAAAATTGACAATGCTGAAATAGTCTCTTCATCATCAACGTCTCGCGCTTGATGACTGGATTGCCCACATGGTGGTGATTATGAGGCGCGTACACGAGAGTCTAGTCGACTCCCAGGCTTGCATGGCCGTACGAGCGAACCGATCACAAATGAATCATCCATTCAAAGTCAGCGACGATGTGTTCGTCGACGCACGCCACTTGCAGCTCGAAGCTGATACGCTTCGCAAGTTCAGGTATCGCTTCTTCGGTCCATGCCGCATCCTTCAGGCCGTCCATTCTGATACTGACACTAGTCCGGTCAGCTTCCGTGTGAAGCTACCTGACTTCCTTCGACAGGCTCACATACACAATGTTTACCACGTCTCCTTGCTACGTCCTTATCGCAGACCGTCCGAGCGCTTCACCGGACTTTCTTATGAACGCCCTCCACCTATCATGGTGGGCGGTCACGAGGAGTTCGTCGTTTCCAATATTTTATCTCGCCAACTTACCGATGATACCCCTCCACACATCGAGTACCTTGTGCATTGAAAGGGCTATCCTGATGAGGAGGCTACTTGGGAGTCCCTCAAGCACTTGAAGCACGCTCAGATGTTGGTGCGTGCATATGATCATGCTTGTCGTGCTGAAACATCTGCTCCTACTCAGTCGATTGACCCTCTTCCTCCGCCTCCATCTGAGGAGATTGCTGAGGGCAAACCCGCTCCCTCTGAGGCTGTTCTAAAATCCTATTCGGAGTAGCTTTCGGAGGTCGCCGAATCTTTCTTTGAGTCCGACGTTTTTGCTAAGTTTTTCGTTACTAGTCCAAATACGGCGAAACTGAATACGGATATACCCTATAGCACATACATTACAGGCAAAAAAAAAAAAAAAAAAAAAAAAAAAAATTCGGGGAAATATGGCAGTTTCAGT
>BFEA01000073.1:3327824-3342242 GCA_003427395.1 Chara braunii | reverse complement strand
TCTCTCTCTCTCTCTCTCTCTCTCTCTCTCTCTCTCTATCTATCTATCTATCTATCTATCTATCTATCTATCTATCTATCTATCTATCTATCTATCTCTTGGCTGAGGGGGCCATGTCTGAGCGACGTGTTCTCATGTATGTATGTGGTGTCTCATGCTATAGTTGGAACCCGCCATTGCATCAACTGTCAACGCTGGAAAGACAAACGCCATGGAAATGGATGACATTTTGAAGGGTTTTGCAGAGGGCGGAAAAAAAGGGAATTTGGTTGGACTCGAAACCTGTGGAGCGGGAGGGAACACCACAGACTGTGCACAGGTGCTTGCCACAATATATGCAAAGACTGCAGATATGGTGGTCTATGATCATGACACACAGAATGATGCAGGAGGGAGCAATTGTGAGACGGAGAAGGTTGGGGAAGACAGAGAGGAGGGAGATGTGGGAAGCTGGGAATCTCCCACGGGGTGTATTGTCAGAGACGAACATGTGATGAGGACATCAGCAGGAGAACAATACCCATATGACATTAATTGGGTGTCGGGTCGTGTTCAGCCGGGTATTGTTGAAGGCGCACCATGCTTTGCGTTCAAGGTCGATGGCACGTGGGTTCCTCACCCTGCCCCCATGAAGAGTACATGGCGAAATATAACTCTGTCATTCGTGTATAACATAGTATTAAGGTTGAACGATGGGGCAACGACACAGGAGAAAAGTACATTGTGCATTACAAATGTGGCGTGTTCAAGAGGCACAGGGCGAGTTCCGCCTGAACGATTTTTTGTATGACACTGTTGATTGCAGACAGCCATGGGTGATTGATGGAAACCAAGCGAAGGGGAGTATGGCATGCCAAGAGAGCAATGCAAGTAAGGATCCTCGATGGGGTTGGGTACCATCTGTGATCTCATTTCCATATGGCCGTGTGAGGATGATGATGCGTGACGCGATAGGAAATATCTGGAACACACATTACGTAAATGGAAACTTCTCCTTCAGGCATCTGGACAGGGAGGTCACAGTCGAGGAGAAGGAGGCAATGGCATCTCGTCCCCACACTGCTGGCTGCTTCGTCCCGCCGCTTTAGAGCCCTGTAGAGTTGGAGGCGGTTGAAGGGAAAGTGCTCAGTGGTGACAGTTGCAGCACATACACGCAGGCAAGAGAAAGAGAAGCCACATTTGATGGAGTATCCATGGAGATATGAGACCATGTGACTATGAGGAAGGATGTTCTGTCTGCAATGGACATTAGGTCCCACGTCATCCCAGAAGGACAGCTGCAGCAGTATATGGCCCCTAAAAAGTATGGGTATCGTGTCAATTGGGTCCGAGGATGTTTGCATCCTGCACTTGTCGATGGTAAGGTCACGCTAGCGGCACGACTGCAATCAGGGCATTGGCTCCCATTGGGCTAGATGCACGCAGGCGTTGTGGAGCATTGGCAGTTCCTTGTGGTTGTGGTACGTGTCTCTATTTTCAATGCACATGTAAAGGACCACGTGCTCGTGGTTGAACACGCAAAGCGTTGCTGGGAGAGGATCAAGGAGAAGGACCGTCAGATGGTGTGTGCGGTGTATGACTCTATGCCTGACCAGGCGATGTGGTCCATGGTTGAGGAGAGTCATGGGGGCGAAGAGCAGGGCGACGTGCAAAACAGATACATGGTTGACTTTCGCCGCAAGCACGGGCGGGCAACAGTTCTTGGTTGGGTCCCGGTCGTTTGCCCCATGACATTTCAGCATCATGGAGACATGTGCATAAGATTCAGAGACCCGCTGGGTGTGCCTTTTCATCTGACCTACTCAGATGGACTGCTGAGAGACATTCAACACGTGGCAAATGACGACTTGGCTGGTGCATCGCAGCCATGCAAGAGGAAAGAGCAGCAACAAGACATGTCTCGTTTGTCTTCTAAGGTGGAGGGGCCATGTGACCCTCGTCCCGACAGAGGGTGCTCTGCAGCACAATGTAACATAGGCGGCCCGAGCGATGTGGGGATGTCGCAGAGCCCGAGGAAGATAAAGATGTGCATATCTAGACCGGCACATGCACAGACGCCCGCCGCCAAAAAGAAAGTCAATCAGAAGGCGGTGGCAGCGACCGGTGATACAGCAGGTGCACCAACTCGGACCCCCAAACGCCGCCGACGCCCGGGGATGGCAGCTTTGACAGAAATCAGAAAGCTGCAACGATCGACTAACCTTTGCATGGCTTTCAGGCCATTCATGCGGCTCGTGGGCGATATTGTGGAGAAGGACGTCGCTCCGGATATGGGGGTGAGATTTCAGATGACTGTTGTGCGTGCATTGATGGAGGCTGCCGAAGCTTACCTAGTCGCCAATTTCGAGAACACAAACGAGGTGACCATCCATTCGAAGAGGGTGACGATCCAGCTCAAGGACACGAGACTGGTTGACAGGTTGTCAAAACCTCGTTGGGTTGAGAAATATCAAGGTATGTTGGACGAGAAGGCGAGAAATGAGGAGAGACGGCAACGGATGGAGGCCAGACAGGCGGATAGAGATGGCGGCAGAGCAGGGGCAACGAAGAGGAAAGGGGTGTCACGCAAAGGCAACGCAAAGAAAAAAAAAGACAGCATGAGAGAGAGAGAGAGAGAGAGAGAGAGAGAGAGNGAGAGAGAGAGAGAGAGAGAGAGAGAGAGAGAGAGAGAGAGAGAGAGAGAGAGAGATTAGGTTCACTAGTGGGGGGCATGAAGGTATTCAAGGATGACTCTATCGCTGATTTTGGCCCGCAGTAGTGAACTCCATATATTTTTGGTTTTTCTTGTTCTTTTTTCTTTCTTTCTTACTTTCTTTTTTCGTTTTTTCTTTTTTTTCTTTTTCTTCTTTATTTTTTTTCTTCTATCTTTCTTTCTTTCTAATTGTTCCGGCTTTCATTGTGCTCGAACCTTGAACCTGTTGCTTGTGTTCTCTACTTCGTAGTCTTAGGCCTTTCAGCCTTGTTGTTTTGTCCAGTTTCTGCCCTTCTAAAAACTGGTAGGCGCCCGCAGGTCTATCTTATGTGTGCCGTAGCCTTGGGTCCCCTTACTGTAGGTTTCCATATACATGCATGTAGGTAGATCTTTACTGTTGGGTCATACATATTTGTCGTTTGGACGGTTGTGAAGGTTTGTAAGTGCGTGCTGTGTTGTAGGTCTAGGAAAGTTCGATACAAGTACGCAGAGGCCGACGAATTTGTGGTTCTTTGCGTTACTTTTCTTCTCACGGGCTTGGTGGAGGTCGCGTTGCTTCCCTGTTGCAGTATTTCGACTTTTACGCAGACCATCGCAGTATTCCTATGGAACTGTACACTAAGTGTGTTTGCTGTTTCCTTGGCTTGGCCATTGCGGGACTTCATCACGTGACCTGTAATTTGTACGTTTGGTTTGTTAGCTTCGAGCCCTCTTCTCCCTTTTCCACGTCTGCACGCGCTTCTCTCTCTCCCACCCTCTCTCTGTCTGTTTGTTTAGTAATACGATGTTAACCAATTTCGAAGTATATACTCAGCAGAAAGTTCAATGTCGTCCAATTGCAAAAAAAAAAAATGAATGAACTTGAGACGAGAGAAAGCGAAAGAAGAAGAAGAAGAAGAAGAAAGAAAGAAGAAGAAGATGATATACACCAGCATACAACAATGAGAAAAATGTTCTTCTTCGCCAATCAACCTCCTCCTCCTTATTCCCTCCCCTCTTATTCAAACCAGAAATAACTATAATAATGTCGAATGGGTGAACCAGAATCAAAGTCTGAATCTGTTTGTCTGTCTGGTCTGTCTGTCAGTTTGGTCTGGTCTGTCTATCTGGTCTGTCTGTCTGTCTGTCTGTCTTTCTCTCTGTCTGTTTGTCTGTCTGTCTGTCTGTCTGTGTGGTCTGGTCTGTCCATCTGGTCTGTCTGTGTATCGGTCTGTCTGTCTGTTTGTCTGTCAGTCTAGTCTGTCTGCTCTGTCTGGTCTGTCTGCTCTGTCTGGTCTGGTCAACCTGTCTGTCTGTCTGGTCTGTCTGTCTGTCTGTGTGGTCTGTCTATCTGTGTGGTCTGTCTGTCTGTGTGGTCTGTCTGTCTGTCTGTCTGCTCTGTCTATCTGCTCTGTCTGGTCTGTTTGTCTCGTCTGGTTTGTCTGTATGGTCTGGTCTGTCTGTCTGTCTGTCCGGTCTGTCTGTCTGTCTGTGTGGTCTGTCTATCTGTGTGGTCTGTCTGTCTGTCTGTCTGCTCTGTCTTGTCTGTCTGTCTCGTCTCGTCTGTCTGTGACGAACCACTTTCCGAACCCATGTTATCTTTCATACCCCTGTTTATGTACTATATCAAACCTATTAAGAACCCCTTTTCGGTTTCTTGTTTTCGAATGCTGCATTTCTTTTTTCTGGAAGCTTTTTCGATTTCCGGGTTCTGTTTTTGCAAGTCGGGAAATACATGGAAATTTACGTGCGCCTTAGCGAGCGCACGGGGAATTGGGCTCGGCGGTTGGGAATTCCGGGATAAGCGGAACTTCGACGTGTCTTTTTCGTATGTGTGAATGTTCTTGGTTGCATCGGGGAAAACTCTCGGAATTTTGCGCGAATACGAATAGGCGTAGAATTTGCCTTTCCCGCGTCGCTTTTTCTCGCGCGGATATGGTGATTTCAATTTTGAATTAGGATAGAAGCAATCTGTAACTGTTTCGGTGCCTTTTTCTCTCTTTTTGTTGACGGCACCGCGTATGCCGAGCTTTCTCATCTCTGTCCCCCGCCTCACTCCCTCCCACGCCTCCCTTCCCTTCTCCCTCCTTTTTCTCTCTCCCCGTAACTGTTTTTCCTCTCTCTCTCTTTCTCTCCCGCCTTGCTTTTTGCGCGCCCATTTCCCTTTCTTGATCATCTGAATCTTGGACCCGTCTTGCGCTACTTCTCGCGCCCTTTCTCTTCTCCCCCTCTGAGTCTGGCGCACGACGCCCGGTCGATCCATCGATAACTCCCACTTGCCAATCAGGTGCGTGGATCAATAGGACCTTCCTATTGCGCGGCGAATCTGATTGGTTGGACCTTGAGTTTCGAGGGATCAACATGGCGTTCATAGAGCACTCCTCTCAAAGTCTTCTCCTCCTGCTTCTCCTCTTACACCTCAGCCGTCCCGTCACCTTCTCCCCCTTCTATCTTCCCTGTCGCAACTATAAAACCCGCAAGTGCGTCCGCAAATCTCTCTTACGTTCTCGACTCTCGAGCCAACTTCCGAGAAGCAGTGGCTAGGCAGAGCGTTTGAAGCGAGTCGAAAAGTCCTGTCGGGCTGACGATAGGCTGGCCGGTTGCGCGCTGGATCGCCACGACGGACTGTGGGATCAGGGTGAACTGTGTCGAGTTTACGACAACGGGGTGACGATCGCAGTGGTGGGAGTTAGCACGCGATGGCCGGGATCGTCGGTGCGGGTATGAGGATCGATGATCGGAGTTGAGTTGATTGGCCCGGGGCCATATTGGAATTAACGGCAAATGCGCCTTTGTTGCGGATTGTTATCTTTGGCGTGAGTGTACTGCAGCAACGCCGAACTTTTCTCTTTTCGGACCTTGTCATCTTCTATTTTGATTTTCTTCCCTCAAGTCTCTCTCTCTCTCTCTCTTTCTCTCTCTTTCTTTCTTTTCTACTTGTCGAATGGTGATGCGTCCGAATGATTGTCCCTCTCCTGAATGGGAATGAGTTTGCATCTTGTTTCTGTGTGCAAGAACTTCTTCCGGAACTCTTCCATTGATTGATATGTGGACTGACAAGTACCCTCCGATCGGGCGTCAGCCTCCCGTACCTCCCGTACCCACACGACCTTTTCCCTACAACGAGGAAAGGACACGTGTATGCGAGTGGGATGTACGAGAAGTTGTCGCACAGATCGGCGCGCGATACTACTTCCCCCCGGGAAACCGTTGTTCAGGGTTCGTAGAGGCTGGGTTTGTTATTATCGACACACACTTCCCACCTTACTCACTATTGCTCCCCTTTAACGAACTAATCGTTATCCCGTGGACGGCAGTGGCGCCCCACTGGCCTCGAACCTTGTGCACAGAGTGCCAGCGTTTCGATCGCTACGAAGCGAAGGGCTTCCACTACCGAATACGGACCGAGGACGAGCACAAGGAGAGAGCCACGCATCTGCGACCCTCCTCATCAGACTCAGAACTGACCAACGAGCGACGACGGGACTTGATCCGAAAACGAGACACGCGAAGCGTGCCGAAACCCTTCCGCTCTAAACGACGGGCCGTAGCACGGTGGTAAACCCGACAATACTTCCTAGATTGAATTTGGATTTTGCTCTCTTCGCGCCTTATCCTCGCGCGCATTCCGTGACGCGCGAAAACAATCGACTTGCTTCATCAGGCCAACACGGGGGATTTCAGTTTCGTCTGTGTTCCCACACTCAATTTTCAAAAATCCTTGGCACACCCCATCTTGCTGTTTTTCCGGGCCTCTTTCCGCACAATTAACACTGCGAACGAAAGACAGCACGGGACGTGAGGTTGGTATCGGAGCCGACACGTGTTGGTTCTGATGATTGTAAGTCGAACTGGCGAGAGGTAGGAGAGACCCTCAACTAACTCGTCGGGATCGCCCAGTAACCAGGTCTCAGTCTAGTGCGGCTGCACCAGCAATACCAATGGTGGATGGTACTAGGGTGATCGTTAGTATCCCTGCCCCCTTCCCCTTCTTCCCTAACCATACTCATCCCGAGGGTTGGCTGGAAGCTGTCGAAGCTCAGAACTACAGCGCAGCCGACCTCCCCCGCGTTCTGACATTGCTACTTCGCAACACATCCCGTGACTGGCTTAGGAAACATGCGTGGGTAGATTGGGCTACCTTCAAGCAAGCCTTCTTGGCTCAATTCGATACAGTTAGTGAAGATGCCGCCTGGTATGTACTCAAAAATCGACCTCAAGGGCCAGGGGAATTGTTGCCCGATTTTGTCGATCGGTTTCAAACCACGTTGGATAAATCCGGGCGGGATGAGAAATCCGCTCGAGATTTGTTCATCGACCACCTCCGAAGTTCGACACTGAAAGGAAAATTACAGAAAAAGGTTCCGTCGAAAACGCACCAGTTATCGGCTATCATCACTAAAGCATTGGAACTGGATCTGGCTGATACAAAAAAATATATCAGCCAGGGAGATGAAGACATTACAAATAGCATACGGGATGTAACGGCCAAAAGGTGATCATGGTTGCAGGCGGTCGAACGGTTTTATCCCTGCCCCGACCATGACCTTTCAAGAGGGATCATTTCCGACATCCCGACTGCTTCTCCTCCCGCTCCCCCGGTGAATCAATCGATCGCAGCCGTTAAAAGTGGAATCTCATCCGAACCCCCCTCGTCGGCCGTAACCAATCTACACCTTGCCCAGATGATCCATACGGCCACTACCAAGCAGTCCGAATGGATGAGCAACCTGATCCAAATGCAGGCCGCTCATATGGAACGAATGGAACAAATAATGAGCCGACTCATTAAGCCTAACCCGGCGCCTGCTCGGCCCTCCCCTGCATCGTTTCCACTCTTACCTGCCCCACCTGCTCCAGGGTTTGCGCCCCAGTTCCCTCATCCAGCAGGGAAGATCGAATGCTTTAACTGCAAACAGCCCGGGCACTTTGCCCGGGACTGTCCGCAGCCGAAACGTAATCAGCCTCCCCCTGCTGCGGCCCCCGTCGCCCTTAATCAAGGACGAGTGGCCGCTTTGATGGATAGGGATCCAGGAAGAGAACTCGTGGCATACGCCCCCGAGCAGCCTTCCCCTTCGACGGCACTAGCGTCGACATCAAGAGCTTCCTCCTCTGACGCTGCCGACATAGTCGATCCACTCGAATACCTTCATCTTGCAGGCATGATCGGAGCAATCTGATCGGTCCCAGATGATCTCGAGTGGGTCGATCGCGAATCCAATCTTGGACCACAGTTCCGAACAGGAGACATTGATGTACTGAAAGCGCTCAAGCAACTAGATATTCGCGTGCCCATCCCAGTGGGACATATGCTCAACATATCTGAAGTGGCGAACGATAAGCTTTTACAACATTGCCAGAAAAATCAAAAGCGTTTCACCTACCAACGCATACAACGGATGTTAAGGAAGAAAGAAGAAAGCGAGGAAGTTGAACCCCCCTGAGCCTGACACGAAAGAGCCGGAACCCGAAGCCGCACGCATAGCAGCAATCTTTTTAGCGGAAAAAGATCACTTCGTATGAGCCCGGCCGGTATTGTGGAAAAGTGCGGAATGTGACTGTGAAGTTTGGGGCAAACCGTTTAATGCACTTATTGACACAGGGTCTTTTGTCGTGGCCATATCATTGGACACTGTCAAAACGACGGGGCGACTGGGATCTATTCTTCCTCAATCTGGCAAAGACAATTATGTCTCTGCCGACGAGGAAGCAATGAACATTGTAGGCATTATCGAGAATATGACCGTAAAAGTTGGACGAGTACACGTCCTTGTTAACGCACTCGTAATAGATGTACGTTCCTATTCTGTGTTGCTGGGATTACCTTGGGCGATGGCGGTAGGTGCACGTCTGCATTTCGATTCGAAGCAACTGGTGCTCACACAAACTGGAGGAAAACCTCAAACTGTTCCTTTGCGAGTTTCCACCCGAACGATGAAACGGGTCCCTAACCCGGCCCAAATAGGGATGATCCGATACATTGATCCCAAGGAATGCTCTCCCTCGCGCCTTGGGGATGAAATTAGGGAACAAGAACATGAAGAAGAGATGCCTAGCAAAGAAGAATGGAAGCATCTGGTTGAACTTTTCGAACATGAAACCCCCGAAGAATTTCAGGTGTGCCCCACACCGCCCGAAGCTTCCACGTGGATTCCAAAGACAGTGCATTCACGCCTCTAACAATCCATGTCAGTCCTTCAGTCCTCCTCGGGAAACCCATATTGCAAGTTTCCGATCTGGCTGATGATTCGGAACCCCCTCGCACCTTGTACGAGGGAGCTCTCTCCTTACGGACGCGTTATCAGCAAACGAAATAGTATGTAGACGTTTCTGTTTTTCCACCCCGATCGTTACTAACGACAGGAGCCACCATCGCCTTGATTAAACAAGAGGCGGAAACACCGATAAATGACGTACCTAATCTGATGCAAGAAATGACGGATCTAACAGGGCTAACTGTGGAACCGACCCCTGTTGGTTTAGAAACTGACGCTGAAACTAAAGAAACAAAGATGATCAGCCCTGATGAGTCCCAGATGATAGCGACTGTCTTCTCTGTTCGCACCAGTAGTTCCGTTTTTTCTAGTGTCCATGATCGACGTGAACGGCCGGTTGATTGGATCGACCCCTTAATTCCGGGGAATCAGCAATCACCTTGCCAGGACACGTTCCTGCGGAACTTCGAAAATCGTTAATTCGAGTGTTAAATGGCTACGAAGAAGTATTGAGCATACACGATGACGACATCGGGTTAACTAATGTGATCGAGCATGCCATTCTCACGGGAGATCATCCACCCATTAGCTGCGCTCCCTATCGATACTCGCCGGCTCAAAGAGCTGCCGCTTTTCAGCGGATTAAGGAGTTCGAAGCTAATGGATGGATCGAACCCACTATAGGTCCATGGTCTTTCCCTGTAGTGATCGTACCTAAAAAGGCTGGAGGGATTCGCATTTGCATTGATTATCGAAAATTGAACGATATCACGATCAAAGATGTGTATCCCCTCCCGCGGATTGATGAGTTGCTGGATGCGATTGGGAGTGCTCGATTTTTCAGCAAGTTTTGTGTTCGCCATGGGTTTCATTACCTTCTTGTTCGTGAGGAAGATCGTTCGAAAACAACGTTCGTGCTTTTCGAAGGTACATGGCAGTGGATTCGATGTCCGATGGGTATCTGCAATGCCCCTGCGACCTTTCAGCGGGCCATGAACATGGCTTTTCAGAATTTTGTGAGGAAGACTCGTTTGGCGCAGAGCATCATCAACTACTGCGTGATTGTGTACATGGATGATATCCTGGTGTATTCAAGTTCCTACGAGGGACACGTGCGGCACATCGAATGGACACTGCATGCGTTACGAGATGCAGGTTTCAAAGTGGCACTTGAGAAGTGTCAGTTTTTCCTCACCACCATTTCCTTCCTAGGGCACGTGGTGACAGACAAGGGACTCCAACCGGAACCGCAGAAAGTGGCAGCTGTCAGGGACGCGCCGGTGCCTACGACTATCACGCAAGTTCGCGCCTTTTTGGGCCTAGCCTCGTACTACCGAAGATTTATCAAGGGCGTCACGGCGATTGGGGGACCCCTCACAAATCTGTTGCGCAAGGATCAGCCGTTGATCAGGACGCCGGAATGCGATCAAGCGTTTTCCACACTCAAGGCCGCTCTCATTTCGGCTCCGGTCCTTATAAGACCGGATCCCGAAAAACCTTTTGTTCTCATCACTGACTGGCAGCCAGAGGCGATTTCGGCGATCCTTGCCCAGGTGGGACCAAACGGACTCGAGAGTGTGGTGGAGTATGCGTCCAAATCAGTGCCCGCCTGCAAGTGTAACTACGCCGCTCCAATGGGTGAATGCTATGCGGCTCTCTGGGGAATCAGTCACTTTCGTGCTTACCTGTACGGGCGAAGATTCACCCTGGTGACTGATCATGAGCCCCTGTTGGCTCTAAAGAAGTCGAGGGATTACTCGGGCAATATCGGACGATGGGCAACGGTGCTGCAGAGCATGAACTTTGGCATTCGTCATCGGAAGCATGAGAGACACGGGAATGCAGACAGACTGACACGGCTGCATCGGCCTGAGAAAGTTCCAAAGAATGAGGAGGTGATTCCCTGGAACGAACCTAAACAGGAGGTTGGACCCCGGTACGGCCAAGTGGAGATTTTGTCGAAGCAGTAAGTGACACGAGGGTTAATTTGCCTGTTCCACTCTATTCACAAGTCAGTCCCATCTCTCCCTATGTCATCATGACTACCCCACTCGCCTCCATAACCCCTTCATCTCCTACTAATTCTGCCCCTCTCACGTCCTCGGCTTTCTTCGCCACCCTCCCTGATAAGTTCTGCTATTTTTGCACGTGTATTGCATGAGTTTAAGTGGTCGACTGTCATCCCTTCGAGACCGGATTTGCCGATTGGGTAGAATGTGCCACGTGTGTCAACCGTGTGCACGGGGCCTGCGTTCGATATCGGACGAGTAGCAAGGAATGGAGTTGCCTTCTGTGTAGAACGAACAAGCTCCCCACGGAGGTTCGATTCGAGGCCGCCCGTACGGACGGCCCTGAATACGACAAAAAATACCAACGAGCGGAGGTCTGGACGGATAAAATTTTATTAGCAAAATTAGCGGGATTGTAATTGGGCCACCTCACCAAACACGACAGACGCAGGGCAACCGAGAGATCTTGGGACTATCAATGGATCAATGGTCATTTGGAAAAGCGTAAAACTGACGGATCAGGTTCGTGGTTGACGATTCCCCATCCCTTCCAGAGATACGATTGGATCCGATCCGCTCACGAAGAACAGGCCGCTCATTTTGCAATACGTGTCACAGAGGCAACTATAGACCAGAACCGATGGTTCTGGTCTAATATACGAGATGATGTCAAGTACATTGTCGCTAACTGTCTGGTCTGTGCCGCTGATCGCGCCCCTATACGGGGACCAAACACGATCGTACCAACGGAAGTAGAGCGTCCTTTCCAGGAAGTCAGTATGGACACGACAGATATTGACGTGCCACCTGGCCCAAACCGCTGTGAATATTCTATCCTGTTAATTTTAATTGACCATTTTTCCAAATACATCGAAGTCTATCCCTGTAAGACCCGAAAGGCCGCAGAAATAGCCACGTACATCGAACGATTCCTCTATACCCATCCAGATACGGAAGAATTTCTAACTGACAATGGGCCGGAATTCAAAGCTGAGGTAGAGGAACTGCTTGCGCGAAGGGGCGTCACGCTCCGACACACGGTGTCGCGCCCCCACTGCTTCAAGGGTCCGGTGAGATGACCTTCCCCGGACCGAGCTCAGTGGGTTGATGGACTGGCAGGCTGTCACGCAGAATTTTGATAGGTATAAAAAAATTGAGAGGTATTCATAGGCAGTTACACTTAGTCTTACAGCCGACTAGTCAGGGTTATCCCTCCTGCCAGCGGCGACACGGCTTAGAGTGAGGCGTTCGGGTTTATCGCCTGCACCTGACCCCGTATAAAGGATAGACCCAACGTCACCGGAGTCCCTATCATTCAGGAGTCCTTCAAGCTGCCTTGAGTGTAACATGTATGTCATAAGAAGAAAAATAGCATACATACATTCATCATAGAATAATTGACACAGACAAAATGAGCAGACCAGAAACCAGACTCTGCAAGAGCATGACCAGAGAAATGACACTAAAGAGTAGTACACAGTGTATGCAGGGAGCAGCCATCAGAGGGTCGTAGTCACTAATAAATAATAATGTCGTAATACATCAATAGTGACTGAAAAGAGAGAACCTCAATCAATGATAATAAGCGGTACCCCCTCGTGAGTGAGTGCTGCCGTCTGGGACTCCTCGTCATTGAGAACTCGTGTGGCTATAGACTCTGGAACCACATAGCTGATCTCGAGAGGCGCTGCTGGATCAATCTTGCAGATATAGGCCATGCATCTTGCCATCTCCTCGTCTGCGATGCTCCTGAGATAAAGCTCCTCTGCAAGGATGATATCGCCTGAAGCTCCAATCAATATCTCAATACGTCCTCTCCTACCAGAGTAAATGTAGGAAACCTCGAGAAAGCGATCTCCGTAAAGAGGCTTTCGATAAGCCTGCATAGCAAAGTCCGTCCCGACCAAATGACTATAGCCATCTCCGAGGTATGGGACCGGACCCTCCCCTCTTGGGGGACCAATAACTGTCTCAGACCCAGGGTCGTCTGACATGTAGGAGTCAATCACCCTCAAGAAGATACCGTGCAAGAAGATGTGCGATCCTCCTCAATGTCGCCCTCCGACGTCTCCGCTCACTGGTCTCCAGCGCTCCTGTCGCTGTCCACAAACTCAACCCCTATGAATGTCCCAGTCGAAGTAATCGCCAAGATCAAGGTCACTCACAGAACAGGGCTCCAAATCCGACTCATCTGTCTATGATTTCGGGATACATGTAGTGATTGAGATTCCGGATCTGGTTATCTCTCTCTGGATCCGGTCCTCCTTCCGCCTCTTCTCCTTGTTGCGGGGCTCACTAAGGGGCTTGGGGTTGCATCCGTCAAAATCGAAGAGCACACCCCCAGGTGTTGAAGGTACGCGAGGGAACACCACGTGTAGCCAGTTGTCCCTCCAATAGCTCTCCCTGCGAAATATGTAATCCGCAATCCTGTCGTATGTGGTGCCCTTTACTCCCGTCTCTGCCCCCTTCACCGAGTAGGTGATCACGAGCGTGTGTCTCGAGGTCGAGGACTCATTGGCCCTGATAGTGAAACTCTGATGTCCCACATGTCTGTAGCAGAACCTCTAAATCAATCTACCCCACTTAGGGGCAGTCTCACGACGACGGGCCAGCTTGGATAGAAGGTGCACTCTCACTAATGCGAATACTCCCTCCAAGACCTGGCCAGATAGCAATCAACAACTCAATGAGGAGGCCTGTCTGAATGGCCTGACTAAACTGCAACTCGATATAGGGCCCGCCTGAATGGGTCTGGCTGAATCAGCAACTCAATATAAAGCCCGCCTGAATGGGCCCAGCTGAACAGCAGTTATCTCAGAAGAAAAAGGGCCCGCCTGAAGGGGCCTGGCTGAAAACTGCAGCAATCTCGAGAAGTGGGCCCGCCTGAAGGGGCCCGGCTGAATCAACAACTCAATCTCAAGTAGGCCCGCCTGAAGGACTCGACTGAACAGCAACAGTCTCAAGTAGGCCCGCCTGAAGGGCCCGGCTGAACAGCAACAATCTCAAGTAGGCCCGCCTAAAGGGCCCGACTGAACAGCAACTAATCAGTAGAACATCTCATGCACAGGGACCAGTCGTAAATGCTGAATGTACTGGGGCTAGACTGAGCCAGATCATCTGTGCAGGGACTGAATTGGCAATGCTCCCCGTGCGAGGGGAAGAATCATGTGCATGAGGTGATGCTGATCAGCGAGGAAATAAATCAACGGGAGCGTGATGGTAAATCATCCCAGCTGGCAATCCTATGCTCGGGCATACATGGGCTCGCACTCAAACGACTATATCTAGCCTGGGCGCACACATATCCAACGCAAGTGCACATGGGCGCGTGCTCAAATAACTATATCCAGCCTGGGCGCACACGGGCGCGCACTCTAACTGCTATGCCAGGCTTGGGCGCGCATGGGCGCGCACTTTAACTGCAATACCAAGCTTGGGCGCGCATGGGCGCGCACTCTAGCTGCAATATCAAGTTGGGGCGCTCATGGGCGCGCACTCTCAAGCTTGGGCGCGCATGGGCGCG
>BFEA01000073.1:3297964-3312907 GCA_003427395.1 Chara braunii | reverse complement strand
AATAATAATAATAATAATAATAATAATAATAATAATTAAAAAAAAAAAAAAAAAAAAAAGATGTATACTGGCTATCTTTTCGGCCCTATATAGTCTGCGAGGAGGAGTGCATCGCGTTCGGCTGATTGCCCTGCCACCGTGATCGGGACTACCGCCGAACAGGTAAGTGTTTCTCACGCTCCCCCCTCTCTCTCTCTCATCCACCTACACACACACTCACTTCACTTACAGGATGAGCAAAAACGGAATGAATCTTCCGCTGAAACGTAGAAATATAAACTACCACCTTTCGTTTGCTCATTCTATCGATCCACGTAGCTTGTAGCGAGCTGCACATCGGAGGTTTAACTCTCCCTCTCTCTCGTAGTCCGCAGATACCGGGAAGTTAGATAGTGAGAGGGTGAAGAAGAGATGGCGGACTTAGAAGAGGAAGAAGAAGAACTTTCTATCTCTCTTTCCTTCTCACACACACACACACTGGAGTTGCATGCATATTATCATGCCGTAGGGGTAGATTCATCCAATTTTATTTATTTATTTATTTATTTTATTTATTTATTTATTTTATTTTATTTATTTATTCATGGGAGTTCTATGAAGTAAGTCGAGTGATCATCGACTCACCTGCCTTCTCTCTCCCGTCGTCTGATTCGTTGTCGTCGCTGACACGTAGTTAGTTCGTCGTTGTCGTCGTCGAGTTGTTTTCGCTGCCACACCGCATTATCGATGGTCTGCCGTTCCACAGGTAAGTGTTTCCGGCATTTTGCTTCCTCCCCCCTTTACTCCTTTTCTCTTTCTCCTCCTCCTTCTCCCTTCTCTCCTTCTACTTTCTCTTCTCCTTCTCTCTTACATGCGACCACCTTTCTCCTTCTCCACGTTTCCTTTTCTTCTTCCTTCGCGGTTTTTCTCCCCCTACGAGTTGTCTCTCCTGTCTTTCTCGCGCGCTCCACCCTTCGCTTCTCTGCGCTTTCCTCAGCAAGCGGCCACTCCCGATCTCGCGTTTGCGTGATCTCGCGGTGGCTTGTTCTCTCCTTGGTGAGGCACCTCCGTGCTATAGGTAGACGAGGCACGGTAGGGACGGCCAGGCCTCCTCCCCTTCTTTGGCTGAATCAACCCGACTTTCGGGTTCAGGTTCATTCGCGCGAATTAAAAAATTTAGAGGTTACAAGTAGAGAAAATAAATAAATAAATGAATAAAATTGATACAAGAAAAACGAATCTAACAAGTCTTACCACTAACTACCAAGTATCTCGTTTCAACAAGACAACTACTGCTACTTATTTCTAATAGAGGTCACGGGTTCGAGTCCCGTTGGCCTATGAGTTGATGAAAACAAAAGGTAGGCCCGCCCCCCTGTGGCTAGCGAAAGAGCTAGCCCAGCGGCAGGTCGGATTCGATCCCAGCGTCCCTAGCTCATCAATCCGCTCCTTACCTACTGGGCTAGCTCTTACCACGGTATGATAAAGAGTCGCCTCCCTATAAGTAGGTGTAGTAGGTCTGACTTTCTCAGCCTGAGTGCTCGTACACGCTTGCCAGTTAGTGCGACCGTCCTTAGGCTTGTTGATTCGAGTGTGCGTGCGCCCTCAAGGGCACTTATCTCACCGGAAGGCGCGAAGGGTCGGTACTTAGCCGTAACGGCGGCATCAAGGATCGCAGCGGGGTAATTACTCAAGTGTCGGGTAGACTTGTACCCCACCAAGCAGACGTAGACGTGATGGATACTCGACCCAGAGGCTGAGTAGGGGAAGACAAAGACCGAAATTTTCAGAATCCCCAGTACCGGAAGGAAGACAAGCACTGGACCAAGTCTTAGTGCGTGTCATAGTCCTACCTTACACAATCATCAGTCCAACTGACCCTTCGACCTCTTCCATCGAGGGGCATTATTATTGATCCTAATCAACACGGCGAGCGTTATAGTAACGCGCGCACATACCTAACAAAATTTTCTCACCGATTTTTGCCCCGGCCTCAATGGCCGAGGAATTCGTTTCGAGTGTCACGCTCAAGCGTGCACACCCTTTCCATTCCAAACTGGCTCCGTTATGGTAGCCGATGTCGTCACCGTGTCGAACGCAAAAGCACGGCCAAATACCCTTGTAAGGGTATTTGGTCCCATAGTATCCCAGACCTCATTAAGCGACGTCCCCGTCGCTTGGAGACTATATGCAAATAAAGGTGTTTTCTGATAAGCAAATTATCAAATCCGAACCCTGGTATGAAATGTGGTTTCAGGATTAACGCTGTCACCTCACTTTTCATTGTTACTGCCGGGATTTATCCCGGGTCTCCCACATAAAATATAATGACTGAAAGTGGGGATACTTGATCTGTACTACAACACATGAAATAGTTAAGTATGACAACGCACCTTTCCCTCCCCTACACCCTTAGTCTTTGGTCCAGGTATTCGTTGTTTGTTTTCAGGGCTGGCGTTCGCGTACGAACTCAACCCGTCAAACGCGAGCCCTAACCGAGACCTTAGGTGTTCAACTCTTGATATCACAATCCAAAGTTGCCTGTCGTCCTGCCTGAAGCCTAATACAGGAGGACAACGGTCTCCATCCTGACCCACCACAGTCCTGCTGATCAGACCGAAGCTGCCGCCCACCGCGTTGTTGCTTATCCGTGGTTACCCTTGTTGGTTGCACAACGAGGGGATATTTATCCTATCTTTAAAATTTTCTAATCTCGACCCCTTCGACATCCACCTTGAATAGATCCCTTCATTGGGGAGACCTCCCCTCTAGTTTCTCTTCGAGGCCATAGTCGAAGGGTCCGCTGCCTGGTTATGCTAGGTCAGCAGCCCACACTGGGAGTTACGTCCCAACGATGCCAATTTTCCACCATAGGCTTGGTAATTTATGCCCTCAGGTTAACCCTTAGGGTGGATGAACGATGCTTTTTAAATAAACCAAATATATAATAAATTGAGCACTCGTCAAGCTACCACTAAGGGTTGTGCCCTTCAAGTCTTTGATCATAGCTCGGTGAGGCACGCACCTCGGGGTCATTTTATAACTATTATTTTATATATACATATATATATATATAACCATTATTTTTAAAATAAACTTTTATTGACTCTTTGCTTGTCAGAATCCACAAAATAAAACATCACTTTCATAGAGATTGCCAAAGAATTTCTGCAACATAATTGATAAGACTCAAAGGAGTCTACCCATGTCGTAGCATGGTCTCAAACAAGAAAAGTACAATCAATCCAGCTTTTGAAGCTTCACAACTCATCAAACTTTCATATGAAATACAGATTCGCTCATTCCTCTATCACCGCTTTAGATCTCAACAGAGTCTTAGTAGTGATAGACGAAGGGAGATTCTAGGTTACCAGAGACTCAACCAAAGACAAAGGCCCACACACAATGTGACAAGTGCGTCGTGTCCACCAGCTCATCCCCCTGTGTGATATATATAAATACAAGTATGTTACAGAGCCAGATCACCACTCCACTCTACTATCCCTCAACTACCTCTCATGTCATTTCTTATACTACTTCTTATGCTAAGTTTCCCTCATCTGACTGAAGAAAGTACATAACTTTTCTCACTCCTGTTTCTCAAGTCCAACTGAAGAAGAAAAACACATGTCCCCTTGCTCTAATTTACACCTTTTTCTCTTTCATAACTGTCTTTTAAGCTAATTCAAGTCATAGTTTACTCAAAACACCTACCTATTCCTACCTAGAAATCAACTCGCAGTCTTAGTATCCTGTGAAGTGTTACCCTGCCTCCCTCAGGTATCTTGGGAATGGTCTGCCCTGTGCCGGCCACCAATCTCTTATGACTATCATATTTGGCCTTTCCTTCCTTTATATAAATTGCTAGAATGGAACACTCATCTCTGAGGTGTCCTTCCTGAGTGCAGAAGAAACACCTTTGTCCAATCATGCTGGGCTTGATTCTCTTTATGTCTGGCTGAATTGAAGTCTCAACCTGATCTTCAGCCACCTTTGGTGAGTCCAACTGGGATTCCGTTTGCCTTTTCCCCTGTCCTGGCAGAGGCATAGCCACACTCTCACTTACTCCCTTTTCAGGCGCAGGAGGCTCTTCTTTCTTCTCCTCAGTCTGTGTCCCCTTCTCTTCACCCCCTTTTCTTCCCACCATCTCTGTGGCTTCCTTCTCTTCCCTTTGTTGGCTCAATCTGAATTCCTCCATTCCTCTCAATATCTCTTCCCACCTTTTCTCCCACTCTTGTCCCAACTTCTTTCTTTCAGAGATTTCATTGTCTAAGTCCTGCCCTAGTACACTGACCTCAGAAACCAGACCATCCACCCTTATTTTCATCTTACCTCTTGTGGCCACTTCATTTTCCAGTTCTCTACTCCGCACATTCAGGGTGGCCCTCAATTGACTCATTTCTTTTTGCAATTCCTCCTTCTCTTTCTTCAATTCCTTCACTTCCTCCCTCATTTCTTCCATATCTCTCATCAGCTTCTCCACCTGGCCATCCTTTTCATCTTCCTTCCTTCCTATCTCGCTTGTCTCTTCCTTTTCCCCAATCGGCCTCTTTCCCTTAGTTCTCTTGATTTTGGGAGCCTTGCATCCTCCCTGGACTTCCTTTCGCTCTTCAGCTTCCTCTACTCCTTCCTCCTTTTCACTCACCCTTTCTTGTACCTCTTTCCTTTCATTCTTAATTGCCCTTTTCTTTCCAAGTTTCTTCTTCCTTGGTACCATACTGACCTTCATGCTTCTTTTCCTCTCCTCTGCTGCCTCCTCCTCTTCCTGTTCATCTCCATCGGCCTGCTCAGATTCCTTGCTACTGCTCTTGGGGGAGACCCTCGCCTTCATTCTCTTCCTCCTTTCCCTGCGGCTCAGTCACCCCTCTTCCAATCCATAGCCCCTTCTTCTGCAACTTTTCCTTTCTTGTCTGGTCTTGCCTGGCCTGGGTGTAGGCCATCCACAATTCTGCCGTTATCCTTTTCCAGGTCCGACTCCCTTCCACAATTCCTCTTACTTCCTCCTTTTCACCTTTGTCTGATCTGCTATCAATTGCTTCCTCTTTTCTTCCTCGCTCCATTCGCCCCTCTCAGCGGCCAGCTGCAAGCTCTCAATAAAGTCCTCCAGATTGGTCCCATTAAACTTTAAGTCATCCTCCATATCATTCCTTGGGAATTCCCCCATGTCTCTCCATAGTCTCACCTTGCATACCCTCCATCTCGTCCAACCTGCCACCACTCCTTCAATCCTCCTCTTGTACATTCCTGCCCCTCTCACATTCGCAATCTTTTCCCTGTCACCCCATTCTCTCATGAAAGCGTACCCCTCAAGGTCTCGCAAAAAAACTCGCAGACTGGCTCCAGCCCTGTAAATGGGCAACTCCTCCAAGTTCCTTGAGATTCTCTGTTCCCTCCTCTGCCCCCCCTTTCTCAAGGCAGGTCCAGAGGGCCCTGCCACTGCTCCTCTCTGCGCCATGGCCTCTTCTTTCCAGGGGTCACGCCTACATATAGAGAAGGAGCAAATGGCAAGGGACGAGGGTCAGATTATCATCAAGGCAACATTCCTTGTTAAACACAAGTTGACAATGCCCTCCTTTATCAAGTACTTACATACATGCACATATACACATATATATATACATATATATATATATATATCTCATATATATACATATATAAATACATGAGCGTATATACACATATATATCCCCACTTATACCCCTCTTCATCCATTTATGTACACATACATACATATATATATATATATGCATGTATCAGAGTTCGCAACCAGGATTTTTAGGAATACCTGTAACTAAAGTAACCACACACTTTTCGAAAACCAACCAACCATGACCACTGTATACCTAGCCTACGACACCTTTACCTACCTTCAACTGATCCGGAAAAAAAAACCGGGTACCTGTACCCGCCCATACCTGAACCTCTGCAGACTGTAATTGCCCATACCCGCCCTTGTTTTTTTTTTTTTTAACCAACCATGGCTAACTGAACCCAAACCGTGTCTTAACCACCCGTACCATACCCAACCGAATTTTTTCTTACCCGTGTTCAGCCGTACCCGTCCCCACCTACCCACAATTGCATGCACCTACCCGTAAACCTTTGGGCTGTGGTCGGGGTCCAGCAGTAATAGTTACTGCAGCTGTTGTCGCAACTGCAGCGATTGTCAGATGTGGTGCATCTGCAGCAGCAGATGCAACCCCTCCAACAACTGCAGAAATGATGTCAATGGAACAACTGCAGCAGATGTGGTGCATTTCTGGTGCATCTGCAGATGTGGTGCATCTGTAGCCGCAGCAGCATATGCAACCCGTGCAGCAACTGCGGAAATGATGTCAATGCAACTACTGCAGCAGCATACGCAACCCCTGCAGCAACTGCAAAAAAAAAAAAAAAAAACGGGCCTACGACTTCAGATGGTGGGAAAGGGCGAGGGGGGAAGGGCTGGGAGGGGGGCAGGTGGGAATACAAGGGGTAATGAACCACGGTTACCCGAGTGGATCCTCTACCCGCCCGTACCCGACCCCCATTTTTTTTGTTTGCCCCCCGTACCTGTCCGTACCGGTTTTAGTTTTATGTTTGGCTAACCCTCCCTGCCCGTGATCTTCATAAATACTAACTGTGCCTACCCGTCATCTCCAGAAAAAACAAATTTGCCTGCCCATAAGCACCCCCCCCTTCAAAAAGGGGCACCCAGACCTACCCATGACCTGGCGGTTACAGTTGGGTGCGGTCGGGTATGGGTAACGGTTACCCATTTGCGCTCTCTGGCATGTATGTATCCATATATGTATGAGCATAATCTTGGGCAATTAGGTACATACCTGCATTAGGAACTGATTCACATATGCATGCCTAAATACCTTCCCAATCTATCCAAGCTTCCGTATCGTAGTTGAGCTTACCTCTTCTCTGACTCGGAACTTCTTCAGTCTAGATCCTGAGACCCAGTCCTTCCTTGGAGTCCCATTCATCTCTTCTAGCTCATATGCCCCATGAAGTCCTTGTCTCCTGACTTTGAATGGTCCTAGCCACCGTTTGTCCAACTTTCGCGACCACTGCATTTCCAGAGAGGAATCGTAGAGTAGTACTGTCTCGCCAACTTGTAGAGGTTTGAATCTTACTCTAGGTAGCTTGTCCCACCATTCCTTATCCTTTCCTCTGTTGTCCGCAACGTTCATGGCTGCTTCCTGCACCCTTTCTTCAGTGACGCTGATCTGCCTTGCTCTTAGATCTAGCAGTTCCTCCAAAGTTAAGTTATTCTCCAGGTCCTGCCTGCGCCAAGTCTTAAGGAAGCTCTCAATGGGAAATGTGGTGTGACGCCCATACTAGAGTGTCGCAGGTGCATACCCGATTGTCTTTTTTACGGTGATGTTCTCTACAAAGAACACTGTTCTTAGGAACTTTGGCTAGAGATTCGGCTTCCCACTGGTCCATTTGGCCAATAAGTTAGTAATAGTGCTATGACCCTTCTCGACTGGCGCATTTGCCTGTGGATGAGCCCGAGTCGTATAATTACCATTGACCCCTAATTCCTTCAACAATTCTTTCACTTCCCCACACGTGAACTCAGACCCCCTGTCCATTGTAAACTCCAATACGAAAGGATATCTGAGATAATATTCTTTAATACAATCTGTCAGCGTTGCCCCGGTCTTGTTCCTGATCGCTCTGCCATCAACGAATCCTGTAAGGTTGTCCCTTGCATCGAATATATAGTTATATCCTCCAAGACTTAGTGGCATAGCCAGCAGGTCCAGGTGAACAACCGCCCCTACTTCCTTGATATATCTAGGATGTAGGGGTTCCTTGTACCTGATAGGCGATCGTATTTGACAGGGCACACACGATTCACAGTACTTTCGTGTCATTTCAAACATTCCTTCCCAGTAATAGAGCTCCATCGCCTTCTTGTAAGTAGCTGCGAAGCTCCGATGTCCTCCGACTATCCCATCATGCAACGCAACTACCACGTCGATCTGGCGATTCCTCCCACATACGACACGTCGTGGCGGCTCCCTCTTATCCCTGATGAACAAGTGGCCACCTCTTACCACAAAGTGGTCTCTCATCCTGAGAGTCTTTTCACTCATTTCTCTCTCTCTTTTATCTCCTTAGAGGAGCAACCCCATCTCTAAATAGAATCCATCATACTCCTCCTTCCTGAATTCCTTTGAAATTTCTTCTTGTTCGAACTCTCCTTCCTTCTCTTCATCAAATTCATAATCATCACCAATAATTATTTCATCAGCCTTCACTATTCCTCTTTCATCATTCGCTTGGACTTGTAATAGTGAATTTGTCAGATAGTACATCCTTCCCATCATGGCTACCTGCTCGTCTGCCTATTGGATTCCCGCTTCGATCGTTCGTGGCTCCTCCATTACCCTATAATTCTCCGTCGGAGCCAATTCCATCATCCACTCCATATTCCTCTCGCCCCTTTCGCCCCAGGAGTCCTCTTCGTCTAATGGCGTGAGTATCAAGGAAGGCTTTCTCATGAATTCGGGTGGTCGATGCCACATTGAATTTCCTCTCCTCATTTCCTTACTCTCGACAAACATGAACCAATAGTTCACGTGAGTTCGCATGTCTTCCCCTTCGTCAAAAAACCCATCTACCGGAGGCGTTTCTTCATTAGTTTCCCCCTTATTTCCCCACTCAATTCTGCTCATGACGTCTGCCCTGTTCTTGTTCCCCGGGATCCGTTCTTATTGGAAGTCGAACATCCAGATATAGGTGAGCCATCTGGCTATGGTTGGATCTGAGGGCGAGAAGTTTTTGAGTAAGTACACAAGCGCCGTAGGATCAATCCTGAGCACAAACCTCCTCCCAAAGAGGTAGTGCCTAAAGATCCTTAGGCAGTGCAGAACCGCCAAAGCTTCTTTCTTGAACTGCGAGTAGTTTCTTTCTGTTGAGTTGAGTGTCTTGCTTTCAAATCTCAGCGGTCTCTCCTTTCCTTCACTGTCTGCTTGAATCAAGACGCCTCCCAGGGCAGTTGGTCCAGCGTCAGTTTCAACTATGAAAGGTCTTTCCATAGTCGCATCAAAGTCTGGAACCCCTAGTACCAGTCCTCCTTCTCTGAATTCCTTCTTCAATTTTTCCACCACTTCTTCCTGATGATTTCCCCATTCTCATTCCTGATCCTTCCGTACCAATTTCCTTATGTGTTCTGTTTTGCTAGCAAATCTTTCTATGAATCTCCTCCACCCACAAGTACCAAGGAAACTTCGAACTTCACCTACCTTTCTGAAGGGAGTGGGTCATTCTAGGATCTTATTGGTCTTCTTCTTATCAGGGCGTCGACCATGTTCGTTGCAAATGTATCCTAGAATGGTTACCTCCTTTACGCAGTGTCTTGATTTTACTCCACTGGCGGTGAGGTTGTATTCTTCGAGTAGAGATAAGACTTCTCTTAATCCCTGAACATGTTCCCACACAAACCTTCTCACCCCTGGAGCCACTTCTGATTCATCTTTCTCAATCGGGCCCTTAATTGCAAGATCATCTATGTATGGCTCGGTGATCTGAGGGCTGATAAGCTGCATAACCCTGATCATGCTCCGTTGCACCATGGCCACAGCATTGGTCCATCCTTGTGGTGCAACATTCATATGAACTAATCCCCTTGGCGTGTGCATCGCCGTGATGGGACGGTCTGCCGGATAGACTGGAAACTGATCATATCCGGAGTAGAGGTCGATGAGGGACACAATCGACCTACCTGCACAAGCTTCTGACAACTGGTCAGCGTTGGGCAAACCTCCTGCATCCCTTACAATTACCGCGTTCAGTCGTTCGAGGTCTTGCACCCATCTGAGAACTCCATTTGGCTTTATAAAGCAGAACCATGGAGATGCGTACGGTCCACTAGAATATCCCGCAACATCCGTACGAATTTTTCCGTCTAGGTATTCTACCACCCTTCTGCAATCCTCGGGGTTGGGGTACTTAGCTCCTCGGACATTCCATGGTTTGTGAGGCACCGTATGAATGCGGATCATTTCGATTTTGTCCACATCCAGCCTCCCACGTTCGTCATCGTTGAAGGCATATGCCCCATGTTTTTCACGTATCAGTTCTTTCACCAAGTCCTCCTCTTGCCTTGTCAGAAACCCAGGTTCCCCTATTATCAGCTCTTTCTCAGTCTCTTCGTCGATACGACAAGGCCCATTCTGGATACCTTCCCTCATTCTTTGTATCAGTTTTCTTTCCTGATTATAATACACCCCTTCTTCCTGACTCACTAGAACTGGCACAGGGTGGCTCTTCTTATCTACCGTCTTGTACCTCCTTTTGGAACCCTGCTTGAGCCCACCCCTAAAAAATGTTGACCGGCAGCTTGAGCATTTGGCGCATGCGGCACTATCATCTGAGTAGAGGGAGGTGGCCGGTAAACGAGATCAACCCTTCCTCCTTCCGGATCGTCCTGGATTCGTTCAACGAGCGCTCTAATGGCATCCGCGTCAGCCATCCTATAGGCCGATACCAGTTCTACTGCATCACTGATATTCGCTAGACTTAATACAAGCCCTTTGGCTCCTTCATCATCTGACTCCTCTTCTTCTTCTTCCCATTCCAGTTCTCTCCTCCTACTCTCAGATTCCTCGAACGTGTATGATCCGGCATTGAGCCTGTTCTTCGAGCTGTGCGGGCCTGTGTTCCTACAGGTTATAACTTCGAAGTTCCCGCAGGCAGGATCACACAAGATGACGAACATAGTGCCGTCATGCTTGTTCATAATGAGTGATTCAGATCTGCACAAGAACGACCTTCCCAGCAATATTGGAAGGTCCAAGCTGGGCATGACGTAGAAGCACGTGCGTACCTTCACTCTTCCTATCTCTATGACCACATTTGATGCGACACCAGTGTATCCAGTCTTGCCGCTTGCTCCGTTGAGGAATCCGCAATCATTCTCATCCACCTCCAACCCAAGTTTTACCGCGGTTTCTCCATTTATAATATTCATTTCTGCCCCGGTATCAACCATCCCAGGACACATCTTTCCTTTTATCATAACATCAATGGATCCTGTGCCTACGAACTTCCAGTCCATTTTGCTCCTTGCCACGCTCCAGTTTGCCTCTTTGGGAATTAAATCCCCCATCCAAACCGAGGCTACTCTCCGTCGTGATAACCTAGCCTTCACCATCTCTCTTAACTTAGGAGCCGAAGCGAGGATTTCTTTCAGGTTTAGTAGTTCATTGTGTCCCTCCAACAGTTTATTCACCAGGCCTTCCAGATCTACCCCTTCTTCGATCGAGGTTTGGTACTTTCTCTTCTTGCTTGGGCCCGTATCCCCTTTTGATCTTCCTTCCTTAGCTTCGTCTTTCCTTCTCTTAGCCCTTATCTCCGCCTACCTTTCTTCTTCCTCCCTAATCTTCTCATCCTCTTCTTCATCACCTTCTACCGTGATAGGTGGTTCTTCTTCCGCTGGCTGGGAAGCCTGAGCTTGTTCCTTTTGAGGATTCCCTCCTGCGGGTCTTCTTGTAGCGAATGGAATCGTTCCTCTTATACTTCTCTGACTTCCACTGTTCCTTGCGGCCATATTGGCTCTCTGCATTCTCGGGTTGGGTTCATTTGGCCCATCTCCTGATCCCCCGCGTCCCATAGTAAATACTTTCGGGCATCCAGCCTCTTCTCTTCCTGCTCCTCTACATATCTCTTGACGTCTCAGATGTAGCCTTTGCATTTTGTCTACCAAGTCTTCCATTCTATCGAATGCGTCTCTGACGTTAGTCCTAACGTCGTCCTCCTCTGCTTCTCCTTCCACGATCGGCACGTCTTCCTTATCTTCTCCAATCCTCATCCTACTCACTTTCTCTTCCAAGTTAGTTACATCTTCCACTTGCATTATCGGTTCTTCCTTTTCTTGCCAAATTCGGAACATCCCTGGGGCATTGGGACCGAGCGTGGCTATACGAAGTGCCTCTTCTCTCGTGCCCCCTGGAATCTCAGGATTAATCACCCTACCATTTTGGTCGAACACCTCGCCTTCCATGTTTGACGTTATGAGCCCTTCACGTTTATCAAGTTTCCTAATATGACACCATTTTACCGTGTGCCCTTTGATCGCGCAGTGAGTACAGACGCATTCACTGTAATCAATCCACCCTCTGCCATATCCTTGTCCGTTCCATTGTCTGTTTCCTCTACCATACCCTCTTCCATAGCTTTGGTCGTACCCACGACCATACCCTTGCTAATATTCCTGCCCAACTGGATTTGCACCCCCTTGGGGCTGCCCCCAGTTTCCACCTTGGTTTCCACCTCCTCTGTTACCTGCTCCTCTCTCTCTTGGTCCCTGATTCCTACCAGCGTTCCTACCTCGTCCATGCCCTTGTCCTTGTCCTTGTCCTTGTCCTTGTCCTTGTCCTTGAGACCTGTTCTGGTTCCGGCCACCCTGGCGACTTGACCCTGGTTGGTTTTGCCCTATTTGCTGAATTTGTCCCGCATTTTGATCCCCTCCTATATTCTGATTGTGGGGCAGCATGGGATACGGCCCTTGTGCGGGTCATGGTCCCATTGGAAAATAGCCGGGCCATGCTCCCATAGGCGGGCCCACGAGCCATTGCCCGTATTGTGTCTCGCTTGTTGATGACTCTTGTCCATATTGGACTATCGCTTGTTGAGTTACCTGCCCTTTTCCCGCGCCTTGTCCTCCGATAGCGAGATTCTTGGCCTTTCTTTGACACTTTGTTAATTTGACTGCTTCTTCCGGTTCTCCCTCTTCGGCTTCGTCCTCTTCATCCTCTTCTTCCTTTCTTCCTTTCTTCTCTTTCCTGACAGTTGCGTCACTGTTAACACTTTCGATGGTGCCACTCTTTCTCTAAGTTCCTTTATTTCGTTTGCCATGTTACTCAATACTCCTCCAAGTGCACTATTCGTCCCTTGGATCGTTCCAACCGCCTTTCTTTTCTTTTGTTCGACCTTGATCTGGTGATGAAATACCTGGTCCATATCTCCTGCCGCAATGTTCCTCTTTATAGTATCCCAGGTTGTCTTTCTCCCGGCGGCTCCTCCTCGAGTCAGTTTCATTGCCTCATACCCCGAAAACTTCCCCAGGAATATGACGCATTACATTTCTTCAGACAGCCCGAGGACCCTTTCGGCTGTCTTTTCGAACGTGTTGGTGAACGCCCTGATAGTGGTGAAATCATCCCTGTTCATGTTATATAGATGGTCGATTGTGAACAAGCCATCTCCCAGGTTAAACTTCTTTTGCATGCCCTTTTTAAATTCGGCCTAATCATTGTTGGACTTTCTCACTACCTCTTCTATGTCAGACGTGTACTCCCACCACACGTACTCGAACAACTGAGCAAACTTTTATGCAGGGGTCAATTGATTGAAGATCTGCTCGAGCAGTTCTAACCAATGGGTCACCCTATCCCCTTTGAAAGGGAAGATGTCTATTCTTGGTAGGTTAGACCTCTTTATCGTCCTCTTCTCTAGTAACTTGGCGATTTCTGCTGCGGTGATTCGCGACTCTCCATTGGCGCTGCCTTCGCCCATCTTTTCCCATTTTCTTCCTTGGTTTTAGTTAGACTGTAGGCCTTGTTAAGACACACAAAAACGACCATTGATCCACCCTTCCTCGTCACTATCTTGACGTATCCTTTACTCTTGTCACTTGTTCTCGTCCTATATGACCTTTCATACCCCCTTCTCTCTCAACCGAGTATTTCTTCTAGTGGCACCCAGTCTTCGTGTCAAAAGCTTCTAACCATACAAAATAAAGAAGGGATTTCATCTATAAATTCTTCAATACATGTTTCCCGACAAAGATTGTGCCAGTAGGTCGAGAGGTCTTCAAAATGGTAGATGCGTAGGCACGTGTTTACTACGCATAATACGTTATAGAAGTCTCTATCCTTTAGTTTCGGTCTCATTTCTAAGTATAGACGGTAAACAATTTCTGATGCTTCGAATTCGAAGCCCATCTCTAGAACTGATCGGGCTGCGAGTACCACTCGTTCTACATTCTCAATTCCCCAAAATGCTTCATCAATTATGAAGTTCGGAAGTGTGGCTTTAACGTACCTTGTTGGATATACGAACTCAGCGGCCCACTTCGCTTTGATTGACTTTATAACCTCTCCTTCTTCTCCTCAATACATCCTCTTTGAAAACGCGTCAAGGGTCAATCCTGCTATCAATACGTATTTAGAGATGGGCCGGCTTTCCCCTATCGCAAAATCAATCGCGTGTGCCCTCCAAAGACTTACTATCGCCTTTCTTTCCCTTGTGGTCCACCCAGTTTCTACCCAAAGAAAGGCTTCATGTCCTGTCGGTATCCCGCACCGTGAATTCATCTCCTCATCCATATTTATTGTCCTCTTTGGCAGTGTCATGTTGACTCCTTCTTCCTTTAGCTCTGGAAGGTTGATCAGGAAGCTCCGATCATTGAACCACATTAAAGGAGTCATCCTGGTATACCTGTTACAACAGCCAAAGAAAGAACCTTTCTCTTCTTAGTAACTACTCAATTTTCTCATTTCTTAACAATTTTCTATCTTGGTCTTCTTTGAGCATCCCTTCCTATTTGATCGAGGATCCCCCGCTCCAGTTCCTCCCAGTAGACATGCCTATTTTCTCAATCATGTTGACGTGCATATGAGTCGGCCCTCGACAGTATGTCTTGCTGATCCCTATCTTCAATCAATTGCCCTATCTCTAGGTATAGGTAGTATACTAGCAGAGGGGTAGACGCGTGATATTCTCTTTCAGGTATCGCCATCGCGACTTCCGCAACCCTTTCCACTCGGGTCCTTACTCCGAAGGCTGCATCTATGATGAACATGGGAAGGGTTCCCCTTAGAAATATTGCGGGCGGAAGAAATTCACTGACCCTTCTTACTCTCACAGTTCCCATCACTCCTTCAAACCCATTTAAACTTGCATCTCTTCTTCTAGATTCGAGTGCGGATTCTGCTATCCATAATAATCTGGAAAGAGATC
>BFEA01000073.1:3280511-3293293 GCA_003427395.1 Chara braunii | reverse complement strand
CAAAATATGGAATGGGAATCCTTTGTGCATGAATCCCGATCTCAGTAAGCCATTGGAACAGACTATTTTTACTTATGTTGTTTGAAAGTGGTCGTTTGCTTATGTAGGGTTTAGGTATAGGAAAGCGAAGGAGGATGAAGGATGTAAGAACCGTCATACTTGTTAGCACCCCTCCTTCGCTTTATTGCCTCGCACCCCTGTCCGATTCTGATTCCCTATTCTAGTAGGTGGTCCCGACGATATAAGTAATAATAATGCCAATAATAATAATAACAATAATACTGAGAAAGAAATAATAATAATAATAATAATAATAATAATAATAATAATAATAATAATAATAATAATAAAATACTGATAAAAAATATATATATTAATAAAATAATAATAATAATAATAATGATAATATCCAAGATTAGGAAAACGAACGATATCAAAATCCGGGTTGCGAGATCACACAGTCGTCTGAATAGTCATGTATAAGCAGCGAGTACCATAACTCTGAGCATTCAGTCAAACAGAGCAATACAATGTAGTAGGGAGCCAAAACTCAAGTTCTTAGGCCCATGTCAACCCCAATGCCCCAGCCTACTTCACTCCCCATCTTTACCTACGGTCCCTTTCCTTCTTTCTCTTTTCACCTCCCTTTGCTGTACTTATGTCTTCTTCTCTTTGTGTCACTGTGTACAACAGACTGTGTGTGTTGTTGTTCTCATATAGGAGAAGGGTGAATGAAACAGATCTATAAATAGTAATAATAGTAATAATAACGATAATAATAATAATAATAATTAGTTGCTAGGGTCATGAATGTCTATGAAACACTGAAATCCTCCTCACAGAATCACATGGTCAATCCAGGTAGCCAAAGCAAGATAGATGTAACCATTTCTTTGAGAATGATTCAGCAGCATCGAGAGCCAAGGTCCAAGCCCAACAGGGCAACACTAACAGCATAACCCAACGTAGCTATCTCTTGTGAATGGAGCCAGGCGCCCTATCTACCCTATAGATTAATTCTACAACTACGGCAATGATAGCAATCAGACAACTTAACTATGAATGAGTGATGATGTCAACGCCAAAGCCGAGTCTCTCTCTCCACCAGGTATGTCCTATCCTTCCCCACACACCCGCTTGATAACCCACAGCGCCTCTCACTCCTTACTACACCCCTCTTGCAGCCCGACTATGGCCGTCAGTGCCCCCTTATGTGCGGGCAGCGCTCTACGCCCTAGTGCTAGCCTGCCTTATCAGCGCAGCGCAGCTTCGCTCCTTGCAGCACCTCGCATTAATGCAGCGTGCCTGCATGTCTGCATTGTCCAAGATCCCTATTCAATCGCACTCTCTTCCTACATGCCAATGCTATGCGTGGGCGGCCTGCCTTCACCCTGCGTTTCAGTCCTAGACCCTGCGCCCAGGCCCAACCCCGACGTGGCCCCGGCTGTGCAGTTGTGCCCTTTGTGTCAGGGCTTTTGTCCAGATGCAGACCCCTTTCCCCGTTTTCCCCATGGTCTGCTTGGCCTTAATGACGACAAGGCTGCTTTCCCATTGGTCTGCGATGGCAATGCTGCTTTCTTGTTGGTCGACATCCATTGTAGGATGTGTCAGCCTCTCCTGGCCTGTGCCCAGGGCTCAACCAATTGAGGCCCTGGGCTCAGGCGCTTCCTTGCAGGAGGCTGGGTTCCGCGATTCATTTCAACCAGTTGGTGTGCTGCACTGCCGAATACCTTACTCAAAATGTTGAAAAAAAGGTCGTTCGTGGATATTCTGACCAGCCTTCACTTAGGGCGGTCATATGCGTGGCCTGCCTTCACTTAGGGCGGGCACGAGGCTTGTTGTACCAGGTAAGTATCTTCCTTCACTCGCAACCTTCGATCCCCAACTCACAGATGCCACATGCACCCAAGAGTTAATAATAATAGTAATAATAATAATAATAAATAATATAAGGAAAGTTAGCAGCAGYGAGACRACATTTCCAGTTCACACCATCACGTTGAAAGCTAGATAGTCACACAATTGTCCAGAGAGCAACATTGCATSAAYAATACATCAAYAGAMGCTCTTTAGCACTGATAACCAATGTTCATGGAGAGCATACTCTCTCCTCTCAACACAGAGTCCAGTTCCTTCACACTCACTCTTCGCGCTYAGCGCCCAGCCTACCCCTACACTGCTACTACAGATTACAAAAGACAATGCAACTGTTGACTTTCTGCGGCCGCCCAGAGTACTTGAGGGTGTTGGCCATCGCAGATCATTGTTAATACAAGGTAAGTACCTTCACCTCTACATCATCATCATCATCATCGTCTTTTCTCATCTCCTCCTCTCTCCCTTCTTTCTTCTCTCCTTTTCCCCCTCACATACACACACACACCCGGCTGCATACTGTAAAAGTGCAGGTCAGAACAAGAACCGACCTTTCCTATAAGTACAAGATAGTGCAGCGGGAGACTTAGATACCAAAGCTCCGAACAATCAGTATTGTAAGGCAGCCCTAACATACATCATCGTCGTCCTACGGTGTGAAGGGGCCAGACAATCGCACGGGAAAAACACGCCTGTCCCTGTCATACACAGGCGAAGATGAGAGGGATCGGACGAGGACGAGGGGAATCAGACAAAGAAGAGGGAAAAAGGTGGGAATATCGTCAACACCAAGTCTCATTACACGTCCCAAATAGTCCCTCTTCAAATGTCTGAATCCCAATGTCGAGCCTAAACCCAATGTCTTCAAGTCTCGAGTCACAACTCTCTTTTCCCTCTCTCGTAGTCCGCAGATACTAAGAGGTCAGGTAGCGAGAGGGTGAGGGAGATGGTGGACTTAGAGGAGAAAGAAGAAGAACTCTCCCTCTCTCTCTCTCTCTATATCCGTCTTTCTGTTTTGTCGGTCTGTTTTGACTGTTTGTCTCTCTCTCTCTGTCCAGTCCGACTGTTTGTCTGTCCAGTTTGACTGTTTGTCTGTCCAGTTCGCCTGTTTGTCTGTCCAGTCCGACTGTCTGTCTCCCAGTCTAACGGCCAGCCCAATTCGGTACCGTCATCTGTGTGGTACCTTGGGTGATCCGGTGTACGCAAATAAGGAGGTGTTTGGGTACTGAGTCACTATAGCCAATTGGAAGAGTGCTCGTACCCGGATGTCGTATGTCTGAGTTTTGAGCGGGCGTAAGTCGCCAGTTTGCTGCGTTACTATTTTTTTTTTTTATGCATGAAAAGTGTGGATGGAAGCGAGTCGGATCGCTCAAATAATAATAATAATAATAATAATAATAACAACAATCATAATAATAATAATAATAATAATAATAATAATAATAATAATAATAATAATAATAAATAATAATAATAATAATAATCAGAGCAATGGCGAACTTCAGCAACCAATCAGCGACGTGTACACTGACCAGATAACCGTAATCTCGAACCAATAGTAGCATTGCATCACGAGTTTCATCAAATAAGAGTAGAGCAAAGCTTCTAATTTGACAGTGCTGAAATAGTCCCTTCATCACCAACGAAGAACCAGAGTTGGCAGGTCCTACCTAGCCTATACTACAATGCTTGCTGTTGACGCCAACAACTCTTTGAAGTACGGGCATACGGCTGCCAATGCCGCACGCTTCATGTATCAGGTATGTGTTCTCGCTTCCACACTCAACCTCAATCCCCCATTCACAGACGCCGCATGCACCCAGCCTACCGTGCATCCAATAATAATAATAATAATAATAATAATAATAATAATAATAATAATAATAATAATAATAACAGCCATAATAATAATAGTAATAATAATAATGCTGAGAAAATAAGTAACAGTGAAATGGTAATTCCAGATTACACCCTCACGTTGAAAGCCAGATGGTCACACTGTGTCCAGAGAACAATGTGGCACCTTTAATATGCCAATGGAGGTTCGTAGTATTGAAAACCAATGTCAAGGGGAGCACATTCTCCCCACACCAACACAAGAACTCAGTTCCATCACGCTCACACTTGGTGATCAGCACCTAGCCTACTCCTATACAGCTACTTCAGACCACAAAAGACATTGCAACTGTTGACGGCAGCGGCAGCCCGAAATACTTGAAGAGGTCGCCCATGCATACCATCTCCAATACGAGGTAAGTGCCCTCACATCTCCACCCTCATCATCATCATCATCATCATCATCATCATCATCATCATCATCATCATCATCATCATCTCCTCTCATCTCCACCTTCATCATCCTTCCTCTCTCCTCCTTCTCCATCTTCTTTCTTTCCCACACACACACACACACACTCACTCTTACTGATGCATACCGTAAAGGTGCAGACCAGAACAAGATCCGACCTCTCTTACACAGTACGAGACAGCCTAGCGGAGGACTTAGATACCAATAATCCGACAATCGATATTGCAATGYCGCCCCGAACATACATCATCCTCATCATTCCTTGGTGTGAAGRGGTCTGGYGCTCGCACARAAAGAATGTGCCAGCCCCAACCATACACAGACGTAGAAGAGGGGAAGATGGGAATGTCGTCAACACCAAGCCTTAGGCACAGGCCCAAATAGTCCCTCGTCAAAATGTCTGAATCCCAATGTCGAGTCTGGATCCAACGTCGTCAAATCCCAAGTCACAACTCTCTCTCTCTCTGTCGTAGTCTGCTGATACTGAGAAGTCAGGTGACGAGAGGGTGAGGAAGAGATGGTGGACTTAGAAGAGGAAAAGAAAAAGACTCTCTCTCTCTTTTCTTTCTCTCTCTCTCTCTCTCTCTCTCTCTCTCTCTCTCTCTCTCTCTCTCTCTCTCTCTCTCTCTCTCTCTCTGTAAACGGCTGGACCCCTGAGAGGGCAGGTAGGCAGAGGGTGAGGGAGATATGATGGACTCGGAGGAAGAGGAACTCTTCTTTTCGCACTAAGCCACAACCCAGGAATGATTAATAATAATAATAATAATAGTAATACTAATAATACTAATAATAATAATAATAATGATAAATAATAATGACTTTGCAAGGGAAATGAGTGGTAAACGAAGTTCGGAAACCAAGCAGCATTATACACAGGAGGCTAGATGGTCATGATCTTAAACGAAACGCTGAACTGCATCACGAGTCCCACCAAATAAAAGCGCAGCAAAAGCTCATTACGACGATCGAATAGTCTCATTATCATCATCAACAAAGAACCTATGTCGACATCCTGTCCGGCGTTCAGCCTCCAGACCACATATGGCAGATCCCATCTAGCCTACTCTATAGTATCGAAGATGACGACAACAGTCCTCCCGAAGTACGTGCAGATACTGGCCAATGCAGTTCGCCTCACGCCCAGGTATGTCCCTCGTATCACTTACTACCTGGGCCCCCAACACACAGATGCAACGTGCATCCAAGGACCACGATGCACCTGCCTTTCTTCTCTCTCTCTCCCCGTGTGTTTGTATGTGTGTTTGTGTCTGTGAGCGCCGTGCTCTGTCACAACCATCTACCCTTCCCACAACACCTGACCAGGATCCGTGAAGGAGCAATTGTGCAYGGTAATGCYGAACACTTGCCGRCGGATACGTGGCATGACCTTGCGCTTGTCATGTGAATCGTAAATTTCGCAGTTGATCCACGTGACATGTGGCATAATCCCGTGCTTTTCGTTGTGGACTACAGTCGACACCTACATCCCACTGCCGATACGTKRCATGCGATTATGTCATACTGTACCCCAAGTCGACTCCTCTCTCAACCCGGTACACGTCRTGAACAGCCATTCTATGGCGGACACATGGCACACGATCATGGGCGACGGGCACGTAGCACCCGGTCAGTGGACAACGTACACGTGGCACYCGATCAGCAGACGATGGCGGACACACKGGCCSGATGTCATGAATACCCAACACAAGAGCTCTTCTTTGGCTCTCTCGTGCCATCAATCTCGATGAAGGGAGGATGGGGAAGAACGGACGCCATAGCCAMAGATTTCCACATCCCCGGCTTTTCACCRGACCATTCAATAGATAGGAGTGATAGGCGGTGTGTACAGAGGGCAGGGACCTATTCGTCRCGAGCTAACGACTCGCGCTTATTGGGCATTCCTCGTTGAAGATTGGTAATTACAACARTCTATCCYTGACACAACGAACTTTAGGAAGRTTAYCTGGTCCTGTCGTCTCAGGCAATCGATCCGTTGGATTCATCAGTGTCTCGTGCGCTGGCCCAGGTACGTAACTCACTCCCTGTACGTACACAACTGAGTCTGTAATTACAATCAAGTAATAATAATAATAATAATAATAATAATAATAATAATAATAATAATAATAATAATAATAACAGTAATAATGATAATAATAATACTAATAACAGTAAATAATAATCAAAGAAACTAACGTATGCTAGCCATCTCTTTCGATCAAGTATGGCCAAGCGGTAAGTCGCTACGGCTCCGCTCACACACACATGCACTCACACACAGTCCATGGATAGGATGAGCAAAAAAAACGGGATGAATCTTTCGCTGAAACGTGGCAATATACACTGCCACTTTTTTATTTGCTCATTCTATCGATCGAAGCTGCGTGCGGTGAAGCGAGAGTCGGAGACTTAGCTGTTCGGCGATGCGTATCTCACCCAATTCTCTCCCTCTCTCTCTCACTCTGTCTCCGTGTGCCCAGTCCGTTCCCCCGTTGCGTGATTTGCTCCGTAGCGCGCGGCGAGCCGTGGGCTGGAGAGTTGTTGGCCAAGGTTGGAGACTTATCGTCTCCTCTCTCTCATTCACACACACACACACACACCTCGATCTCCCTGTCCTTCTCTTTCACTTCTTTCTCTCACACACATACACTCACACACACACACACACGCGCGCACTCACTCACACACATTCCAGCGATAGGATGAGCAAAAATGAAATGAATCTTCCGCTGAAACGTGGAAATATACATTGCCACTATTGATTGCTCATTCTATGGATCCGAGTAGCGTGCGGCGTGGCGCGTGTTGGTGACTTAGCCCTCTCTCTCTCCCTCACTCTTTCTCCTCCTCTCACATTCTTTCTCTCCTCTTCTCTTCGATCTCTTTCTCCCTCTTATCTTCGACCTCTATTTCTTCTGTTCCCTTCTCTTTGATCTTCTCCTTCTCCTCTCTCCCTCTCTTCTCTCCCGTACCCACACGCCCATACCACTGCTGATTGTACGGGTGCCAATCAGACAAGAACCGACCTCCCGCACAAGGTTTGAGGTAGCGTAGAGGGCTTAGATACCAATCGATCCAACAGTCAACAGTGCAATGCAGCCCCAACTTACATCACCATCATCCCCTGGTGTGAAGATGTCTGGCGCTATACTCAGGAGGCGGCGCCAGGTCAGACATACACTGGCGAAGAGGATGGGAACAGACGAAAGGAGGGGATCAGACGAAGAAGAGGGAAGAATGGGAATGTTGTCAACACCAAGTCTTTGGTATAGTCCCAAATAATCCCTCGTCATATATCTGAATCCCAAGGTCGAGTCTGGATCCACCGTTGTCAAGTCCCACGTCACAACTCCCTCTCTCTCTCTTCTCTTCTTGCTTTCTCTTTCTTACTCTTCTTTCTCATCTTTCTTCTTCAAATCTGAGCGCATGAGAGGTTATCAGTATGGATTCAGGCAGAGGTCGTGCTGGGCGCATCGCCCAGGATCTGATTYGACATTTCTGGGACAGGCATCGATTGCACACTTGCCACGGGACTATTTGACTTCGCTATTGCCATCCTCATCTACTTGCTCGCTTTCCCCTTCTTCGTCTCGTCCCTCCTCCATCTCTCATCCGTGGTACCTCCCCATGTATGYGTGTGAGGAAGGGACCTGTCTTCCATGGTTGCGGTCCCTCCTCCCTCTCTCTCCCACGCACATCCGATATAACAATCAGAGAAACATTGGCCATATAGCCGTTGCGATGGCCGACACGATTGATTCGCGATCTTATAGTTACCTAACCATATTCATGGGCTGCAAACGAGATCATAACTCAAAAATAAAAATAAGATAGCGACCAAGTAACGATAATAATATGAAAATAGGAATAAGAATAAATAAACATAATAATAATAATAAAAAAAGAATAAAAAAAGATGTATACTGGCTATCTTTTCGGCCCTATACAGTCTGCTAGGAGGAGTGCATCGCGTTCGGCTGATTGCCCGGCGACCGTGATCGGGACTACCGCCGAACAGGTAAGTGTTTCTCACGCTCCCCCCTCTCTCTCTCTCATCCACCTACACACACACTCACTTCACTGACAGGATGAGCAAAAACGGAATGAATCTTCCGCTGAAACATGGAAATATACACTGCCACCTTTCGTTTGCTCATTCTATCGATCCACGTAGCTTGTAGCAAGCTGCACATCGGAGGTTTAACTCTCCCTCTCTCTCGTAGTCTGCATATATCGGGAAGTCAGATAGTGAGAGGGTGAGGAAGAGATGGCGGACTTAGAAGAGGAAGAAGAAGAACTTTCTATCTCTCCTTCCTTCTCACACACACCCATACTGGAGTTGCATGCATATTATCATGCCGTAGGGGTAGATTCATCCAATTTTATTTATTTATTTATTTATTTTATTTTACTTTATTTATTTTATTTTATTTATTTATTCATGGGAGTTCTATGAAGTAAGTCGAGTGATCATCGACTCACCTGCCTTCTCTCTCCCGTCGTCGTCTGATTCGTTGTCGTCGCTGGCACGTAGTTAGTTCGTCGTTGTGGTCGTCGAGTTGTTTTCGCCGCCACAACACATTATCGATGGTCTGTCGTTCCAGAGGTAAGTGTTTCCGGCACTTTGCTTCCTCCCCCCTTTACTCCTTTTCTCTTTCTCCTCCTCCTTCTCCCTTCTCTCCTTCTACTTTCTCTTCTCCTTCTCTCTTACGTGCGACCACCATTCTCCTTCTCCACGTTTCCTTTTCTTCTTCCTTCGCGGTTCTTCTCCCTCTCTGAGTTGTCTCTCCCGTCTTTCTCGCGCGCTCCACCCTTCGCTTCTCTGCGCTTTCCTCAGCAAGCGGCCGCTCCCGATCTCGCGTTTGTGTGATCTCGCGGTGGCTTGTTCTCTCCTTGGCGAGGGACCTCCGTGCTATAGGTAGACGAGGCACGGTAGGGACGGCCAGGCCTCCTCCCCTTCTTTGGCTGAATCAACCCGGCTTTCGGGTTCAGGTTCATTAGCGCGAATTAGAAAATTTAGAGGTTACGGGTAGAGAAAATAAATAAATAAATGAATAAAATTGATACAAGAAAAATGAATCTAACAAGTCCTACCACTAACTACTAAGTATCTCGTTTCAACGAGACAACTACTGCTACTTATTTCTAATAGAGGTCACGGGTTCGAGTCCCGTTGGCCTATGAGTTGATGAAAAAAAAAGGTAGGCCCGCCCCCTTGTAGCTAGCAAAAGAGCTAGCCCGACGGCAAGTCGAATTCGGTCCCAGCGTCCCTGGCTCATCAATCCACTCCCTTACCTACTGGGCTAGCTCTTACCACAGTATGGTAAAGAGCCGCCTCCCTATAAGTAGGTGTAGTAGGTCTGACTTTCTCAGCCTGCGTGCTCGTACACGCTTGCCAGTTAGTGCGACCGTCCTTAGGCTTGTTGATTCGAGTGTGCGTGCGCCCTCAAGGGCACTTATCTCACCGGAAGGCCCGAAGGGCCAGTACTTAGCCGTGGCGGCGGCATCAAGGGTCGCACCGGGGTAATTAGTCAAGTGTCGGTTAGACTTGTACCCCACCAAGCAGACGTAGACGTGGTGGAAACTCGACCCGGAGGCTGAGTAGGGGAAGACAAAGACTGAAAATTTCAGAATCCCCAGTACCGGAAGGAAGACAGGCACTGGACCAAGTCTTAGTGCGTGTCATAGTCCTACCTGACACAATCATCAGTCCAACTGACCCTTCGACCTCTTCCGTCGAGCGGGATTATTATTAATCCTAATCAACACGGCGCGCGTTATAGTAACGCGCGCACATACCTAACGAAATTTTCTCACCGATTTTTGCCCCGGCCTCAATGGCCGAGGAATTCGTTTCGAGTGTCACGCTCAAGCGCGCACACCCTTTCCATTCCAGACTGGCTCCATCATGGTAGCCGATGCCGTCACCGTATCGAATGCAAAAGCACGGCCAAATACCCTTGTAAGGGTATTTTGTCCGACAACGAGACTGGTGCAGGCCCAGTTCTCTGTAGATGAACAGTCAGTCCCACGCTAAAAATAGCGTGGGGTTGTGCTATTTTTAGAACGGGACTGGTGCAGGCCCGACTTTGGAAAATGAACAGTCAGTCCCGTGCTAAAAATAGCACATGACCCTATTTTAATTATTCGGGTCTGGCTGTTCATCTATATGGATACTTAGGGCTGTTCCTTTCCTGGCCGGGTTACGCGGTTGTGTCGGTCCGGTCCCAACCGGTCGAACTTGAATATCTCGCTAACCCTTGGTCCGTTTCAAGTGTCGTTTGGACCGGACCCCACTAATTGGCCCATTGTGGTCGCGTCGGTCCAGCCCAACGAGGAAGATCAGGTCTCCAGGGGACCTTACCGTTGCGCCGTCTTTCCCTCGGTTTCGGCCCAGGGGAAGTCTAACCGAAGCGCTAGGGTCCATGACTGCGGACACAATTTTGACGCAGCGCGGGAGTTGACCGCAGCGAGTCAATTTTCGCTGCTGCGCCGCATCATCTTTCGACAACCATACCAAACCCCATTCCTGGCATCCTCGCCAGGTTCAGGCCACTATAAAGGCCTAATAGCTTACTCATTCTCGCCATTCGCACTCAAACTCATATTGTCGAGTGTGCGGCGCTATTGCGATCTTGATATTACCGCTGCCTTCTTCGTTCTCGACTTGCTTGCGCTCTTATCGCACTAGCGTTCATCGTCGCGCAGCGCTTACCGTCGCGTAGCTAATTAGTTTATACCATGGCGCCAAAGACGTGAGGCTCAGGTGCTGGACGTGGGAGAGGAGGCCGACAGGGGAAGGCGCCAGATCGACTGATCGATCTGACGTACGAAGGGGAGAGATCCGAAGAGGAGGAGGAGGAGGTGAGATGGGGAGGAACGTGTTTGCCCCATCGCTCAGAGGACCGACGCGAGCGCACGCCGTCGCCTAGATCTATGATGTACTATGCGTATAAATACGAGCAGCGCTACGGCTCTCCGCCTCCACATTTCGATCCGCCCTCTCGATCATACCCTTCATCATACCATCCTTCTTCCTCTACTCAACCATCTCCTCGCCAGCTCACCGTCCTRCCWCAGCCGCCTCGCTCTGCGCCACCGCCGTTGCCACGCGCACCTGAACCGCCCATCGCCCACCAGGCTGCGCCGCCCAACTATCGCTTGTGCCTCATACTTGCGTTGTTCTTTATATGCCAACTTGAGCTATGCGGCCTTATATGCTATCTGATATATAGGGGCATTATATAAACTATATCCCCAATCATCAGGGTGCTCGCCCGCTAGGGTTTGAGTGCTCACTCAATAAGGCATGGACCACTGGTCCAAGCCACCATCAAAATCAAGAATGAATTAGCCTTATTAGACTTGCGTGGTGCAGTCACCGCACGCAAGTATCATGACTGCTCATGCAGCCCAATCGAGAAAATTTTAACAACATGTTTTTTTTTCAGGATGCCTAAAGAGGTGAATTCAGGATGCCTATAAAGCTCTAAAATGAGAGTTATATGGTGGGGAGGGGTGCTTTCAAACCTTCAGGGCATTCATCCCTTCAGGATCGTTCGAGATCCTCACGCTTAACAATGAGAGCTATACGGTGGGGGAGGGTGTTTTCAGACCTTCATGTCATTCATCCCTTCATGATCGTTCAGGATCCTCAAGCTTAACATTGGGACCTGTAGGGGAGGGGTTCTTTCAGGCCTTCAAGGCATTCACCCCTCTAGGATCGTTCAGGATCCTCAAGCTTAACAGTAGGAGTCATAGGGTGGGAAGGGGTTCTTTCAAGCCTTCAGGGCATTCACCCTTTCAGGATCATTCACATTGTTCAGGATGCTAAGACGACACAACATTGAAAACCAGAAGGTGGGGAAGGGTGCTCCTTTCAGATTTCCGAAGGCATTCATCTTCAGGGCATTCACCCCTTCAGGATCGTTCAGGATCCTCAAGCTTGACAGTGGGAGCCATACGGTGGGGGGGGTGGGTGCTTTCAGGCCTTCAGGGCATTCACCCCTTCAGGATCGTTCGAGATCCTCAAGCTTAACAGTGGGAGTCATTCGGTGAAGGGGGGGTGCTTTCAGGCCTTCAGGGCATTCACCCCGTCAGGATCGTTCAGGATCCTCAAGCTTGACAGTAGGAGCCATACGGTGTGGGGGGGCGGTGCTTTTAGGCCTTCAGGGCATTCACCCCTTCAGGATCGTTCGGGATCCTCAAGCTTAACAATGGGAGCCATACGGTGGGGGGGGGTGCTTTCAGGCCTTTAGGGCATTCACCCCTTCAGGATTGTTCACAATCCTCAAACTTAACAGTGAGACCCATAAGGTGGGGGGGGGGTCTTTCAAGCCTTCAGGGCATTCACCCTTTCAAGATCGTTCAGGATCCTCAAGGTTAACAGTGGGGGCCATAGGGTTGGGGGGGGGTTCTTTCAGCCCTTCAGGGCATTCACCCCTTCAGGATCATTCACATTGTTCAGGACGCCAAAACGACACAACACTAGAGAACAAAGGTGGGAACGGGTGCTCCTTTCAAATCTCCGAAGGCATTCACCCCTTCAGGATCGTTCAAGATCCTCAGCGCTTAACAACGAGAGTCATAGGGGGGGGGG
>BFEA01000073.1:3261956-3278186 GCA_003427395.1 Chara braunii | reverse complement strand
AAAAAAAAAAAAAAAAAAAAAAAAAAAAAACATCATGAAGACTATGAACAAGCTTGAAGGGGTGAATGCCCTGAACGACATTCACCTCTTCAGGATCGTTCAGGATCCTCAGTGTTGAGGGGGGTGCTTTCAGGCCTTCAGGGCATTAACCCCTTCAGGATGGTTCACGAAAAAAAAAATGAAAAAAAAAATGAATTCACCATGAACAACATCTTGCACCCCAAGCTTTCACAATTGCAAGCTATGATTCATCATATGCAAACATGAATTCAAACCCGAAAAACCACTTAATTTTTTCCACTTTCAGAATGTTAATCTGTAAATATTAATCTATGTGATAACCACTTGTGGCCAAGTCATACTATCAATCCCGTTCCCTTGCATCACTGGATCATCCTCAATCTCAAGTCAAACCTTTCATTAGGTTTGGCCTCATGCATCATCATGATCGATCCTCAATCTTAGACCTGACCCCATTGCTAGGTCTGGTCTAGCAGTCAAAGTCTCAATCCTGGCCTGCACATCTCATCATCATTGGATCCGTCCATCTCATCCATACTGCCCATCAGTATAGCACAATCAATATCTCAGCCACTGGTGGATATGGGACCAATCATCGAATCCAAGATCATCTAGGTCATCTAGACCGAAGGCAGCCTCATAAGGGGTGAACATACCAAACCCCTTTCGCTTTGTCTGGCGGCTCTGTGCCGCTCACTGTCGGGTCATACAAAACCCCGTTGTCTTCGTCTGCCGGCTCTGTGCCGCTCACTGTCGGGTTATACCAAACCCCGTTGTCTTCGTCTGGCTGTAGGGTACCTACAAAACAGATGTCAAGTCATGCCTAAAAAAAAAGACGAGAAAAAGAATCTCTCCTAAAGACCCTTGCCGACACCCCTTCCTCACTCACTCTCAGAGTCTTACCTTTCGGCCTTCCGAGAGTGCCCCCGCTTGCCCTGGTGGGCTCCTCCGCTGACCCAACCCGGCAAGCAGAGCAAAGTCAGTCCTGATTCCCAGTCATGGCGGTCCGACCACCCTCTGAGCCCTTGCTCAGAACAGCTCACGGGGAGCCGCATACCCCTTCATGAAGCCCTCACTCCGATGAGTGCAGACCCATGGCGCAGAAGCTCTTTAGTCGACTTCAGAACCTCCGTCTACTCGCTCTTCTTTCTAACGCCCAGCTCTTGCTACTGTGCGGGGAGCCAGCCAACACCCTGGTGAGTCAGAGCGAGTCCACAATTAAGCTTTGCAACAGTGGGCTAAGAGGTCATAATGGCCCTGTTGCCAGCTGGGCTGTGGATACCTGGCTTGGCCCGACGTCAAGGGAATGCCCCTGGAGACACTGCTCCCGAGAGACAGCCTGATCAGAGTGATAGTAAGAGTCCACCACCTTGATCAGCTAAATGTCGGATTTAGACTGGGAGAGCCTCAGGATGCGTCCTTCCTTTCTAGCAGGCGGACCAGATCACCATATGATGACCCGAGGAATGGCTAGTCACTCTAGGGTCCGGAGTTATCTGCCACTATGGCTCAGACACCCCGCTGACCCAGCTAGCCTCTAGACCTTGTGAGAACCTGCTTCAGGGAATCATCTCTTGCTCAAGAGGCGCAGTTGAAAACTCTCCGCCTCTTCATGAAGGATGCAAGTGCTGACACCGCATGGGACGCCACTCTGGATAGACTCTCGTCGGGGAACCGTTGCGAGAGCCCGACGGCTGCAGTAGGAATACTCCTTCCAGAATGAAGAATGCAGCGAGCCTCAATCTGCTGCGATGCTAAGTGATCTTTGCCCGATCACATGATCGTACAGATCACTCCATCGATTATGATACATGACTGATTACCTATCCCTTTAGAGCTTGGTAGCGTTTAGTCGCGAAGGCCCGTCTGGAGAGGAACCCCATCTCGGCGATGCTGAGTCCCTTGCCAAGGGAACACTTCACTAGGCTAAATGCCACCTTCTTTCAGAGATAGCTAATCAATTTGTGCCCGATGATGCTAGGCAATCCTCCTTACGCAATCGTACTCGAAGGTTGCCCCATCAATTGAGCGCTGACTTAAGAGAGGAAGAAAACAAATTTTACTTTACCCCACAACCATTCATTTCATAAATGTCATTCAGACTAAATAAATACAATACGAGGCAAGAACTGAAACCCCATAAACTGGCTTCCAATCCCCCAGGCATGTCCCATGACTGATAAATGACAAGCCAAATACAATGCAATGAACTGAAATTTTAAAAGTTTAACTCACAATCATACAAAACTAAGGTCAATCTGGGCCCGACAGACACATAAGTCCACCAATGAGCCGAGCCATCATAGGCTGCTCGTATCCAGCTCCGTCATCCGAAATCATACCATAATCATAGCAACCGACTGTCGGCTGCTGCTGGAGGCACACAGGCCACGTCCTAGCACATAATCATCATCGATAGTTGGCGGCTCACTGGCCACGTTCCAACTCTTAATCATCATCGATAGTCGGCGGCTCACTGGCCACGTCCCATGCAAATAATCATCATTATCTGTAGCTGGCGGCAACACTGTCCACATCCCAGCTCATAATCATCGATAGCTGGCGGCTCAATGGCCACATCCCAGCCAATAATCATCATCATCTGTAGCTGGCGGCAACACTGTCCACATCCCAGCTCATAATCATCGATAGCTGGTGCCTGACTGGCCATATCCCAACCAATAATCATCATTATCTGTAGCTGGCGGCAACACTGCCCACATCCCAGCTCATAATCGCCATGAACTGAAGTTGGCGGCACACTGTCCACATCCCAACATATAATCGTCATCAACTGAAGCTGGCGGCACACTGTCCTCATCCCAGCATATAATCGTCATCGACTGAAGCTGGCGGCACACTGTCCACATCCCAGCATATAATCGTCATCAACTGAAGCTGGCGGCACACTGTCCACATCCCAGCATATGATCATCGTCAACTGAAGCTGGCAGCACACTGTCCACATCCCAGCATATGATCATAATCAATTGAAGCTGGCGGCACATTGTCCACATCTCAGCATATAATCGTCGTCAACTGAAGCTGGTGGCACACTGTCCACATCCCAGCATATAATCATCTGAAGTTCGCGGCACTCTCACCACGTCCCAACAAACGCCGAGGGCACACTGGTCACATCTCAGCATGTTTAGGCTGATGCTAGACGGCTATCGGGCCTCGCCTCATCACTCTGCCCGAACTCGGAATCAAATCTGCGTCTCGAAGTATGAATTTTCGGAGCCGGGAGTCGGATACTATACCATGAGATCTCGTACCATCCATCTCTGCTAACTCATAGGCCTTGCCTTCAACCTCTCTGATGATCCTGAATGGTCTCATCCACCTGACCTCCAATCTCTTGGCCCACTTTGTCTCGAGAGATGTATCATGTAGAAGTACAATATCTCCGACCTGAAGTCGTTCCTTCCTGATGTACCTCTTGCTGTTCCACCGTGTCTGATCAAATAATCTGTTGTCTGATATCCTCTTTGTGGCCTCAATTATGGCCTCATCCACATCCCTGATCTGCCTGATCCTCAGCCTCAGCAACTCCTCTGTGGAGTATGACTCTCTCTGTGCCTCATGGTTCCAGGTCTCAACCAGGTTCTCAATAGGAGAAGTAGCATATCTGTCATACCAGAGTGTAATGGGCGCATAACCTGTAGTCCGTTTGACAGTCACATTGTCAGCGTAGACAGCCGCCTTCAAGAAAGATGGCCAGTTCCTGGAGTCACCTTAGCACCATTTCGATATAGCATCCTTTAGTGTCATGTGGCCTCTGTCCACTGGTGCATTAGCCTGCGGATGATATGGTGTCACAAATCTGATCCTGACTCCAAGTCTGAACATAAGCCTCCTGACCATCTCGTTCTTGAACTCTGATCCCTGGTCAGCCACAAACTCACGTATGAAGCGGTACCTTAGATAGATTTCCTCGATCCAATCTGTCACAGTCTTTGCAGTTTTCTTACGGATGACTTTTGGTTCAACATAACCAGATATGTTATCTCTCATGTTTAGTACATATTTCATTCCATCCTTACCAGGTGGCATAGTAATTAGATCAAGGTGAACAGTACTGCCAGGTTCAACAAGAACAGTGAGATATAGGGGTTCAATCAATCTCATAGATGACCTTTTCTGACAGGCTTCACATGACTTACAATATCTCATAACCATATCCCTTAGACTATCCCAGTGATATAGTCGAGATACTTTATAGTATGTAGCATCAACACCCCTATGACCCCCTGCTAGACCCTCATGCAGTGCGGCGATCACCTATAGTTGCCTTTCCTTACCACACACTACTCTCAGTGGCGGTAGTCCTTCGTTAGCATCCACAAAAAGGTGACCCCTACGTAGCCTAAAAGTTCTCTTTGTTCTCTCATGATAGAATTCGTCCAACTGATTACTGCTCATTACCATACCGATCCTCTTATATTCCCCATCATACTCATCCTTCTTAAATCTCTCCTTTGCGTCCTTATCTTGCTAAGGGTCTTCCGGTTCTTCCTCTATCTCATTCATCCTTCGTTCAGCCATCCTTGAACTTTCTGTCAGCTCATGGGATGCAACAGCGGCTTGTTCTGCCATACCATACCATCCTTCCTCCTCATCCTCTTGAGTTAGGAGGTAGTGGAGGTAAGGGTCTTCCTTTTCTCCCCAGCAGTCTTCCCTGCTTGTTGCTATGGCTGAGGCTGTATAAGAACTAGGAGCTGGAGGTAGTCCTTCATCATCGTCTTCTATAAGGAATTCGTCAACGAAGGGTGCCTCCTCAAGAGATTCATCATCTATTGATCCCCATTCTACGCGGCTCAGCCCATCGGCTCGATTCTTTTCAGTAGGTACTTTTTCTAATAAAAAATCATACGTCCATATGTGAGCTATCCACCTACTGATTGTAGCATTTACCTGTTGATGCCTCTTAACAGCTCCGATTACCGTTGTGGAATCCGTTCTTAGGATGAATCTCCGCCCCATAACATAGTGTCTAAACATCCTGAGACAGTGCAGGATTGCCAGAAGTTCCTTCCTGAACTGAATATAGCTTCTCTCAACCGAATTAAGGGTGAAACTCTCAAATCTAAATGGCATTTCTTTACCATTCTCATCTCGTTGCACGAGCACCCCTCCTAATGCTATTGGGCCGCCATCGGCTTCGATGATGAAGGGCCTCTCCCTTTCATCGTCGAAGTATGGTACTCCTAATACGACCCCGCCATCTCTTAACTTATCTTGAAGTGCCCGCGCAGCCTTCTCTCTTTGGTCAGACCACTCTAAGCTAGCTCCTTATCGCACTATTTCTCTATGGGGCTCGGCTATCTTGGCGAACCCGGGAATGAAGATCCGCCAGAAGCTGCAGACCCCTAGGAAGCTCCTTACTTCCTCAACCGTTTTTAGAGGCATCGGCCAGTTCAGGAGTTTATCCACTTTCTTAGGATCAGGACTTCTTCCTTCCAAGAAGCACCTAAAACCCAAGATCGTTACCTCCCTTTGGAACAGTAGTGATTTTGGTCCGCTGGCTATTAGGTTGTATTTAGCCAACCTTTCTGGTACTTTCGCTACTCCCTGCGCATGTTCCCATACAAACTGCCTGACTCGGCCATCCACTAAAGTCTCATTTTTTTCCTTTGGTCCTTTAACTGGATTTTCATCAATGTATGGGAACGTAACCTCTGGGCATATGTCCTCCATGACCTTCAGCATGTCTCGCTGAACGCCCGCGACCCCATTCGTCCACCCTTGAGGCACCACACACATTTGTATGAGGCCTCTCGGTGTATGCATGACGGTCATAGGCCGACTAGTAAGATCTATCGGAAATTGATCATAGGCAGAGTACAAGTCTATTAGGGAGTAGATGCTCCTTCCGGCAAAAGACTCGGCCAACAGATTCACGTTGGGTAAACTACCCTCATCGCGAACCGTTACCGAATTCAACTTTTGCAAGTTCTGTATCCAGCGCAGGCCACCACCTGGCTTCTAAAAGCAAAACCAGTGATTGGCGTAAGCTGCATCAGCTGGTTCCGCAACGTTGGAGGCGATCTTCTGGTTTATATACTCCATTACCTATTTTTCTTCCTTTTAAGCATATTTTGAGGGTCTATCATTCCAAGGTGTGTGAGGAACGGTCCAGATCTTGACCATGTTAACGTCCAGTCATCCCCTCTCCTCATCATTAAAGCAAAAGACACCACTGTACTTCTGACATAATTCATATATGAAATCCCTCTCAGCCGGAAGGAGGAAGTCATCGTCTCCTACCTTCATTATCTTAAACCTCTCTGGGGTAATTCTTCCTCCTTTTAATGCAGTCTCTCTCAATCTTTTAATTATCTTTCTCTCCTTCTTTAATGCCTCATTGTAATTCTTTTCTATTAGGACTGCCACCGGATTCTTTTTAACGCCCTTGCGTTTATACTTCCTCTTATATCCGGTGACTATTTTCCTAAAAAAGGACCAGTCGCAGAGAAGGTGAGCTGCATCGTGCCAGCTTTGGCTGCCCTCACAACATCCTTGAAACCTTTCATCTCTCTCTTATCGCCCAACTTTTTTTCTTTATCCAGGAGCTTGAGCATCTTCCCAATATCATTCACTCTAATCGTTGTCTTCTCATTTATTACTCCATTTTCCTTCAGTTTTGCTCGTACTTCCTCAATCCGCTTGTTAGATTTTCCATTCTTAAGAGAGTTAACATGTCGCTGATGACGGGGATGATGCGTATCACTTATCACAAAAGCCTGTTCTTGACCATTGTTAGCATCCTGGAGAGAAAGCCAGGTTGCCCCATCATGGCCAAAGAACGCACAAGCCTCCATTCTATGTAGGAAAGGGCCTCCGAGAATACAGTCATGATCCAAGTTGGGGACCACAAAAGAGAGGATCTCGGCTCGTTAAGTCTCAATCTGAATAGGCAAATCATCAATGAACCCTTCCAATGGTAAGAATCCGGTTATATTGGACAGTTGATGGTTGACTTTCTTATCTATTCCAAGTCCACATGATCTCATTGTGGCCGAGGACATAAGCACCATCTCAGCCCCAGAGTCCACTAGCGCTTTAACCTTTACGTCATTGACAGAGATATTCAAGTATCCACACGACATATTACCAAACCTCATCTTGGTACCAGGCGGGGCTTTTTCCACATGCTGAGGAAAGAGTCTTAGGCTATTGATTTTTACCTTCCGCCTTTCAACCATCTTCTTAAGTTCTTCCCTAAACTTGGGTACCAAAGCTACAACTTCTTTCCAAGATAGGGTGATCTCGGTTTCCTCGAGTAATTTCTTCACTACTTCATCTATCGAGATCCCTTCCTCGGCTTCGGATCTCAAGACCACCCTTCTCTTCTTCCCGGCGACTTCCTTTCCTTTCCTTTCCTTCACTAGATCCTTTGTCCCATCTATCAGCTGGTCTAGCTCTCTTTGAGCCTTGTCTCGCTTTTTCTCTTTGACCGCTTTTTGGCTGATATGGGATACATTCAAGCTTTGACTTTCAGGATTGTCATCTCGAGCCACTATCTCTAGAGGTAGCATACCATCAAAAGTGATAACATTAACTCTAACCTTCTTCTTTTTATCCTTATTGGCCCTAGCCTGTTCTAGGACAACTGCTCGCATCCCTCCTTTGACTTGGAAATCTATCTTGTTCCATTTGGCATCACAGACGTGCTCATTGACATTCTTATTGACAATCCCTTCTTCGAGTTCCTTCTCTAGTAAAGAGCACCGAGTTATAGTATGACCTTCCTCGTCACAATAATAACATCGGAAGGGGTCATCTCTCCTTTGCCAATCTCGGCTCTTATTATCTTTCTTCCAATCCCGGTCACGCTTCTTCTTTTGTCTTTCTTTTCTCCTTCGCCTAGCGTCATCATCATCACTACTCTCGCTCTCACTTTCACTCTCCTCTTTTTGCTTCTCCTTCTTTCTTTCTACCTTACCTTCTTCGGCTCCAACAAGTGCTTGAGTTGCTGGGGCAGGAAGGGTTAACTTTTCGAAGCTACCAAGCTTAACGAGAAGACCGAAGATCTCTTCGGTTTCCTCCCTTAGCTGCCTCAACATTTCCTTCTCTTGCACTAGTGATTGTTTTCATCTGTTCCAGAGACCACTTCCGGTTTGACACCGAAGGTAGTTCACGGACCATCTCAACCACTTCATCCCACTTCAAAGGATAATGAGCAGCGCGGCTTACCACACTCTTTCTTTCATCCTCTGCGAAATTAGTTAGCAGGACATGACACTTCTGGGCCTCATCCAGGAAGGGTACTCTCCGCGCAACCCGCTCAAAATCCTCTAGGAATTGATCAAGGGTTGCATATTTTGAACGTCGCACTTCCAACAAATTTTGCATGGTCGTTGGGACGTCATACTTTGCATATTTTTCCAGCATCTTTTGTCTAACCTCGACCCATGTTGTGAGTCTTTGTGTCGTTTTTGTCACCGATACCCTCATCTTAGGCTCAACATAGGCTAGCAGAGCTTTTAACTTCTGTTTGTCCGACCAACCGTGACTCATACCAAAGACATCATAGTCTTCCAGGAACTCTCTAACTTTGGTTCCATCAAAGCAGGGTATGTTCTCTGAAGGTACCTTAGCTCTTGGAAGGTCTAGACGAACATTCATAGTGTCGATCCCGGTCTTCATGGCTTCTATCCTTTTCAACATTTCTTGTAGAACAGTGGTAGTGGTCACTTCTCCGTCACCCGCGGAGGAGATCGCAAGATTCTGCCTTGCATCCGGTCCCCTGACCATCTTGTCTGATTTACTGGTTAAACTCCTATTTCTTCCTGAACCTTTTCTCTCTTATGATTGCGTTTAGAATTGGTTCCCAGTTTCTGCCGTCCGTAAAACTTTCCGACAAAACTGGTTCGGGGAACCTGTCAAACACAATCGGAGTTAGGTTACTCACTACTCTTACTCCTTTTCTTTCTAACTCTCTCTTCTCTTGATTAACTATATCACTAATCCAACTCTGAAAGGACTCGCGATTTGGCCCTTTCTCTCTTAATGAGGGAACATAGGGTCGAATATCGTACTCACGAATGTCAAGGAACTTCACTACAAGGATATACGCCTTCCCAGGTGCGTGTTTCTCCTCCAGGGATATGCAGCGCTCTATCTTGTACGGGAAAGCTCCTCCACTGGTAAAAGGAATTAGGGCGTCTAGTGCTGCCGTGACTGCCGGACAGTAACCAGACATTGCCTAATCCCTAGCGACCCCCATGATTCTTCTTTGTTTGTTCGATATATCTAATCTTTTCCAGTGCCTACTAAGTCTTTTAACTAGAATCCTCAATAGAGACACTACTCCACTTTCTATCTCTTAAGACAGTATTAAGGATCGGCTCCCAGTTCTCACCACTGACAAAGCTATTTGGTATATGAGGACTTGGGAAGCCTTCGTACTCAGTAGGCTCCACACTCTAGGTAACTTTCTTACCTTCCTTCTTGAGTTCGTTTCTGTATTTACAGACGTGACTAAGTGCCCACTCGTGACACCCAGTATACCGTCGCCAAATCTTCCTAGTCACTGGAGTGTATATACGCACGTCATATTCATTGGTCTCTAGGAAGCGAGTTACTAACACATACACTTTCTTCTCTGCCTCAGGTATGGCTAAGACAGTGTATCTCTCAATCTTATAAGGAAACGCCCCTCCTACCGTGAAGGGTTCCAAATCCCGGAGTAGGCTCGAGATGACCGAAGAATTAATATCGGGTAATACTCTTCCTTCAGCCTTCTCCCAAATATATCTGTTTCCTAAGAAGTCAGCATCCTCCTCAGCCATAACAAACTCCTTTCCATTGTCAGGCGAGGGAAAATTCAAGAGAAGCTTCGTCTTGAACTTCGAACCGACGTACAAAGGTATTGGAAAACAGAGTCTTCGGCCGGATGACTAAGTCATTCTCTCTTGCCTTACCAACCACGGCAATAGCTTCTAGAAGAGGCGCCCGGTCTCTCCTGTCAGCAAAGCTATCCGTAGTCAGAAAACTAGGGAGTCTTTCAAATTGCCTGACTCGTTTCCCCCAAGTCGCTTTCTCAGGCAAGCTTCAAAGTAGTTCCCTTACCCTCGAGAGATGAATGTACACTCTCCTCAAACACTCTAAATAACCTTCTTCTTCTCTTATTCCTTCCTGAGCATAAACCCTTACGTCAAGCTCGTCAGTCTTGAGAAATCGGACCACTGGAATATAGAATACTAAATGCCCTTCCTTACAGACGTCGTGTCTCAATATATCGAACGGACTGTCAATCTCAGTTACTTTATCCAACCATCCTCTACCAATGGTCACGGTCGCAATGGACGTAGAGTTTTCACATTCCAGTATCATTGCCTTGGGCTGCTTCTAGCGCCTCTAGCCAGACTGTCTGCAGAACGCTGTCTAGATAGGATGATCTCGTCTCTCGCATGTAGCATCACTCTCCTGCCATCCGAACTCTTGCAATCCAGCAAATGCCTAATCTTAGTCTGATCCGTAATTGCTCTAAAAACAGCCGCCCGCATAAGCTCAAGGTAGTGCTCTACCATGCCAATCTCATCACACCTCCCTAGCCTAGTGTCGTATCCTCTTACGACCCCGATGACAGTCGCTCGTTGCTCATCTAGATAGACCTCGAAGCAGAAGCTCTCTCCGTCATCAGGAGTGTAGACATCTCTTGGCATGGCTCACCACACTCGGTCCCTAAGTACCGCGTTGAGGAATGGTCCCCAGTCTTTCCCGTCACAGAAGCTAGCGGGCACGGGCGGACTCGGGAATCTCTCAAACTCTCTAGACAAGACACTCCAAGTCACTTTCTTCCCTCGTTGTCTCAACAACAACCTTTCATCCAAGATATATTCAGCAGCAGCTATCCAACATGCCTCGTAATCGATCCCTCTCCTTGTCTCAACAGATACGTATGGCCTCACATCATAGTCATCCGTATCAAGAAACCGAGCTACAAGGACATACAAGATCACTGAGTCATGCTCACAAGTCACACACCTCTCAATAACGTACGGGAAGGCACCCCCAGCCGTGATCCTTGTCAGCACCTCTATTGCTCTCGTTACTGCTGACATTGACTACTTACCAGGTTTGCCTCCTCAGTGCTGCATTGATGATTGGCTGCCAGTTATTACCATCGCAAAACCCTTCAGGTACTGACGGGGTAGGAATCCTCTCATAAATCCTAGGCAGTAAGCTCCAACTCGCTTCTATCCCTTGCTGTCTCAACTGATCCCTCTCAACTTTGACACACTCAACTATGACATCCCAGTTGGTAAAGAAACTAGGGTCCTGATCAACCCCTTCTAGGATGTAGGGTCGAATATCATAATCATCTGTGTCAAGGAATCTAGAGACAAGCACATGTACAGTCGTTGTATTTTTCACACAAGTAATGTATTTGACAAACATATAAGGGAAGGCACCACCGCAGGTGACACGAGTTAGGGCTTCTAGGACATTATACTTTTCAGTCATCATCTGGTTTCTGACTTATAGACTTGTCAAGCGGAGGGTCCAAAAAACAAATTCCAAACCCTTGCTTGCAGGTCTGAATCACTTAAGATAGACTTCTGCAAGAGACCCCTCCTCTCGGGGCTCCTCTAGCCGAAAGTCTTTCTAACCTGAGCCAGACCTTGTACAAGATATGCTAGATTGCTGCCTAATCACAGAATACTTTGACCAAGGTCCGCTCCCAGGAACTCAAGATTTTTTAGTCCCCGGCAACGACGCCATTTTTGTCGTGCCCCCACTGCTTTAAGGGTCCGGTGAGATGTCCTTCCCCGGACCAAGCTCAGTGGGTTGATGGACTGACAGACTGTCACGCAAGATTTTGATAGGTATAAAAAAATTGAGAGGTATTCATAGGCAGTCACACTTAGTCTTACAGCCGAGTACTAAGGGTTATCCCTCCTGCCAGCGGCCACACGGCTTAGAGTGAGGCGTTCGGGTTTATCGCCTGCACCTGACCCCGTATAAAGAATAGACCCAACGTCACCGGAGTCCCTATCATTCAGGAGTCCTTCAAGCTGCCTTGAGTGTAACCTGTATGTCATAAGAAGGAAAATAGCATACATACATTCATCATAGAATAATTGACACATACAAAATGAGAAGAGCAGAAACCAGACTCTGCAAGAGCATGACCAGAGAAATGAGACTGAAGAGTAATACACAGTGTACGCAGGAAGCAGCCATCGGAGGGTTGCAGTCACTGAAATAAAAATGATGTCGTAATACATCAATAGTGACTGAAAAGAGAGAACCTCAATCAATGATAATGAGCGGTACCCCCTCGTGAGTGAGTGCTGCCGTCTGGGACTCCTCGTCATTGAGAACTCGTGTGGCTATAGACTCTGGAACCACATAGCTGATCTCGAGAGGCGCTGCTGGATCAATCTTGCAGATATAGGCCATGCATCTTGCCATCTCCTCGTCTGTGATGCTCCTGAGATAAAGCTCCTCCGCAAGGATGATATCGCCTGAAGCTCCAATCAATATCTCAATACGTCCTCTCCTACCAGAGTAAATGTAGGAAACCTCGAGAAAGCGATCTCCATAAAAAGGCTTTCGATAAGCCTGCATAGCAAAGTCCGTCCCGACCAAACGACTATAACCTTCTCCGAGGTATGGGACCGGACCCTCCCCTCTTGGGGGACCAATAACTGTCTCAGACCTAGGGTCGTCTGACATGTAGGAGTCAATCACCCTCAAGAAGATACCGTGCAAGAAGATGTGCGATCCTCCTCAATGTCGCCCTCCGACGTCTCCGCTCACTGGTCTCCAGCGCTCCTGTCGCTGTCCACAAACTCAGCCCCTGTGAGTGTCCCAGTCGAAATAATCGCCAAGATCAAGGTCACTCACAGAACAGGGCTCCAAATCCGACTCATCTATCTCTGATTTCGGGATACATGTAGTGATTGAGATTCCGAATTTGGTTATCTCTCTCTGGATCCGGTCSTCCTTCCGCCTCTTCTCCTTGCTGCGGGGCTCACTAAGGGGCTTGGGGTTGCATCCGTCAAAATCGAAGAGCACACCCCCAGGTGCTGAAGGTACGCGAGGGAACACCACGTGTAGCCAGTTGTCCCTCCAATAGCTCTCCCTGCGAAATATGTAATCCGCAATCCTGTCGTATGTGGTGCCCTTTACTCCCGTCTCTGCCCCCTTCACCGAGTAGGTGATCACGAGCGTGTGTCTCGAGGTCGAGGACTCATTGGCCCTGATAGTGAAACTCTGATGTCCCACATGTCTGTAGCAGAACCTCTCAATCAATCTACCCCACTTAGGGGCAGTCTCACGACGACGGGCCAGCTTGGATAGAAGGTGCACTCTCACTAATGCGAATACTCCCTCCGAGACCTGGCCAGATAGCAATCAGCAACTCAATGAGGAGGCCTGTCTGGATGGCCTGACTGAACTGCAACTCGATATAGGGCCCGCCTGAATGGCCCTGGCTGAATCAACAACTCACTATAAAGCCCGCCTTAATAGGCCCGGCTGAACAACAATTATCTTAGAAGAAAAAGGGCCCGCTTGAAGGGGTCTGGCTGAAAATTGCAGCAATCTCGAAAAGTGGGCCCGCCTGAAGGGGCCCGACTGAATCAACAACTCAATCTCAAGTAGGCCCGCCTGAAGGGCTCGACTGAACAGCAACAATCTAGAGTAGGCCCGCCTGAAGGGCCCGGCTGAACAGCAACAATCTCAAGTAGGCCCGCCTGAAGGGCCCGGCTGAACAGCAACTGATCAGTAGAACATCTCATGCACAGGGACCAGTCATAAATGCTGAATGTATTGGGGCTAGACTGAGCCAGATCATCTATGCAGGGACTGAACTGCCAATGCTCCCCGTGCGAGGGGAAGAATCACGTGCATGAGGTGATGCTGATCAACGAGGAAATAAATCAACGAGAGCGTGATGGTGAATCATCCCAGTTGGCAATCCTATGCTCGGGCATACATGGGCTCGCACTCAAACGACTATATCTAGCCTGGGCGCACACATATCCAGCGCAACTGCACATGGGCGCGTGCTCAAATAACTATATCCAACCTGGGCGCACACGGGCGCGCATTCTAACTGCTATGCCAGGCTTGGGTGCGCATGGGCGCGCACTTTAATTGCAATACCAAGCTTGGGCGCACATGGGCGCACACTCTCAAGCTTGGGCGCGCATGGGCGCACACTCTCAAGCTTGGGCGCGCATGGGCGCGCACTCTAGCTGCAATATCAAGCTTGGGCGCTCATGGGAGCGCACTCTCAAGCTTGGGCGCGCATGGGCACGCACTCTAGCTGCAATATCAAGCTTGGGCGCTCATGGGCGCGCACTCTTTAGCTTGGGCGCGCATGGGCGCGCACTCTCAAGCTTGGGCACGCATGGGCGCGCACTCTATCAAGCTTGGGCGCTCATGGGCGCACACTCTCAAGCTTGGGCGCGCATGGGCGCGCACTCTTGCTGCAATTTCAAGCTTGGGCGCTCATGGGCACGCACTCTCAAGCTTGGGCGGGCATGGGCGCGCACTCTAACAGCAATATCAAGCTTGGATGCGCATCGGCGCGCACTCTCAAGCTTGGGCGCGCATGGGCGCGCACTCTAACAGCAATATCAAGCTTGGACGCGCATGGGCGCGCACTCTCAAGCTTGGGCGCGCATGGGCGCGCAATATCTGGTCTGGGCGCGAGGAGGCGCGCAATGAAAATAAATATCTGATCTAGGCGTGCACGGGCGCGCACTGAAAAATAATTATCTGATCTGGGCGAGTGCGGGCGTGCACTGAAAATAATTATCTGATTTGGGCGAGCAAGGGCGCGCACTGAAAATAATTATCTGATCTGGGCGCGCGCGGGCGCGCACTGGAAATAAATATCTGATCTGGGCGCGCGCGGGCGCGCACTGAAAATAATTATCTGATATGGGCGCGCACTGGAAATAAATATATGATCTGGGCGAGCGCGGGCGCGCACTGAAATCCAAAATTCAATCTGTGCTTGTGGCCAATATACTACTGCTTGTAATAGGATGGAGTGATTACTGCGCGCAAGTCTTGGCCTTCTCTTAGGGCCTGACCACTATTGCCATCAAATGCAGACTAGGTACTCAGTTGAAACAGACACTGGTACCCTGACTCGGAGTTGGTCATGTATGACCATCACTCGCAACAGCACACAGCTACGGACAACTGAAAAATGACCCTCAGTGATGGTGCGCAACAGCGCACAGTTGCGAATACCGAAATGATTCTCAGTCATAGTGCGCAACAACGCACAGATGTGAATAGAAAAATGATTCTTAATCTCGGTGCGCAACAGCGCACAGATGCAAGTGGCACAATGCTCAGTTATGGTCCTGACAATAGCACAATGCTCAGTAATGGCCCTGACAAATAGCACATTGCTCAGTAATGACCCTGACAAATAGCACAATGCTCAGTAATGACCCTGACAAATAGTACATTGCTCAGTAATGGTTCTGACGAATAGCACAACGCTGTGAAATGGCCCTTGCGAAAATAACACTGTTCAGAAATAGCACTTGCGCAATAGCGCAATGGCACTGTTACTGTTCAGAAATAGCTCTTGCAAATAGCACTATTCAGAAATGGTTCTTAGATACGGCGCTCAACTGCGCACAGTGGCCCTCAGATATGGCGCTCATGTGCGCACAGTGGCAAATGGTTCAAATGGCCCTCAGATACGGCGCTCAACTGCGCACAGTGGCAAATGGCTCAAATGACCCTCAGATACGGCGCTCAACTGCGCACAGTGACAAATGGCTGAAATGGCCCTCAGATACGGCGCCCAGCTGCGCAAAGTGGCAAATGGCTCAAATGACCCTTAGATACGGCGCTCAACTGCGCACAGTGGCAAATGGCCCTTAGATACAGCGCTCAACTGCGCACAGTGGCAAATGGCTCAAATGGCCCTCAAGTGTAGTGCGCACGCTGCGCACGGCGAAATGCTCAATGTGACTGTGCAATCTGCCTAAAGTATGAATCGGCTTGATTTTTGGTATGGCTGGTGTGACTGCGCCAGCAGTCTCCAAATCGACTTGTTACTCAGCGTGACTGTGCTGGCAGTCTCAAAATCAGCTTGGAACTTGGTATGACTGCGCTAGCAGTCACAAAATCGGTTTGTTTACTCAGTGGGACTGCGCTGGCAGTCTCAAACTCGGCTTGTTACTCAGAGGGACTGCGCTGGCAGTCTCAAAATCGGCT
>BFEA01000073.1:3248426-3261726 GCA_003427395.1 Chara braunii | reverse complement strand
TCAAACTCGGCTTGATACTCAGAGGGACTGCGCTGGCAGTCTCAAACTCGGCTCGTTTACTCAGTGGGACTGCGCTGGCAGTCTCAAACTCGGCTTGTTACTCAGAGGGACTGCGCTAGAAGTCTCAAAATTTGCTTATTACTCAGTGGGACTGCGCTGACAGTCTCAAATCGGCTGGTTACTCGGCATGACTGCGCTAACAGTCTCAAAATCTGCTTGGTACTAAGTGCGTCTGCACTGCAATGGCAATCTCAAAATCAGCTCATCCAAGGAACAACATTCTGGTTCGGAGGCAATATTGTGTGCTGCGCACAATCCACCTGTAGATACATTGCTCATGGGTATACGGTACTGAGTCAACCCTTAGTTTACAGTACGTGAGTGCATAGTTCATGGCCAATCATTAGGTCAAGCATGGAGCGCACAGATATGACATGTACACAACCCATGGAGACGGTTGAAAAGGAAGAGGGAGAGGGAGAGAGAAAGAGAGAAGAGAGAAGAGAACATGAAAAGAGAAGGGATGAGAAAGGGAAAGTAAGAGGCAAGTCCTGCCCCCTCCTTTCCTTATCCCTTCCCTGGCTTGCCTTCTGCTCGACTCCCTTGCTTCCCGCTCTGTGCTCTTCTCGCTCCTTGCCGTTCTGCCAACGCTGCAGGGCTCACGCAAGTGAGGGTTCTCTCGCGCTGCCTGATGTGCCACGTGCATCTCACGCTGATCTCTCGCACCCTAATCTGTGTTCTTGGGTGACTTGGCCTCTCTTTTATAATGGAGAGGCCAAGTGATCGGGGCTTAGTGCTGCAGTCCCAAGGTCGGGGCTGTGGTCAAACTCTAGACCGGGCCTGTGCTAAAAATAGCAGCAGTCCCGACCTCGGGATATGAACAGTCAGTCCTATTTATAGAACGGGAGTGGCGCAGGCCTAGTCCTCGGTAGATGAACAGTCAGTCCCACCCTAAAACTAGTGTGGGACTGTGTTATTTTTAGAACGGGACTGGCGCAGGCCCAGTCCTCGGTAGATGATCAGTCAGTCCCACGCTAAAAATAGCGTGGGGCTGTGCTATTTTTAGAACGGGACTGGTGTAGGCCCAGTCCTCGGTAGATGAACAGTCAGTCCCACGCTAAAAATAGCGTGGGGCTGTGCTATTTTTGGAATGGGACTGGTGCAGGCCCGACTTTGGGAAATGAACAGTCAGTCCCGTGCTAAAAATAGCACATGACCCTATTTTAATTATTCGGGCGTGGCTGTTCATCTATATGGCTACTTAGGGCTGTTCCTTTCTTGGCCGGGTTACGCGGTCGTGTCGGTCCGGTCCCAACCGGTCAAACTTGAATATCTCGCTAACTCTTGGTCCGTTTCAAGTGTCATTTGGACCGGACTCCACTAATTGGCCCATTGCGGTCGCGTCGGTCCAGCCCAACGAGGAACATCAGGTCTCGTGGGGACCGTACCGTCGCGCCGTCTTTCCCTCGGTTTCGACCAAGGGGAAGTCTAACCGAAGCGCTAGGGTCCATGACTGCGGACGCAATTTAGCGAGTCAATTTCCGTTGCTGCGCTGCATGATCTTCCGACAACGGCACACCACGTGTCCCAATCGAACGGGTTGGCCGAGAATGCCAACCGTATGATTAAAACCGCCCTTCGCAGGAACTTTGCGGCACACGACACGTGTCCATGGCCCGAGATCGTATATCAGATCGTCGGAATCCACCGGGCCACCCCTCACGAGTCTACGGGGTTTACCCCCTTTCAGCTTCGAACTAATAGCCTCCCCTGTGTCGATTACCGGGGTAACTCGGAAATTGCCGAAGCAGGGGGTAGAGACACGCGGGCAGCTCTCAGAGCCAAGGCCAAAAGGTACACCGAATCAATGGAACGGGCCGTCTCGAAGCTAGCCCGAAAAAGGCAAAGGATAACCGAACTGGCCCACGGTAGGCAGACCCGTAGCTACGAGGCCTGGAATGGAAATGCTGGGCCCCAGTACCAATATAAATTAGGGGAGCTAGTGCAGGTACGTAACTGTGCACGCGACCGGAAACTCGCTCCCAAGTTCTCTCGCTGTTTTCGCGTTGTCGAACTCGGACCCAATGGCACCAACACAGTGCGCATCGCGCCTGAGGCTAGTGCCAGCCATAGCTCTGTCCCCATCGTTCGACATACCTCCTACCTCCGTCTTCTTCCTCCTTCTGATCCTTTTCCCTCTTTCTCCTCGGAAAGCGAGGAGAACGACGACGATCTAACTCTCTCTCCTCTTTCTCCCTCTTGTCCTTCGTCCTCCTCTCCCACCTCGCCATGAGTTTTATCACGGAGCGGGTTCTTGACGCGCAGCTGTTGCAGCCACGTGGCCACATCTCAGAGATTCGGCAAGTTTGTCACCCTCGGCTCAATGCGGATCTTCGGCGTCTGATGCGATTCTTCTGCGACGAAGGTATCTGTGCCGCCGCCTCGTTTCAGATCGAAGGAAGTCCTCACGCCGTGGTATTCGCGGAAGTAACTACAGTTCATCGGCGAGCGGGTCCCAGAACGAGCCATGTCACCACGGTGGCGGCATTCACCGACGACATTAGCTCGGTCAATTTGTTGTGGCATACCGCGATCTTGACCTCGCTGCGCGAGTGGACGGAGCAGGTGTCCAACGTGTGGCAGCACATCCTCACCCGACAAGGGTATAACATCATCCCGATCTTTACACCGGATCTAGACAATATTCGCCGATCATCACGCGAGCGGCCAGTTGCGATCCCAACCCTCGTCCCCTTCCCACATCCCCAATGAACCAAGCCGATCTCCTCGCGCCTCTCTCTATCTTTGCTCTCCCCTCTCTCTTCCCCACCTTCTGGCAATCCGACCTTCACCCTTCTCTTTCCTTCTCGTTCGAGCCTCTTTCAGTCCCTCTCATCAATCCTGGACATTGGCGGTTGTGGCGCGAAACGTTTAAGGAGCTGTCTTTCTGCCTGGCCAGAGTTCAGGTGACGTGGACGGGCACTACCGAGCATCCCACGTGGATCGAGAATCCGAAGCGGCTGATCATACGGGCTTGGAGGACTAACGTAGAAGGAGATTTTCTTGTTTTTCTCTTCGGATCGGTACGGCCGGGTCGACGCCACCTGATTGCTCAGGAGCTTATCGCACCGATCGTGCAATTGGCGGACGATCTCTCGCCCGACATCTATTTTCAGAGTGACGACAGTCCTGCTCCGTACATTTTCGAGCGATCATTGGACCCGTACCTTCAGTGGACCGCGTGCTTGGAGGAACCTAGGGACGAGGATACGCTACCGTCGCAGCAGGAGTATCTGAAGCCGTACGAGATCATCCCTCACGCCTTCTATCCGAGGGCAGAAAAAGTGGTGATCGACGACGACGACGACGAAGAGGAAAACGACGATGAGGAAACATCGGAGGAGGGAAGCTATAGTGAACATAGCGAGGGTGAGCTGAGTGAGGAAGAGGAAGAGGAAGAAGAAGAAGAAGAAGCCGAGTCCGAGTGGGAAGTCTTGCCGGAAGAAGCGACGCGCACGGGAACGGAGGCGGAAGATCCGGAAGCGGCGCGATGGCGCGAAGAAATTGCCACCGGAAAGCGCCAGCTGGAGTTCGCCAGCCAAGCTAGCCTGCACATCGGCAACGATCCGACCAGGGATCTAGAGCCACCGAAGCCCGAAGATGGCGACCCTGCAACCGCCACCTCAGAGACGGAGCCGATCCCCCTCCTCCACCAGCCCCACCCGTCCCCCAGTTCGCCCACGTACCAATGCGGGCGATAGGCCTTCGTCCTCAAACACTGTCCCGCCGACCCCTTGATTTCCTCACCCTCGAGCAGATCCGTACCCCCGTCACCTTCCCCTCCCATCCTTTCCACCCCCATGTCTTCCGCGACTTCTACTCTACCCGTCTACTCGCCACCGTCCACCCCCACGCCTCCCTTCAATCTGCTGCCCCCACATTCTGCTGGCATCTCCTGCTGTTCAGCGCTGCATGGGACCGATGCAACGTAGTAGAGGTTTACTGCGTCGCCACGGGGACAATCCCCACTTGCCGCCACTTCGAGATCTTTCGAGCGGCGCTCTTCCGCACCCTTTCCTCCTTCTACCGCGACTACCTCGCTTCCCTCCCCCGCAGCGGCGATCGTTTCCCCCACTTCCACCGGATCATCCGATCTGAGGAGCTCCCGGTGACGATGGGGGGGATGAATCGCTTCCTACCCCCACTTCCTCCCCGTCATCCCCGTGAGACCCCCTCCATGTACCGCCTCTACTGGCCTATTCCAACTAGGCGGTAGGCCCCGATCACATAACCCCCCCCTTCTCTTCTCATCGGCACGAATCAGCAAGCTTCGCGAAGATCCCGCCATCGACGATGACGTCAACCTACGCTCTGATTCGACGGGCAGCAACGAGCTGGGGTGCAGAGCACACGGAGATCAGGCGGACCGTGATGGCGTCACCTGGACGATCTCTACAGGGCAGGAGGTTGCATATGACACGGTCGCGGAGGTCTTGCCACGAATGTTGTCGCCATCTCATCCGCGGCTTAGTTACCACCCCTTGTGTTTTTTCTGTAAGCCTTGTTGATGTGTTTGGTTTCTCATGCATCACTCTGTTCTCCCTCTTTCTCTTTCCTTTTCTGCCATGACACGCAATCAGGAGATCGCATAATTTTGGAACCCCCTGCTCGTCATATATGTGACAAACCACTTCCCGAACCCATGCTATCTTTCGTACCCCTATTTATGTACCATATCAAACCCATTAAGAACCCCTTTTCGGTTTCTTGTTTTCGAATGCTGCATTTCCTTTTTCTGGAAGCTTTTTCGATTTTCGGGTTCTGTTTTCCTTTTTTTTGCAAGTCGGGAAATACATGGGAATTTACGTGCGCCTTAGCGAGCGCACGGGGAATTGGGCTCGGCGGTTGGGAATTCCGGGATAAGCGGAACTTCGACGTGTTCTTTTCGTATGTGTGAACGTTCTTGGTTGCGTCGGGGAAAACTCTCGGAATTTTGCGCGAATACGAATAGGTGTAGAATTTGCCTTTCCCGCGTCGCTTTTTCGCGCGCGGATATGGTGATTTCAATTTTGAACTATGATAGAAGCAATCTGTAACTGTTTTGGTGCCTTTTTCTCTCTTTTTGTTGACGGCACCGCGTATGCCGAGCTTTCTCCTCTCTGTCCCCCGCCTCGCTCCCTCCCGCGCCTCCCTTCCCTTCTCCCTCCTTTTTATCTCTCCTCGTAACTGTTTTTCCTCTCTCTCTCTTTCTCTCCCGCCTTGCTTTTTGCGCGCCCATTTCCTTTTCTTGATCATCTGAATCTTGGACCCGTCTTGCGCTACTTCTCGCGCCTTTTCTCTTCTCCCCCTCTGAGTCTGGCACACGACGCCCGGTCGATCCATCGATAACTCCCGCTCGCCGATCAGGTGCGCAGATCAATAGGACCTTCCTATTGCGCGGCGAATCTGATTGGTTGGACCTTGAGTTTCGAGGGATCACCATGGCGTTCGTAGAGCACTCCTCTCAAAGTCTTCTCCTCCTGCTTCTCCTCTTACACCTCAGCCTTCCCGTCACCTTCTCCCCCTTCTATCTCCCCTGTCGCAACTATAAAACCTGCAAGCGCGTCCGCAAATCTCTCTTACGTTCTCGACTCTCGAGGCAGCTTCCGGGAAGCAGTGGCTAGGCAGAGTGTTTGAWGCGAGTCGGAAAGTCGTGTCGGGCTGACGATAGGCTGACCGGTTGCGCGCTGGATCGCCACGACGGACTGTGGGATCTGGGTGAACCGTGTCGAGTTTACGACAGCGGGGTGACGATCGCAATGGTGGAAGTTAGCACGGGACGGCCGGGATCGTCGGTGCGGGTATGAGGATCGATGATCGGAGTTGAGTTGATTGGCCCGGGGCTATATTGGAATTAACGGCGAATGCGCCTTTGTTGCGGACTGTTATCTTTGGCGTGAGTGTACGGCAGCAACGTCGAACTTTTCTCTTTTCGGACCTTGTCATCTTCTATTTTGATTTTCTTCCCTGAACTCTCTCTCTCTCTCTCTCTTTCTCTCTCTTTCTTTCTTTTCTACTTGTCGAATGGTGATGCGTCCGAATGATTGTCCCTCTCCTGAATGAGAATGAGTTTGCATCCTGTTTCTGTGTGCAAGAACTTCTTCCGGAACTCTTCCATTAGTTTCCTGGGTAATCCTCCTATGCAAGGACCCTGTCTTCTTGTCTTGTGAACGGTGGATGCGTGTGTACTGTGCAATGCGATCTATCCTTTCCTGTGCATGTCTCATTTTCGCACCTTCCACAGTGGATGCATGCGTGGAGACGTGTGACTCTTTTTGATTAGACGATTGTCGTCGGGATTTTGTCCGAGAATGCAATAGTGTTTAGATTTGTAGCTCTGAGTGCACTGCGCATGCCATCTGCCTTATGCTGTCCGGCATCAGTAGCTGACCCACGAGGCGACCTCGAGAAACAAGGCGCCAGGGATCACATCGCGCTGGCTAACTAAACTTGAGCCGTGATCGGTCCCCGTCAGTTGTATGCATAATTAAACTGACAAGTGTTTTTTCCCTTCTTTGGTAGAAAAGGATTGATTGAGGAATATTTCATCTTCATGATTGATATGTGGACTGACAAGTACCCTCCGATCGGGCGTCAGCCTCCCGTACCTCCCGTACCCACACGACCTTTTCCCTACAACGAGGAAAAGACACGTGTATGCAAGTGGGACGTACGAGAAGTTGTCGCACAGATCGGCGGGCGATACTACTTCCCCCCGGCAAACCGTTGTTCAGGGTTCGTAGAGGCTGGGTTTGTTATTATCCACACACAATTCCCACACTACTCACTATTGCTCCCCTTTAACGAACTAATCATTCTCCCGTGGACGACAGTAGCGCCCCACTGGCCTCGAACCTTGTGCACAGAGTATCAGCGTTTCGATCGCTACAAAGCGAAGGGCTTCCACTATCGAATACGGACCGAGGACGAGCACAAGGAGAGAGCCACGCGTCTGCGACCCTCCTCATCAAACTCAGAACTGACCAACGAGCGACGACGGGACTTGATCCGAAAACGAGACACACGAAGCGTGCCGAAACCCTTCCGCTCTAAACGACGGGCCATAGCACGGTGGGAAGCCCGACAATACTTCCTAGACGGAATTTGGATTTTGCTCTCTTCGCACCTTATCCGCGTGCTCATTCCGCGATGCGCGAAAACAATCGATTTGCTTCATCGGACCAACACGGGGGATTTCAGTTCCGTCTGTGTCCCCATACTTAATTTCCAAAAATCCTTAGCACACCCCATCTTGTTGTTTTTCTGGGCCTCTTTCCGCACAATTAACACTCCGAACGAAAGACAACACGGGACGTGAGGTTGCGCGTCACATCTGTCTGGTCTCGTATGTCTGTCTGGTCTGGTCTGTCTGTCTGGTCTATTTGTCTCTCGGTCTGTCTGTCTGTTTGTTTGTCTGTCTGGTCTGTCGATCTGTCTGGTCTGTCTGGTCTGTCTGTCTGGTCTGTCTGTCTGTCTGTCTGGTATGTCTGTCTGTCTGTCTATCTGTCTGGTCCGTGTGTCTATGTTTCGCCCTGCCGTTCTGTCTTGTCTGTCTATCTGTGTTTCGCCCTGCCGTTCTGTCTGGTCTGTCTGTCTGTGTTTCGCCCTGCTGGGCTGTCTGTCTGTCTGGTCTGTCTATCTGGTCTGTCTGTCTGGTCTGTCTGTCTCTGTTTCGCCCTGTCTATCTGTCTCTTTGTTTGTCTGTCTGTCTGGTCTGTTTGGTCTGTCTGGTCTGTCTGGTCTGTCTGTCTGTCTGGTCTGGTCTATCTGTCTGGTCTGTCTGGTCTGTCTGTCTGTCTGTCTGTCTGTCTGTCTGTCTGTCTGTCTGTCTGTCTGTCTGTCTGGTCTGTCTGTTTGTCTGGTCTGTCTGTCTGTGTGGTCTGTCTGTCTGGTCTGTCTCTCTTTCTTCTTCTTCTTCTTCTTCTTCTTCTTTTGTCTGTCTGTCTGTCTGTCTGTCTGTATGTCTGTCTATCTGTTTGTCCGTCTGTCAATCTGTATGTCTGTCTTTCTGTCTGTCTGGTCTGTCTGTCTGCTCTGGTCTGCCTGTCTATATGATCTGGTCTTGTCTGTCTGGTCTGGTCTGGTCTGGTCTGGTCTGTCTGTCTGTCTGTCTGTCTGTCTGTCTATCTGGTCTGTCTGGTCTGTCTGTCTGGTTTTTCTGTCTATCCGTCTGGTCTGTTCAATGGCTGAACCAGAATCAAAGTCATGAATCCCACATGTACTAGAGGCAGAACTTGAGGTCCACCATAGCCATGGCCACCATCCTTCTTCCTCCTCTCGCATGCGTAGGCTATGGCGGGCCAGTACGTCGTTGCCCTAATGTACACCGGACAACACAAAGCAGCTATGTGGCTGTCCCCCTTCCTGTCCAACGGACAACACAAAGCAGCTAAGTCGCTGCTGACTGATCCGCCATGCCTGACGCTGCGCCGAGCTTCCAATGGGGGCCTTCAAGATGCAGCGCTTAACAAGGTGATGAAGTTGGTCTCCACCATAACCAGGTAGGTACCACGCCACTCTCCTCCCTAGTCGCCTTCTCCCTCCTCCTCCTGCCCTTGGCAAGTCATACTTTTTGCCCTTCGGATATTTCTTTCCTACTCTTGCACTCTGCTTCCCCCTACCTCACAGTCCTGACAAACTCAATCCCGTTCTACTCGTGTGGTTCGAATAGGGGTTGTTGTGGGGGAGCTTATAACACACACACACACAGACACACAGCCTCACAGACACACAGCCTCACAGATACACATACACACACACACACACAGACCAACAAGGTGAGTACACATGCACAGACACATACACAGATACACATGCACAGACACACAGCCTCACAGATACACATACACACACACAGACAGACCAACATGGCGAGTACACATACACAGATACACATACATAGATACACATGCACAGACACATATGCACAGATACACATATACAGGGCGAGTACACATGCACAACCACACAGCCTCCTTCGGGTTGGCTACTGCGTGCCAGACACAGACCACACAGTTTCGTTGCGACTTCAAATGGCACGCAGTAGCCAACTTAGGAACAGACACGCAGGCACATGCACAGACACTCACACGTACACAGTTATACACACACTGACAGAGAATCACTGAGAGAGAGTCGTTGACGTCATTGTGCGTTTCCGCTGGCAGAGAGAAGAGGAGGAAAGAGGAACCATACGCATCATGTCTATGTCAGTAGCGCAGGTGCAGGCTGCTCTTGCAGAGGTAATGAAGTATGCAAAGGAGGGCGTTCACTACGATAATGACAACGAGTAGTCTTTGCTTGAGGACAGGGTGCCGAGGTGCTTCATTGTCAGTGTGGATATGAGATCAACAATGATGACAAACGGCGAGGGGTGTGTCAAAGCACAAACATTGTTGCAACGCTTCAGAGAGTCACCACATGTACGTGTGGACAGTGACGTGGAAGACAGTGCATATAGTCTGAAAGGAGTAGTTCAGTGGATGTGCAGCGAAGGAATGTGCGAAGAAGGGGACGTGGACATGACAATGGTGCAGAAAGGGGGGAGATATACACCTGGGGATTTCAAGAAGGTGCGGGACACTTCCGCTAAGAATTCGGAGATGGTTGTTGATAGGTTGAAGGACGAGTTGAAGACTGGTGCAGCGGAAATTTTGGTGTTGTCCAGGATGAAGGACATAACACAAACACCTTCAGTCGACTTTCAAGATGTTCCTGTCATAGTCGCAGATGGTGTCGAATATGTTCTGCTGGATCAACTTATGGACTTAATGAAAAAGAGTCCCGACGACAGGAACGTCATCCATGAGGCTTTGCATGAAGTCACAGAGTTGGCACTGCAGGGTGAAGAGCTAATTGAATATATGTCGGCAAGAAAGGAAGACAATATGATATGTGGCACACCGTTGTGGGAGAGTATATTATATGCTGCTTTGGAGCAGCTCGGCCATGCCGGTTCCGATGTTGAGAGACAAAGAAAAAGAGAAGAAGGGTGGAAGTTGATGGTCATGGAAACAAATCTTGCAATCGTTCCACACAACAGACAGACATCAGCGGCACAGGAAACAATGAACAGTATGTCAGTCGGTGTACCTCCCGTGCAGACAACAACAACAGAGGAGATGGAGGAAGAAGATCTGCTGAATGGTTTGACAATGGCTGAACAACAGCGTGATCGTGGATTCCAAGAGCCCGAGTTACCAAGTTGTATTGCAGAGTACACAGGAAATGCAAATGAAGAAGATGAAGAAGAGGATGACGGGGCATCATCTTCTGACGTGGAAGTGAGTGTCAGTGATGTCGGCAGCGACGAGGAAGGAGAGGAACGTGATGTGTATTATGATTTGAAGGGGGCGGGTGGCCTCATCCACGGCGCACTAACGATTGCGTGTGGAGAGACATTGCATCCTGGCTTGTCAACAGGAGATGCAATAGTTAGTGCTCGGCCACAGCATGACACACAGACACACCCACACACCACGACAGACCCTCAAGGATTGCAGGGATGAGGACAGACATGCAAAGCATAGAGTAGTAGAGTAGCACCATAAATAATCATTGCACATACGTTTTGATGAGCATGGGAAACTCAAACTGTACATCCGTCTATGTCTGTGTATCATGTATGTCAGTCTTCAATTTCAACTACGGTCGGGTTCACTACTGCGTGGTGTATCCGAGTCCACTGGTGTTGTTTGTTGTCGTTCTGGCCCGCAGTAGTGAACCTCTCTCTCTCTCTCTCTCTCTTTCTCTCTCTCTCTCTCTCTCTCTCTGATGTATGTTGAGTTCTAAATATATTACAACCTATATATCCGTCTGCGTGTTGTGTGTCATGTTCGTTGCTTTTTGCGTCTCCAAGTACATGCGGTTCACTACTGCGTGTAGACACTGGATTTAACAAGATTTGAATCATTTTTAGATTTTTATGATATATGTCATACTTTATTGCCTTTCGTAGTAAATGAGACACATTTTACCCCATATGATCACCAATGTGTGTATATTGTGCATTTTTTGCATTGTTTGTCATTTTAATACTAATTTATTGGGGAGTGAAAAATATTGGAAGTGCTTGCGGAGGTCGGCTAGGGTGCTGCAGTTGCAATCATTTTTCTATGCATATGGAAGACACATGACACATACATAAACGTCGTGGATCGCTACCTGGCCACGTAGCAGCCGCGGAAACGTGATGATGAATGATTTGTCATGTATCCTGTACCTATTTGTCAAACGTTGCCTTTGACTACACGACCATTGATGTCATGACATATAAATTATAGTGTCACACGGTTGACCAACAGAAAAATTCCCGTGAGAAATGAAAGTTGAAAAAACATTCCATAAAAAAAATTCCTTTATATTTATAAATTATTATTCCAATGTTTGTCCAATTCTAAAATTTCCAATTTAATTTGATAAGTTTCCGTCTAAATATGAGTTTTCCCTTCCAGCTACATCTATTTGTTCAAAATAGAACAAAAGTCAGGACGAGTTTATGAAATGTTTTAATTAGACTTTCATTCTACTACAACAAATATCGTCTAATTTAGATTGGATTAACCTATTTATGAATGAAAATACTTACTTAGAATGACAGTCCAATTAAAATATTTCATTAACTCATTCAGACTTTCATTCCATCTCTAGCATGTAATTCAAATAAGAAGGGATACCCCATTCTTGGAAGGAAAGTTTTCAAGAAAGACAAAAAATTTTAAAATTGGAATTGATAATTTTTAAGATGGAATGAAAATTTAAAATTTAGAATGTAATTTTATTCTAGAATGATTATTTAATTCTGGGAAATTTTTCTCTCTCAATTCTCATCACACAAAAACCATTTATACCGAAAACGGCACTCAGCACTCCCTCTTTTTCTGTCTCTCACACAGAAGAGGATGTGCAACATTGAGACGAGACAACAAAATACACTTTGCTACTTACTATTTAAACGACCAGAAACAATGTACAAAAATGCTAACAAAAACACTGCCCACACCACTCTGTTTGTTTTTGGAATGCACCGCTGTCGCGCCCCCACTGCTTCAAGGGTCCGGTTAGATATCCCTCCCCGGACCGAGATCAGTGGGTTGGAGGACTGGCAGGCTGTCACGCAGGATTTTGATAGGTATAAAAAAAATAGGGGTGTATTCAGAGGCAGTCACACTTTGTCATACAGCCGAGTACTTAGGGTTATCCCTCCTGCCAGCGGCGACACGGCTTAGAGTGAGGCGTTCGTGTTTATCGCCTGCACCTGACCCCGTATAAAGGTTAGACTCAAGGTCACCGGAGTCCCTATCATCCAGGAGTCCTTCAAGCTGCCTTGAGTGTAGCCTGTGTATCATAAGGAGGAAAATATCATACATACATCATAAAGCAATTGACAGACAGAATGAGAAGACCAGAAACCAGACTCTGGAAGAGCATGACCAGAGATACAAGACTGAAGAGTAGTACACAGAGTATGCAGAGAGCAACCATTGGAGGGTTGCGTCACTAATAAATAATAATGTTGTAATACATCATACTGACTGAAAAGAGAGAACCTCAATCAATAATAATAAGCGGTACCCCCTCGTGACTAAGTGCTGTCATCTGGGACTCCATATCTGGCGCCTCGTCATTGAGAACCCGCGTGGCTATAAACTCTTAAACCACATAACTGATGTCGAGAGGCGCTACTGGATCAATCTTGCAGATATAGGCCATGCATCTAGCCATCTCCTCGTCTGCGACGCTCCTGAGATAAAGCTCCTCCTCAAGAATGATATCGTCTGAAGCTCCAATCAATATCTCAATACGCCCTCTCCCACCAGAGTAGATGTAGGAAACCTCGAGAAAGCGATCTTCGTAAAGAGGCTTTCAATAAGCCTGCATAGCAAAGTCCGTCCCGACCAAATGACTATAGCCATCTCCAAGGTATGGGACCGGACCCTCCCCTCTTGGGGGACCAATAACTGTCTCAGACCTAGGGTCGTATGACATGTAGGAGTCAATCACCCTCAAGAAGATACCGTGCAAGAAGATGTGTGATCCTCCTCAATGTCGCCCTCCGACGTCTCCGCTCGCTGGTGTCCAGCGATCCTGTCACTGTCCACAAACTCAACCCCTGTGAGTGTCCCAGTCGAAATAATCGCCAAGATCAAGGTCACTCACAGACAGGGTTGTCGAACCCCGGCCCCGGGACCCCGCCGGGGTTCCGGGGTTCCGGGGGTCGGCACCCGGGACCCCGGCCCCCTGTAGGGGGGGAAAAAAAAAA
>BFEA01000073.1:3218334-3234402 GCA_003427395.1 Chara braunii | reverse complement strand
GGTGCCAACCGGTCAAACTTGAATATCTCGCTAACCCTTGGTCCGTTTCAAGTGTCGTTTGGACCGGACCCCACTAATTGGCCCATTGTGGTCGCATCGGTCCAGTCCAACGGGGACGATTAGGTCTCCGGCGGACCGTACCGCCGCGCCGTCTTTCCCTTGATTCTGGCCCAGGGGAAATCCAACCGATGCACTAGGGCCCAACTTGACTGTGACCGTGGACATCCCTAAGCGCAGTTTTGACGCAGCGCTGAGGTTGACTGCGACGAGTCAATTTCTGCAGCTGCGCCGCATCGTCTTCCGACAACCATACCAAACCCCATTCCTGGCGTCCTCGCCAGGTTCTGGCCACTATAATAACTTATTTGCTCTCATCATTCATACTCAAGTGTGCAGCGGCAGTGCTATTACGCTCTCGCTACTACCTCTGCCTTCATTGTTCTCGACTCGTTTGCGTTCTCATTGCACTAGCGCTCATCGTTGCGCAGCGCTTATCATCGCTCTCGTCGCGCAGCGCTTATTATCATGCAGCTAATCAGTTTTGCCATGGCGCCAAAGACGCGAGGCTCGGGCGTTGGACGTGGGAGAGGAGGTCGACAGGGGAAGGCGCCAGATCGACTAATCGATCTGACGTACGAAGGGGAGAGATCCGAAGAGGAGGAGGAGGAGGTGAGATGGGGAGGAACGCGCTTGCGCCATCGCTCAGAGGACCGGCGCGAGCGCACGCCGTCGCCTAGGTCTATGATGTACTATGCGTATAAATACGAGCAGCGCTACGGCTCTCCACCTCCACGTTTCGATCCTCCCTCTCGATCATACCCTTCACCATACCACCCTTCTTCCTCTATTCAACCATCTCCTAGACAGCTCACCGTCCTGCCACAGCCGCCTCGCCCTGCGCCACCGCCGTTACCACGCGCACCAGAACCGCCCGTCGCCCACCAGGCTGCGCCGCCCAACCATCGCGTGTGCCTCGTACTTGCGCTGTTCTTCATATGCCAACTTGAGCTAAGCGGCCTTGTATGCTATCTAATATATAGGGGCATCATATAAACTATATCCCCAATCATCAGGGTGCTCGCCCGCTAGGGCTTGAGTGCTCACTCAATAAGGCATGGACCACTATTCCAAGCCACCATCAACATCAAGAAGGAATTAGCCTTATCAGACTTGCGTGGTGCAGTCACCGCACGCATGTATCATGACAGCTCATTCAGCCCAATCATACTAACAATCTCGTTCCCTTGCATCACTAAATCAGCCTCAATCTCACGTGTAACCTTTCATTAGGTTTGGACTCATGCATCATCATGATCGATCCTCAATCTTAGACCTGACCCCATTGCTAGGTCTGATCTAGCAGCCCGAGTCTCAATACTGGCCTGCACATCTCATCATCACTGGATCAGTCCATCTCATCCATACTGCCCATCAGTACAGCATAACCCTCATCGATATCTCAGCCACGGGCGGATATGGGACCAATCATCGCATCCAGGATCATCCAGGTCATCTAGACCAAAGGCTGCCTCATAAGGGGTGAACATACCAAACCCCTTTCTCTTTGTCTGCCGGCTCTGTGCCGCTCACTGTCGGGTCATACCAAACCCCGTTGTCTTCGTCTGCCGGCTCTGTGCCGCTCACTGTCGGGTCATACCAAACCTTGTTGTCTTCGTCTGGCTGTAGGGTACCTGCAAAACAGATGTCAAGTCATGCCTCAATAGAAAGACGAGAAAAAGAAGGATCTCTCCTAAAGACCCTTGCCGACACCCCTTTCTCACTCACTCTCAGAGTCTTACCTTTCGGCCTTCCAAGAGTGCCCCCGCTCGCCCTGGTGGGCTCCTCCGCTGACCCAACCCGGCAAGCAGAGCAAAGTCAGTCCTGATTCTCAGTCATAGCGGTCCGACCACCCTTTGAGCCCTTCCTCAGAACAGCTCACGGGGAGCCACATACCCCTTCATGAAGCCCTCACTCCGATGAGTGCAGACCCATGGCGCGGAAGCTCTTTAGTCGACTTCATAACCTCCGTCTACTCACTCGACATTTTTCTAACGCCCGACTCTTGCTACTGTGCGGGGAGTCAGCCAACACCCAATCAGACACTGCTGGTGAGTATGAGTGAGTCCACAATTAAGCTTTGCAACAGTGGGCTAGGAGGCCAAAATGGCCCTGTTGCCAGCTTGGCTGTGGATACCTGGCTTGGCCCGTTGCCAAGGGAATGCCCCTGGAGACACTGCTCCCGAGAAACACCCCGATCAGAGTGATAGTAGGAGTCCACCACCTTGATCAGCCAAATGTCGGATTTAGACTGGGAGAGGCTCAGGATGCCTCCTTCCTTTCTAGCAGGCGAACCAGATCACCATAAGATGACCTGAGGAACGGCTAGCCACTCTAGGGTCCGGAGTTATCTACCACTATGGCTCAAACACGCCGCTGACCCAGCTAGCCTCTAGACCTTGTGAGAACCTGCTTCAGGGAATCATCTCTTGCTCAAGAGGCGCAGTCTAAAACTCTCCGCCTCTTCATGAAGGACACAAGTGCCGACACCGGGGGGGACACCACTGTGGATAGACTCTCGTCGGGGAACCGTTGCGAGAGCCCGACGGCTGCAGTGGAGACACTCCTTCCAGAATGAAGAATGCAGCGAGCCTCAATCCGCTGCGATGCTAAGTGATCTTTGCCCGATCACATGATCGTACAGATCACTCCGTCGATTATGACACGTGACTGATAACCTATCCCTTTAGAACTTGGTAGCGTTTAGCCGCAAAGGCCCGTCTGGAGAGGAACCCCATCTCGGCGATGCTGAGTCCCTTGCCAAGGGAACACTTCACTAGACTAAATGTCACCCTCTTTCAGAGATAGCTAATCAATTTGTGCCCGATGATGTTAGGCAATCCTCCTTACGCAATCGTACTAGAAGCTTGCCCCATCAACTGAGCGCTGACTTATGAGAGGAATAAAACAAATTTACTTTATCCCACAGCCATTCACTTCACAATGTCATTCAGACTAAATAAAATACAATAAGAGGCAAGAACTGAAATCCCATAAACTGGCTCTCAATCCCTCAGGCATGACCCAGAACTGACACATGACAAATCAGATACAATGCAATGAACTGAAATTTTAAAAGTTTAACTTACAATCATACAAAACTGGGGCCAATCTGGGCCCGGCAGACACATAAGTCCACCAATGAGCCGAGCCATCATAGGCTGCTCATACCCAGCTCCAGCATCCGAAATCATACCATAATCATAGCAATCGACTGTCAGCTGTTGCTGGCGGCACACGGGCCACATCCCAGCACATAATCATCATCGACAGTTGGCGGCTCACTGGCCACGTCCCTACTCATAGTCATCATCGATAGCCGGCGGCTCAGTGGCCACGTCCCATGCAAATAATAATCATCATCTGTAGCTGGCGGCAACACTGTTCACATCTCAGCTCATAATCATCGATAGTTGGCGGCTCACTGACCACATCCCAGCCAATAATCATCATCATCTGTAGCTGGCGGCAACAGTCCACATCCCAGCTCATAATCATCGATAACTGGCGGCTATCTGGCCACATCCCAGCCAATAATCATCATCATCTGTAGCTGGCGGCAACACTGTCCACATCCCAGCTCATAATCATCGATAGCTGGCGGCTCACTGGCCACATCCCAGCCAATAATCATCATCATCTGTAGCTGGCGGCAACACTGTCCACATCCCAGCTCATAATCGTCATCAACTGAAGTTGGCGGCACATTGTCCACATCCCAGCATATAACTGAAGTTGGCGGCACACTGTCCACATCCCAGCATATAATCATCATCAACTGAAGTTGGCGGCACACTGTCCACATCCCGGCATATAACTGAAGCTGGCGGCACACTGTCCACATCCCAGCATATAATCATCATCAACTTAAGCTGGCGGCACACTGTCCACATCCCAGCATATCATTAACTGAAGCTGGCGGCACACTCACCACGTCCCAACAAACGTTGAGGACACACTGGCCACGTCTCAGCACGTCTAGGCTGATGCTAAACGGCTCTCGGGCCTCGCCTCATCACTCTGCCTGAACTCGGAATCAAATCTGCATCTCTAAGTATGAATTTTCGGAGCCGAGAACCGGATACTATACCATGGGATCTCGTACCATCCATCTCTGCTAGCTCATAGGTCTTGCCTTCAACCTCTCTGATGATCCTGAATGGTCTCATCCACCTGGCCTCCAATCTCTTGGTCCACTGTGTCTCCATAGGTGTATCATGTAGAAGTACAATATCCTCGACATGAAGTCGTTCCTTCCTGATGTACCTCTTGCTGTTCCAGCGTGTCTGATCATATAACCTGCTGTATGACATCCTCTTTGTGGCCTCAATTATGGCTTCATCCACTTCCTTGATCTACCTGATCCTCAGCCTCAGTAACTCCTCTGTGGAGTATGACTCTCTCTGTGCCTCATGGGTCCAGGTCTCAACCAGGTTCTCAATGGGAGAAGTAGCATATCTGCCATACCAGAGTGTAATGGGCGCATAACCTGTAGTCCGCTTGACAGTCACATTGTCAGCATAGAGAGCCGCCCTCAAGAAAGATGGCCAGTTCCTGGAGTCACCTTGGCACCATTTTGATATAGCATCCTTTAGTGTCATGTGGCCTCTCTCCACTGGTGCATTAGCCTGAGGATGATATGGTGTCACAAATCTGATCCTGACTCCAAGTCTGAACATGAGTCTCCTAACCATCTCGTTCTTGAACTCTGATCCCTGATCAGCCACAAACTCACGTATGAAGGGGTACCTTAGAGAGATTTCCTCGATCCAATCTGCCACTGCCTTTGCGGTTTTCTTACGGATGGTTTTTGCTTCAACATAACTAGACATATTATCTCTCATATTTAGCGCATATTTCATTTCATCCTTACCAGGTGGCATAGTAATTAGATCAAGGTGAACCGTACTGCCAGGTTCAACAAGAACAGTGGGGTATAAGGGTTCAATCAATCTCATAGATGACCTTTTCTGACAGGCTTCGCATGACTTACATATCCCTCAGGCCATCCCAGTGATATAGTCGAGATACTTTATAGTATGTAGCATCCGCACCCCTATGACCCCCTGTTAGACCCTCATGCAGTGCGGCGATCACCTCTAGTTGTCTTTCCTTACCACACACTACTCTCAGTGGAGGTAGTCCTTCCTTAGCATCCACAATGAGGTGACCCCTAAGCAGCCTAAAGGTTCTCTTTGTCTTCTCATACCGATCCTCTTATATTCCCCATCATACTCATCCTTCTTAAATCTCTCCTTAGCGTCCTTATCTTGCTCAGGGTCTTCCGACTTTTCCTCTATCTCATTCAGCCTTCGCTCAGCCATCCTTGAACTCTCTGCCAGCTCATGGGTTGCAACAGCAGCTTGTTCTACTATCCCATACCATCCTTCCTCCTCATCCTCTTGAGTTAGGAGGTAGTGGAGGTAAGGGTCTTCCTTTTCCCCCCAGCAGTCTTCCCTGCTCGTTGCTATGGCTGAGGCTGTATAACAACTGGGAGCTGGAGGCAGTTCTTCATCATCGTCTTCCATAAGGAACTCGTCAACGAAGGGTGCCTCCTCAAGAGATTCATCGTCTATGGATCCCCATTCTACGTGTCTCAGCCCATCGGCTCGATTATTTTCAGTAGGTACCTTCTCTAATACAAAATCATACATCCATATGTGAGTTATCCACCTACTGACCGTAGCATCTACTTGTTGATGCCTCTTAACAGCTCCGATTACCGTTGTGGAATCCGTTCTTAGAATGAATCTTCTCCCCATAACATAGCGTTTAAACACCCTGAGACAGTGCAGGATTGCCAGGAGCTCTTTCCTGAACTGAATATAGCCTCTCTCAACTGGCTTAAGGGTGCGACTCTCAAATCTAAGTGACTTTTCTTTACCATTCTCATCTCGCTGCACGAGCACTCCTCCTAATGTTATCGGGCCGCCGTCGGTTTTAATGATGAATGGCCTCTCCCTTTCATCGTCGAAGTAGGGTACTCCCAGTACGACCCCGCCATCTCTTAACTTATCTTGAAGTGTCCCCGCAGCCTTCTCTCTTTGGTCAGACCACTCTGATCTGACTCCTTGTTGCACCATTTCTCTAAGGGGCTTGGCTATCTTGGCAAACCCGGGGATGAAGATCCGCCAGAAGCTACAAACCCCTAGGAAGCTCCTTACTTCCCCAACCGTTTTTAGAGGCATAGGCCAGTTCAGAAGTTTATCCACCTTCTTAGGATCAGGACTTCTTCCTTCCAAGAAGCACCTAAAACCCAAGATCGTTATCTCCCTTTGGAACAGTAGTGATTTCGGCCCCCTGGCTGTTAGGTTGTATTTAGCCAACCTTTCTAGTACTTTCGCTACCCCCTGCGCATGTTCCCATACGAACTGCCTGACTCGACCATCCACTAAAGTCTCATCCTTTTCCTTTGGTCCTTTAACTGGATTGTCGTCAATGTATTGAAACGTAATCTATGGACATATGTCCTCCATGACCTTCAACATATCTCGTTGGACGACCGCGACCCCATTCGTCCACCCTTGAGGTACCACACACATTTGTATAAGGCCTCTCAGTGTATGCATGGCGGTCATAGGTCGACTAGTAGGATCTATCGGGAACTGGTCATAGCCAGAGTAGAAGTCTATTAGGGAGTAGATGCTCCTTCCGGCAAAAGATTCGGCCAACAGATCCGCGTTGGGTAAGCTACCCGCATCGCGGACCGTTACCGAGTTCAACTTTTGCAAGTTTTGTATCCAGCGCAGGCCACCACCTGGCTTCCAAAAGCAAAACCGATGATTGGCGTAAGCTTCATCAGTTGGTTCCACAACGTTGGAGGCGATCTTCTGGTTTATGTACTCCATTACCTTTTTCTCTTCCTTTTGAGCGTACTTTGTGGGTCTGTCATTTCAAGGCGTGTGAGGAACGGTCCAGATCTTGACCATCTTGATCATGTCAACGTCCAGTCGTCCCCTCTCCTCATCATTAAAGGAAAAGGCACCATTGTACTTCTGACATAATTCATGTATGAAATCCCTCTCAGCTATGTAACCGGGTGAACGCGCTGAAAGCGCGTTCACGTTCAAACGCGCGCGTTCATACCCCAGAGGGCCGCGTTCATTCGCGTTCAAACGCGCTGCGCCCCACGTGGCGCAAAAAAACTGAACGCGACCCCGGGGGGTGCGCGTGCGCATTACGGACTACGAGGTGGTGGACCTCGTTCTAAGAACCCCAAAACTGCAAAAAAAAAAAAAAAACAGAGGCCTACCCCCCCCTACCGCATCACCCCCGCCATGTGTGAAAATTCCTTCTTTTTTTCTTTTTTTTGGTGGGTGGGGGAATCCCCCTAGCACAGGTCAGATAGCCCATGTAGGCTATCTGAAGGGTCCGCGCAGACATGTAGCGCAGACCCCCCCACCAAAATTAAGGCAGGCAGTGAATCTGAAATAGAGAGCACGAGCTGGCCCAATATATACTCAAGATTCGAATTCAGGTCTGTGTTTGAAGTGCTTCAACAGTTATGGGTTGCTCACGTAGCTAGGGCCTATTAGTAACTGCACGTGAATCTTAGGGTTTGGCTGCACTACTCAGTGTATGCTAAGTTAGAATGAATCTTCTGCAGAACGTGGAATAATACGCCATCGTTTTAATTTTTTCTTGTTTTTCTTTTTTCTCATTTTTCATTTTTCTTGTTGTTCTTTTTTTCTCGTTTTTCTTTTCATAGGAATACGTGCAGTGGCCCTAAGGGCCTTTACTAGGTTAGAATGAATCTTCTGCAGAACGGGGAATAATAAGCCACCATATGTTTTGTTTTTTCTTGTTTTTCTTTTTTCTCATTTTTTATTTTTCTTTTTGTTTTTTTTTTCTCGTTTTTCTTTTCTTAGGAATACGTGCAGTGGCTCAAAGGACCTTTACTCACCAAATGCACAAAAGACAAAACATATGGTGTTGTATTATTCCACGATCTGCAGAAGATTCATTCTAACTTAGCACATTTCGTGAGTAGTGCAGCCAAACCCTAAGATTCACGTGCAGTGGCCAACAGGCCCTAGCTACGTGAGCAACCCATAACTGTTGAAACACAGACCTGAAATCGAATCTTGAGTATATATCGGGCCAGCTCGTGCTCTATTTCATATTCATTGCCTGCCTCGATTTTGGTGGGGGGGTCTGTGCTACATGTCTGGGCAGACCCTTCAGATAGTCTGCATGGGCTATCTGAGCTGTGTTAATGAGATTCCACCACCCCCTCGAAAAAAAAAAAGGACCTTACAAACGCACGCACACACATACGTACACACACACACACACACACACATAAATTCACATACACACACTGTTCTTTTTTTTTTTTTTTTTTTTTCCTGTTTCGCCTGGGGCTTTGGCCCACAGCCCCCCCCAAGCACCGTCGACGCTCCCCACGCAGCCCACAGCCCCCCCAAGCACCGCTGCTGCTCCCCACACTGCCCAAAGCACCACCCCACTCCGCCCACCCCCCTACGCAAACGCCTCAATCGCGTTCAGGGGCGTTCAGTGAATGCGCGTTCACTGCGTTCATAAACTGAACGAGGAACGCGCGTTCAATGAACACGCGGTAACATAGCCTCTCGGCCGGCAAAAGGAAGTCATCGCCTCCTACCTTCATTATCTTCAACCTCTTTGGGGTAATTCTTCCTCCTTTTAATGCAGCCTCTCTTAATCTTTTAATTATTTTTCTCTCCTTCTCTAATGCCTCATTGTAATCTTTCTCTATCAGAACGGTCACCGGATTCTTCTTAACGCCTTTGCGCTTATACTTCCTCTTAGATCCGGTGGCTATTTTCTTAAAAAAGGACCAGTCGCAGAGAAGGTGAGTTGCATCGTGCCAGCTTTGGCTGCCCTCACAACATCCTTGAATCCTTCCATCTCTCTCTTATCGCCCAGCTCCTTCTCTTTATCCAGGAGCTTGAGCATCTTCCCGATATCATTCACTCTAATCGTCGTTTTCTCATCTATTATTCCACTTTCTTTCTGTTTTGCTCGTACTTCCTTTATCAACTTGTCAGATTCTCCATGCTTAAGACAGTTAACATGTCGCTGATGACGAGGATGATGCCTATCACTTATTACAAAAGTCTGTTCTTGACCATTGTTAGGATCCTGGAGAGAAAGCCAGGCTGCCCCATCATAGCCAAAGAACGCACAAGCCTCCATTCTATGTAGGAAAGGGGCTCCGAGAATACAGTCATGATCCAAGTTGGGGACCACAAAACAAAGGATCTCAGCCCTTAAAGTTCCAATCCGGATTGGCAAATCATCAATGAAACCTTCCAAAGGCAGGAATCCGGCTATATTGGAAAGCTGATGATTGGTCTTTCTGTCTATCCCGAGCCCACATGATCTCATTGTGGCTCAGGACATAAGCACCATCTCAGCCCCAGAGTCCGCTAGGACTCTAACCTTCACGTCATTCACAGAGATATTCAAGTATCCACACGACATGTTACCAAACCTCATCTTGGTACCAGGCGGGGCTCTTTCCACATGCTGAGGGAAGAGTCTTAGACTATTGATTTCTACCTTTTGCCTTTCAACTTTCTTCTTAAGTTCTTCCCTAAACTTGGGTACCAAGGCCACTGCTTCTTTCCAGGATAGGGTGATCTCGGTCTCCTCGAGTAATTTCTTTACTACTTCATCTATCGAGATCCCTTCCTCGGCCTCGGATCTCAGGACCACCCTTCTCTTCTTCCCAACAGCTTCCTTTCCTTTCCCTTCCTTCACTTGGTCCTTGGTCTCATCTATCAGTTGATCTAGCTCTCTTTGAGCCTTCTCTCGTTTTTTCTCTTCGACCTCTTTTTGGCTGATATGAGATACATTTAGGCTTTGACTTCCAGGATTGTCATCTCGAGCCACTATCTCTGGAGGTAGCATACCATAAAAGGTGGTAACATTAACTCTAGCCTTCTTCTTTTTATCCTTATTGGCCCTAACCTGTTCTAGGACAACTGCTCGCATCCCTCCTTTGACTCATAAATCTATCTTGTTCCAATTAGCATCACAGACGTGCCCATTGGCATTCTTCTTGACAATCCCTTCTTCGAGTTCCTTCTCAAGTAAAGGGCACCGAGTTATAGTATGGCCTTCCTCGTCACAATAATAACATCGAAAGGGGTCATCTCTCCTTTGCCAATCTCGGCTCTTATTATCTTTCTTCCAATCTCGGTCGTGCTTCTTCTTTTGCCTCTCTTTTCTCCTTCGCCTAGCATCTTCCTCATCACTACTCTCGCTCTCACTTTCACTCTCTTCTTTTTGCTTCTCCTTCTTTCTTTCTTCCTAACCTTCTTCGGTTCCGACTAGTGCTTGAGTCGCTGGAGCAGGAAGGGTTAACTTTTCGAAGCTACTAAGCTTAACGAGAAGACCAAGGATCTCTTCGGCCTTCAAATTTTCTCCCTTAATTCCTTTTCTTGCACTAGTGATTGCTTTCATCTGTTCCAGAGACCACTTCCGGTTTGACACCGAAGGTAGTTCACGAACCATCTCAACCACTTCATCCCACTTCAGAGGATAATGAGCAACGCGGCTTACCACACTCTTTCTTTCATCCTCTGCAAAATTAGTCAGCAGGACATAACACTTCTGGGCCTCATCTAGGAAGGGTACTCTCCGCGCAACCCGCTCAAAATCCTCTAGGAATTGATCAAGGGTTGCATATTTTGAACGTCGCACTTCCAACAAATTTTGCATGGTCGTTGGGACGTCATACTTCGCATATTCTTCCAGCATTTTTTGTCTAACCTCGACCCATGTTGTCAGTCTTTGTGTCGTTTTTGTCACCGACACCCTCATCTTAGGCTCAACATAGGCTAGCAGAGCTTTCAACTTCTGTTTGTCCGACCAACCGTGGCTCATACCGAAGACATCATAGTCTTCCAGGAACTCTCTAACCGTGGTTCCATCAAAGCAGGGTATGTTCTCTGGAGGTACCTTAGCTCTTGGAAGGTCTAGACAAACATCCATAGTGTCCATCCTGGTCTTCATGACCTCTATCCTTTTCAACATTTCTTGTAGAACAGTGGTAGTGGTCACTTCTCCGTCACCTGTGAAGGAACTAGCAAGGTTCTGCCTTGCGTCCGGTCCCCTGACCATCTTGTCTGATTTATTGGTTAAACTCCTATTTCTTCCTGAATTTTTTCTCTCTTATGATTGCGTTTAGAATTGGTTCCTAGTTTCTGCCGTCGGTAAAACTTCCCGGCAAAATCGGTTCGGAAATCCTGTCAAACACAATCGGTGCTATGTTACTAACTACTCTTGCTCCTTTTCTTTTTAACTCTCTTGTTTCTTAGCCAATTACACTACTGATCCAATTACGAAGAGATTCACGATCTGTCCCCTTCTCCCTTAGTGAAGGGACATAGGGTCGGATATCATACTCACCAGTGTCGAGGAACTTTACTACAAGGACATACGCCTTCCCAGGGGCATGCTTCTCCTCCATGGATACACAACGCTCTATCTTGTAGGGGAAAGTTCCTCCACTGGTAAAAGGAACTAGGACGTCCCGTACTGCCGTGACTGCAGGACAGTAACCAGTCATTGCCTAATTCCTAACTTCTCTTAGTATCACTCTCAACCTTCCATATTCATCATGGACTTTGTGCTCCCCTTCTACTCTATAGACACCGGTGTCAATATAGAGTTCACCTTCGGCCTCGTCGATGCAAGACGCGCCTCTCCTGATTTCTACTACCTCTGTTACTGGATCTCGAACCCTTCTACAAATCAAGGTCCCTAACAAGCATTGGTCCTCACGGCTCCAACCGCGAATGAAGGCTCTCACCTTCTCAGATTCTTGTCTTGTTAGCTGCTTCTCTATCCCCTGTCTTACTAAGTTACCTCCAATCGGGCTTTCACGATTGCCTTTCGCCATCTCATAATTTCTCCATCTTTAGTCAGTCCTGCATTCACCGAGTTTCTCTCTAAGAAGCCAACAAGTTTTCTGCCTTTGTCAAGTGATAGAAAATTCAGGAGAACCTTCATCCTGGACTTCGAATCGACGTACAAAGGTATCGGGAAACAGCGTTTTTGGTCGCATGACTAGGTCATTCTCTCTTGCCTTACCAACCACGGCAATAGCTTCTAGAAGAGGTGCTCAATCTCTCATGTTAGCTAAGCTATCCGTAGTCAGAAAACTAGGGAGTCTTTCAAATTGCCTGACTCGTTTCCCCCAACTTACTTTCTCATGCAAGCTTCGAAGTAGCTCCCTTATCCTTGAGAGGTGAATGTACACTTTCCTCAGACACTCTAAATAGCCTTCTTCCTTTTTTATTCCTTCCTGAACATAAACCCTCACATCAAGCTCATTAGTCTTGAGAAATCTGACCACTGAAACATAGAATACTAAACGTCATTCCTTACAGACGTCGTGTCTTAATATCTCGAACGGGTTATCAGTCTCAGTTACTTTATCTAACCATCCTCTACCAATGGTCACAGTCGCAATGGACGTAGAGTTTTCACATTCCAATATCATTGCCTTGGGCTGCTTCTAGCGCCTCTAGCCAGACTGTCCGCAAGACGTTGTCTAGATAGAATGGTCTCATCCCTCGCATGCAGCATCACTATCCTGCCATCCAAACTCTTGCAATCCAGCAGATGCCTAATCTTAGTCTGATCTGTAATTGCTCTAAAAGCAGCCGCTCGCATAAGCTCAAGGTAGTGCTCTACCATGCCAATCTCATCGCGCCTACCTAGCCTAGTGTCGCATGCTCTCACAGCCCCAATGACAGTCGCTCGTTGCTCATCTAGATAGACCTCGAAGCAGAAGCTCTCTCCGTCATCAGGAGTGTAGACATCTCTTGGCATGGCTCACCACACTCGGTCCCTAAGTACCGCGTTGAGGATAGGTCCCCAGTCCTTCCCATTGCAGAAGCTAGCGGGCACAGGCGGACTTGGGAATCTCTCAAACTCTCTAAGCAGGACACTCCAAGTCACTTTCTTCCCTCGTTGTCTTAGCAATAGCCTTTCATCCAGGATATACTCAGCAGCAGCTATCCAACATACCTCATAATTGATCCCTCTCCTTGTCTTAGCAGCTACGTATGGCCTCACATCATAGTCATCCGTATCAAGAAACCAAGCTACAAGGACGTACAAGATCACTGAGTCATGCTCACAAGTCACACACCTCTCAATGACGTATGGGAAGACACCCCCAGCCGTGATCCTTGTCAGCGCCTCTATCGCTTTCGTTACTGCTGACATTGACTACCTACCAGGTTTGCCTTCTCAGTGCTGCATTGATAATTGGCTGCCAGTTCCTACCATCACAGAATCCTTTAGGTACAGGCGGGGTAGGAATCTTCTCATTAATCCTAGGTAGTAAGCTCCAACTCGCTTCTATCCCTTGCTGTCTCAACTGATCCCTCTCGGCTTTGACACACTCCACTATGACATCCCAGTTGGTAAAGAAACGAGGATCCTGATCAGCCCCTTCTAGGATGTAGGGTCAAATATCATAGTCATCAGTGTCAAGGAATCTAGAGACAAGCACATGCACAGTCGTTGTATTTTTCACACAAGTAATGCATTTGACAAACATATAAGGGAAGGCATCACCACAGGTGACACGAGTTAGGGCTTCTAGGACATTATACTCTTCAGTCATCATCCGGTTTCTGACTTATGGACTTCTCAAGCGAAGGGTCTAGAAAACAAATTCCAAACCCTTGTTTGCAGGTCTGAATCACTTAAGATAGACTTCTGCAAGAGGCCCCTCCTCTCGGGGCTCCTCTGGCCGAAAGTCTTCCTGACCTGAGTCAGATCTTGTACAATATATGCCAGACTGCTGCCTAGTCACAGAATATTGTGACCAAGATCCGCTCCCAGGAACTCAAGATTTTTGAGTCCCCGGCAACGGCGCCATTTTTGTCGCGCCCCCACTGGTTCAAGGGTCCGGTTAGATATCCCTCCCCGGGCCGAGATCAGTGGGTTGGAGGACTGGCAGGCTGTCACGCAGGATTTTTATAGGTATAAAAAAAATAGGGGTGTATTCAGAGGCAGTCACACTTTGTCATACAGCCGAGTAGTCAGGGTTATCCCTCCTGCGAGCGGCGACACGGCTTTGAGTGAGGCGTTCGGGTTTATCGCCTGCACCTGACCCCGTATAAAGGTTAGACTCAAGGTTACCGGAATCCCTATCATCCAGGAGTCCTTCAAGCTGCCTTGAGTGTAGCCTGTGTATCATAAGGAGGAAAATATCATACATACATCATAAAGCAATTGACAGACAGAATGAGAAGACCAGAAACCAGACTCTGCAAGAGCATGACCAGAGATACAAGACTGAAGAGTAGTACACAGAGTATGCAGAGAGCAACCATTGGAGGGTTGCAGTCACTACTAAATAATAATATTGTAATACATCATAGTGACTGAAAAGAGAGAACCTCAATCAATAATAATAAGCGGTACCCCCTCGTGAGTAAGTGCTGTCATCTGGGACTCCATATCTGGCGCCTCGTCATTGAGAACCCGCGTGGCTATAAACTCTGAAACCACATAACTGATGTCGAGAGGCGCTACTGGATCAATCTTGCATCTAGCCATCTCCTCGTCTGCGATGAGGCTTTTGATAAGCCTGCATAGCAAAGTCTGTCCCGACCAAATGACTATAGCCATCTCCGAGGTATGGGATTGGACCCTCCCCTCTTGGGGGACCAATAACTGTCTCAGACCTAGCGTCGTCTGACATGTAGGAATCAGTCACCCTCAAGAAGATACCGTGCAAGAAGATATGCGATCCTCCTCAATGTCGCCCTCCGACGTCTCCGCTCGCTGGTCTCCAGCGCTCCTGTCACTGTCCACAAACTCAACCCCTGTGAGTGTCCCAGTCGAAATAATCGCCAAGATCAAGGTCACTCACAGAGCAGGGCTCCAAATCCGACTCATCTGTCTCTGATTTCGGGATACATGTAGTGATTGGGACTCCGGATCTGGTTATCTCTCTCTGGATCCGGTCCTCCTTCCGCCTCTTCTCCTTGCTGCTGGGCTCACTAAGGGGCTTGGGGTTGCGTCCGTCAAAATCGAAGAGCACACCCCCAGGAGCTGAAGGTACGCGAGGAAACACCACGTACAGCCAGTTGTCCCTCCAATAACTCTTCCTGCGAAATATGTAATCCGCAATCCTGTCGTATGTGGTTCCCTTCACTCCCGTTTCTGCCCCCTTCACCGAGTAGGTGATCACGAGCGTGTGTCTCGAGGTGGAGGACTCATTAGCCCTGATAGTGAAACTCTGATGTCCCACATGCCTGTAGCATAACCTCTCAATCAATCTACCCCATGTAGGGGCAGTCTCACGATGACGGGCCAGCTTGGATGGAAGGTGCACTCTCACTAATGCAAATACTCCCTCCAAGGCATGGCCAGATAGCAATCAACAACTCAATGTGGAAGCCTGTCTGAATGGCCTGTCTGCACTGCAACTCGATATAGGGCCCGCCTGAATGGGCCCGACTGAACAGCAACTCAAATATAAAGCCCGCCTGAATGGGCTCGGCTGAACAACAGCTATCTCAGAAGAAAGGGCCCGCCTGAAGGGGTCTGGCTGAAAACTGCAACAATCTCGAGAGGTGGGCCCGCCTGAAGGGGCCCGGCTGAACAGCAATAATCTCAAATAGGCCCGCGTGAAGGGCCTGGCTGAACAGCAACAATCTCAAGTAGGCCCGCCTGAAGGGCCCGGCTAAATAGCAATAATCTCAAGTAGGCCCACCTGAAGGGCCCGGCTGAACAACAACAATCTCAAGTAGGCCCGCCTGAAGGGCCCAGCTGAACAACAACTGATCAATAGAACATCTCATGCACAGGGACCAGTCACAAATGCTGAATGTACTGGGGCTAGACTGAGCTAGGTCATCTGTGCAGGGACTGAACTGCCAATGCTCCCCGTGCGAGGGAAAATATCACGTGCATGAGGTGTTACTGATCAGCAAGGAAATAAATCAACGGGTGCGTGAAGGCAAATCATCCCATAATAATCATAGGCTCGGGCGC
>BFEA01000073.1:3191644-3204556 GCA_003427395.1 Chara braunii | reverse complement strand
AGAACTGCCCGGTAAACCGTAGGCAGAGAGGGAGAAGAGGACAACAAACGAGGGGCTGTGACAAACTGTTTCGTCGGAGTTTCACCGACTCATCAGGAGGCTGAAATATATATATATATATATATATGGCGATGAGGCAGGCTTCTTAAAGCCTCGCTCCTCTCGATCGCCTAGTATATATATAGAATAGGTATGGATGCCCCATCCCGGCCCTTGAACCATCCGGAAGCCTTTAGGATCACGCAGGTGGATCACACGGGACTTGTACCTCATGTCCTAAATCCATCCGCTGATTCAAAGTTGAGTTAGTCTGAATCCCCCTTTTGCACATAGATCAGGGTTAGTCGTTGACCAAGGTTAGTCGAGGCAATCCATCATACCAGAAGGTTTTTGTCACTCACAGCCCGACAACATTCTCATGATCTCCCAACTCTTTACTCTCCTGATCAGGTGACCTTTAAGCGAGGAACATTGTCAGAAGTACATTTTCTCGTCCATCATACCTCGAAAGAAATATTCACATAGTGGGATAGTGACCCGGTCACTCCTTGTCTTTGCTATGTTTTACCAATGTCATTTTGACATCCCCTGACAGATCATGCCTTTCTTCCCTTATTCAAGCAGTATTGCTTGCCTGCCTGCCCTCAGGTCTAGCCTTGAAGGGTTCTTGTCTCAACGTATTCTCTCTACTTGACATAGTCATAGGTAGTTATCTAAAGGTCATAGGCTTAGGGTTTAGGGTTTATGTCTAAGAGTACATACGTCGTTGTTCCCTGCCTCCAGAGTTCCGCCTAAACTCCGGCAGAGCTCCCGCAATCGCCCTGTCGCAGATCTTTGCTCAGTCCCCATTAATTATCTAAATCTTAAGGTTGACAGAATACCAGCGTTGAAAGTACATTCGTTAAGGTTGAAAAAAAAAGAGGTAGGCATTTTGAGAGAACTAGTCAAATGATGAGGACGGGGAAGGATGGAGGGGCAGGTACCATGAGTCCTTCTCTCCCCTCCAATACCCTGCATTCTTCTACATCAGCTCCTTCGCCCTCTCTTACAACACCAATAAGGTCAATGATAATATATTAAGAATGATAGTAATATAAATAATAATAGTCTTACCCTATCAATGGCTTATATTGAGCAATGACGGAGGAGGGGGAACATATGTTGTCAACCAATTGCGAACAGACACAAGGAATACATGCTTGCCTATCGATTTCGGCAATCAGCGAGGGTCTGCCTTCCACGCTAGTCCATATTATATCATGCAACCAGAATCACTTCTTTGTCGAAGACCAGGCATATGATGACTTGCCCAGACTCCGCCTTCACTTAGGGCAGGTATGGGCCATCAGGAATCACAAGTTATCGCAATATTGGTATCAAATAACAATAATAATAACAATAATTCCAAAAAGTAAGGAATATGAGTGAGTGGTACATAGATGACCAAGTCACACAAATGTCTGGATAGAGGGGTATGTACAGAGTGTCGACTGTTGGTTGGTTTTAGATCATGTCTGTCCCAATCTGTATTGTTTTACTCAGTCCATCTGTCTGTCTATTCGTTGGTCGTAGGTCTGTGTAGATGCGGAGATCAGTCCGTAGGTCTATCTAGTAGGAACCCAGCCTGATCTTAGAAGTCGAAGTTGTAGACCTCTCAAGAAGTCAAGGAAGTAGTTGCTACCGTCTTGGAAGGTCAAGGCCGTAGTCGCTTACTATTTACCAGAGGCAAGTGGGTTGAAGGTGGACCAACTGTGGTATGCCTTCAGTACGATATCAGTAAGCAGGCAGCGAACCCTCACGCAGTCAGTGGCGCGGTTCAGTCGGTCTCATCTGGCTTATCAAGTACCACGAGGGGCAGACGAATCAAGCTGCAGAGTGTAAATCAAGAGGCAGCGCTCAACCGTTCATTCCTTCCCGCGGAAGCTATGCGGAGGTGCTGTCACAGCAACTTATGCAAAAAAATGTCTGCAGCGAGCCCGGAGGACGCAGTGGCCAAGAGAGAAGAAGTGCAGCCAGAGTGACAGAGGCAGTCATCGCTGCCATAGCTGCAGCTTAGAGCGAAGCGCGTGTGTGTTGTGTGAATGTTCAGAGTGAGGCGAGTGGAATATCCAGGGTCATCCAGTGTATGTGAACAGTGAGTCGTTTGGGCTCCGAGTCGCCATAGCCAAATGGAAGTGTACTCATATCCGGATGCCATATCTCTGAGTTTTGAGCGGCGCATGTTGCCCTCTTGCTGCGCTATAGGTTACGTGCCTGAAAAGTGTGAATGAAAACAAGTCTGATTACACAGTAGTAATCAGAATAATAATAATAATAATAATAATTATGCATGTGGACGAAGCACAGAAATCCAAATCGCAAAATCATACTGTAGTCCAAGTAAGCAAGAGCAGATAGCCGATGGAACCAAGTAACCATCCACTTGAGAATAATATAGCAGAATCGTGACTCAATGTCCAAGCCCAATTGGGCAATACCAACAGCATATCCCCATGCAACTCTCTCTCTTGAATGATGTCAGATGCCCTATCTACTCTACAACCTAATACTACGACCACAGCATGGAAGCAACCAGGCAATTTGCTGACCAGCTAGTGATGACGTCAACACCAACGCCGACTTCCTCTCCACCAGGTACGTCTCTCTCTCTTGACCCTCGCTTCCTTTGATAATCCCCACAGCGCCCTTCACCTTCGAAGAACCACCTTCGCCCTTCCTCTTCTACGCACACAGACAGCCCAGCTATGGCCGCCAGCGCCCAAGCGCGCAGCGTGCCAGTATTGCTTGCAACGGTCAAGGTCCTTGCCCTCTCGCACTTCTCAGCCTACATGCCAGTGTCGTGCGTAAGCGGCCTGCCTTGAGCCTGCGCCTGTGTCCCAGCAGCTGCGCCCAGGAAGTACAGTTGCGCCCCTCATGCCCGGGCTGCGGTCCAGAGGCAGGCCCTTTTCGGTTTCCCTTTGGTTTGCTCGGCCTCTACGACGGCAACGCTGCTTTCTAATTGGCCAGCGTCCAATATGTGATGTGTCGGCCTTCCCAAGCTCATGCCCAGGGCTCAACCTACTGAGGCCCTGTGCTCAACTGCCCCTTGTAGGAGCCTGGGTACCACGATGCACCCCTACCAACTGGTGTGCTGCAACTGTCTGATACCCACTAAAAATATCGAGAGAAAGGTCTGGTTCATAGATATTCTGACCTGCCTTCACTCAGGGCGGTCACACGTCCGTCCCGCCTTCACTTAAGGCGGGCACGAGGCTTGTAGGGTCCTCAAGTCACTGAAATAATAATAATAATGATAATAATGAGATAACAATAATAATAATAATAATAATAATAGTAACAGTATAAAAATGGGCAAAATGGTGAAGTGGCAGATTCCAGATCGTAAAATCACATTAAAAGCCCGAAGTCGAACGCCTGTCCAAAAACAGTAATGCACCGATAATCCACCAACGGAGAGCCAAACACTAGATTCGGATGATAGTAAGAAAGCACACTCTTCATTCCCCCCCCCAACATATGCATCCGGAACTCTTCCTCCCACTTCACATTCAGTGTTCGGACTACAATCACACAGCTACTAGCAGCCTGCGCATTGACAATGCAGTTGTTGACTTCAGCAGAACTGAAGTACTTGAAGATATAGGCCCATGCAGACCATCGCCAAGACTAAGTACATGCCCACACATCATCAACCTCATCTCTCTCTCTTTCTGTATGCCACTGTCTCTCCCTGTGTGTGTCAGTGTATCCGTGCCATCGTATGTGTCTTTGTGCGACTACCACCATGTGACTATATGTGTGTTACTGTGTGTCTGTGTCTGTGTCATTGGGTTTTTGTCACTGTATGTCGTGTGGTGTCACAGCGTTCACGTGCGTTTCACTATGTACGCGTCACTGTGCACTATGTGACTTTGTATCCATGTGAGTGTGTCACCACCAGTGTGTCTCAGACTGTTTGTCTGTCTGTCCCAGATTGTTTGCCTGTCTGTCCCAGACTGTCTGTCTGTCTGTCCCAAACTGTTTGTAAGTCTGTCCCAGATTGTCTATCTGCCTGTCCCAGACCGTTTGTCAATCTGTCCCAGACTGTTCGTATGTTTGTCCCAGATTATCTGTCAGTCTGCCTTTGTCCTTCGGTCTGGGTCGTTTGCATTCTGTCTGTCCGTTTGGCTGCCTGGGTTTTGCCAGTTTCGATTGGCCAGCATTTTGTCTGCCTGCGTCTGTCCGTTCCTGCCTGTCTGTCTGGTCTGTCCCAGCCCAGTCCAGCAAGTACCGCGAGGGACTGTGAGCACCACGGGCCGATGGGACAGGGCAGACCAAACGAGCTTTCAGAAGTATGAGTCAAGGGGCAGCGCCCAGTCATTCATTTGATCCTGCGCGAGCCACGCGGAAGCGCTGCCACAGCAACTTGTGCAAAAATGTCTGCAGCGAGCCCGGAGGACGCAGTGGGCGAGAGAGATAAAGTACAGCCATAGTGATACGGCAGGGGCAACCACAGCTGCCATAGTCTGTAGTTAGGGGGAAGCGGGTGCGTGTGTGTGTGATCAGTGTGTTGTTGTGTGCTGAGGAAGCCATATCTCTGAGTACTGAGTGGGCGCATTAGCGCCAGTTTGCTGCGCTGCTGTTTGTATTCATGAAAGTGTGAATGAAAGCCAGTCTGATTAATAATAATAATAATAATAATAATAAATGCAAGGAACATGAATATAGACGAAGCACAGGAATCCAAATCACAAAATCACGCTAGAGTCCAAGTAGTCAAAGCAAGAGCAGATAGCACAATGGAACCGAGTATCCATCCATTGGAGAACGATAGAGCAAATTCGTGAGTCAATGTCCATACTCACAGACTACTCAATATTAATAATAATAATAATAATAATAATAAATAATAATAATAATAATAATAATAATAATAAAATAATAATAATAATAATAAAATAATAATAATAATAATAATAATAATAATAATAAATAATAATAATAATAATAATAATAATGATGTAGGGAAATAAGCAACAGTGAGATGACAATTCCAGATTACACTATCACGTTGAAAGCCAGATAGTCACGCCGTGTCCAAAGAGCAGCATTGCACGAATAATACACCAATGGGTTTGTAACACTGAAAACCAGTGTCAAGGAGAGTATATTCTCTCCACTCCACCACAAGAGTCCAGTCCCCTCACTCTGCTATTTGGCGTTCAGCGCCCAGCCTACTCCTACAGCAACTGTAACTGACGAATTGACAATGCAGCTCTTGACATCGGTGGCAACTCGAAGTAGTTGAAGATGTCGCCCATGCAAACCATCGCCAATACAAGGTAAGTGCCCTCATTCCATCATCATCATCATCACAGTACCAACACCGGTATCCTACCTGGCGTTCAGCGTCTAGACTACAGATCGAAGATCCAACCTAGCCTACAGTACGATGTCGATGATGACTGCAACAACTCTCCCGAAATACGAACGGATCGCGGCCAATGCCGCACGCATCAGCACTCGATAACACCTCTCGCCTCACTCACAACCTCGACCCCCAACCCACAGATGCCACATGCACCCACGGATTACCGACACCTAATAATAATAATAACAATAATAATAATAATAGATAATAATCATAATAAAAAGATGAGCAATAGTGTAAAACAACATTATATACACTAGATCAGATAGTGGTGACCTTGAACCCACAGCAGGACTGCGTCACGAGCTCCAAAGATGAGAAGATACCAAGCTCATCTTCGGCTTTCAAGTTGCTGGTAAGGTTTCATCATCATCGACGAAGAACCAGAGTTGATATCATGCCTGGTGCTCGGCGTCTAAATTACAAATGGCAGATCTTACCTAGCCTATCTACTGTGCTGCTGATGATGTCAACAGCTTCCCATGTACGAGCAGATCTCTGCCAATGCCCCACCTGTCAAGCATCGGGTAGGTCTTTCGTATCACTCAGAACCTCGATCCCTCTTCCTATACAAAGAACCACATTGCACCTGATAATAATAATAATAATAATAATAATAATAATAATAATAATAAATATGCGAAATAACGATCTTTAGTAATCAAACAGCATCATACATATGAGTCCAGATAGTCTTGACCTCGAACCAACAGCATCATTGCATCACGAGATTCATCAAATAAGAACCCACCAAGAGTTCATCATTGATAATGCTGAAATATTCCCGCCATCATCAACGAAGAACTAGTGTTGATATCCTATCTGGCGCTCGGTGGCCAGCCCACATGTGGCGGATCCTATCTAACCTATACTACAAAGTCGAAAGATGACATCAACAACGTTCCCGAAGTACGAGCACATGGCGACCGATGTCGCACGCTTTCCAGTACAAGGTATGTCTTGTACTACACTCACGACCTCGTTCCCCTACTCGGATGCCTCATGCGCTTCTCCTACTGTGCAAATAATAATAATAATAATAATAATAATAATAATAATAATAATATCAATAATAATAGGAATATGCAAGGGGCATGAATCTGGACGAAGCACGGAAATCCAAATTGCGAAATCACACTGAAGTCCAAGTAGTCAAAGCAAGAGCAGATAGCACAATGGAACCGAGTATCCATCCATTTGAGAACGATACAGCAGATTCGTGAGTCAATATCCAAGCCCAATCGGGCAACACCAACAGCACACCCCAATGCAGCTTTCTCCTTTGAATTGCGCCCGGCGCCCTATCTACTCTACCACCTAATATTACAACTACAGCAAGGAAGCAACCAGACAACTTGACGACCAGCGAGTGATGACGTCAACACCAATGCCGACCTCCTCTCCTCCAGGTAAGTCTCTCGCCTCCCCTTTTTACAACCTCGATACACAGTTGCCACATGCACCCAATCAACCATGTATGTAATAATAATAATAATAATGATAATAATAATAATAACAACAATAAGTAATAATAATAATAAAATACTGCAACGAAAAAAATAAGCTACAGCGAGATGATACTTTCCCGATCACACCACATATTGAAAGCCAGATAGTTACACCGCGTCAGAGAACGGCCTTGTATCAACAATACACCAATGGAGGTTCGTAGCACTGAAAACCAATACCCCTGGAGAGCATAGTCTCTCCTCTTAAGACAAGAGTCTGGTTCCTCCATACTCACACTTGGCGCTCAGTGCCCAGCCTGCTCCTACCCAGCTACTACAGACTACAAAAAGACATGCAACTGTTGACATCAGCGGCAACCCGACGTACTTGAAGATGTCGCCCATGCAGACCATCGCCAATACAAGGTAAGTACCCCCACGTCATCATCATCACCATCATCGTCATCATCATTACCCCTTCGTCATCATCATCATCCCTTCGTCATCATCATCACTCCTTCGCCATCATCATCACCCCTTCCACTCCTCTTGTCTCCTCTCTCTTCCCCTTTCCTCTCTCCTTCTTCGATTCTCTCCCATCTCCTTCAGTCTTTTCTTCGACCCCTTCCTCTCTTGTTGCCCTTTCGATCTCCTTCTCTCTCTTTCTCCATTCTCCTTCTCCATCTCCTCTCTCCTTCTCCTATCTTTCTTTCTCCCTTAATCTTCGATCTCCCTTTCTCTCTTTTCACCTTCGATCTTTCTCTCCCTCTCATCTTCTGTTTTGCTTTCTCCCTTCTCTCCTTCGATCTTTCTCCTCCCCCTCTTTCTCCCTCTTCTCCCTCTCTCTCTCACACACACACCCTGTTGCACGCTGCGAAGGTGCCGATCAGAACAAGACCCGTCCTTTCCTACACCGTACAAGGTAGCGTAGCAGGAGACTTAGATACCAATGATCCGAACAATCAATATTGCAACGCAGCCTCGATATGTATCGTCGTCGTCCCCCGATGCGAAGGGGTCTGGCGTTCGTACGGGGTAAGCGCCAGTCCCCGCTATACACAGACGAAGAGGAGGGGTATCAGACGAAGAAGAGGATCAGACGAAAGGAGGGAGAGAGATATGAATGTCGTCAACACCAAGTCTTTGTCACAAGTCCTAAATACCCCTCGTTGCAATGTCTGAAGTTCAAAGGTCGAGTCTGGATCTGATGTCCCTAAGCTCTTTCTCTCTTCTCTCGTAGTCCGCAGTTGCAGTGAAGTCAAGATGACGAGAAGGGGAGAAGGAGATGGTAGACTGAGAAGAGGAAGAAGAAGAACTCTCTCTCTCTGTTTCGAGCCAGGTACAACCTGGGATGTTGACGTGTGCTGTAGGTACCTCGAAGACGAAGCTGGAGCGACGGCGCTGCATGTAAGTACCTCCAGCCTCCACCCTATCTCTCTCTCTCTCTCTTTCTCCCGTTTTTCTTGGTTTTATTTCCGTCTTCCTTCTCCATTATCACCCTTTCTTCTTCGTTATTAACGAATACCCCGTGCTTTTCAGAAGGTGAGAGGCTGATAATGTAAAGAGTTCCTTAGACCGACGATCATCATAATAAGGATAGCCAAAATAATAATAATAATAATAATAATATGATAATAATAATAATAATAATAATAATAATAATAATAATAATAATAATAATAATAACAATAATAATAATAATAATAATAATAGATAATAGATAATAATAATAGCGGAACTAATCAAAGGTACTCAAACCATCTTTTCCTCGCTCAATACTTGCAACAGGCAGGGTATGTTTTCTTTCAGAGCAATATCAGGATACACAGCACCTTGCTCACTGTTTCTCTCCTATCACTTTCCTTGACGGTAGGTCCTCTCGACCGTGTTTCATTCTATCGATGGAAGTTAGTGTGGGCTCCGCTGTGTGAGCACTCACACACTCACACGGTGTAGATATAATAGTGTATCTTTCTATATTTTAGTAGTAGATGCATTCTATTTAAACCCCTCCCGTTGATAAAGCTCCTTACAGTCAGCCCTCGAGGTTGAAACTAACATGTTTTCTCTCTCCTCTTCACCCCACGCACATACATGCGCACACACGCATACTCTCACGATCATACCCACGCATATATGTACGGCCCTATGTCATAGGGACAATTCATTTGATTTCTTGTTTGTCTAGTCATTTATTTATTTATTTATTTATTTATTTATTTATTTATTTATTTATTTATTTATTTATTTATTTATTTATTTATTTATTTATTTTATTTTCCTTCGCCCATCTCGTTGGTGAAGTAGCATGAGATCGATGTGTAGCCCGTGACTTGCCTACCTCCTTTTCTCGCTCCCCGGTAGTCGACGTTTGCTGTCGTCTTCAGTCGTCCCTTCAGCGTTAGTCGTCGCCTGTCCGTACGCTCAGGTAAGCAATCCTCTCCCTCTTCCCCTCCTTTCTCCTCCTTCTTCTTCCACTTCTCCTTCTTCCTCTTCTCCTCCTTCTTCTTCTACTTCTCCTTCTTCCTCTTCTTCTTTTCCCTTTGTCTTCGTTTACTAGTTCTTTACCTCACTTACTCGTTGCCGCCCTCCTTTCGCATTTGCGTTTGCACTCGCATGCTTACCATGTCCGTCCGCTCGCGCGCTAGTGCTTGCTGAGCGTCGACTCTGCCCTCGAATGCATGCCCGCTAATGGTTCGCGCTCACTGCCGCCTCCCGTGCTTTCCCTCTCTTCCACTTTTTTTGGTCGAGCATCGCCACGCCACTTTTGTCCATAGTACCCTACCCGGGGAGAAGTCCGACTGGGCCACGATCTGGGACTTTCCTTACTAGATGAATCCGCCTCAGTATTGAAGTGGGATTCATTTGGGCACCTTCGGGGCAGGTAGGTCGTTGATAGACAAAAAAAAAAAAAAAAAAGGAAAACCAAAGAAATTAAAAATAAAAGAAACCACCAAATCTAACCGTAGCTTTCCCTAAAATGCCAAATGTCAAGCCCCGTTTTAACGGGGCAACTATAACTGTTTCTAGTATTGAGGTCGCGGGTTCAAGTCTCGACCGACCGTAACCCGGGCAAAATTGAATCTTAGCTCCCTTCAAAAGGGAGCTAGTCTCAACGGTAAGTAGGTTTCGATCCCCGTATCCCCTGTTTAGCAGACAACCCCTAAACCTACTGAGCTAGCTCCCACTTCGAATAAAAGGGGAGCAACTCAGTATGTAAATAGTAGTGGCTTAGTCTTACTAGTGGCCTGAACCCGTTTTTCCAAGTATGTGTTGGAGTGTGTTGTTTCACTGGTCTGTATGCCTACCTGAATGCTTGTCGGCTTGCGCGAGTGTGTGACCCGCAAAAGCATTTGCTAGGTCGGAAAGCCCCGAAGGCCGGTACTCAGTCGTGGCCTCGACATTAAGGGTCGTGGCGTAGAAAACTTTAATTAGCAAGCGGCCGGTACTCCACCAAGTAGAGGTAGATGCGCTGGGTAATCGAGCCCGAGTATAAGAAGACAACAGTTGACGCTTTTAGACCCCCAATACAGGTAGGTAGACGGGTAGCATTCCCAAGTCTCAGTGTGCGCCATAGATGTTCCTGACACAGACTCTAACTTAATCAATCCCTTGGCCTCCTCTGCCGGTGGGGTATTACTACCGGTTGTAACCACTTCAGCGCGCGTCAAAACGATGCGCGCATGAAATGTTATCACCAATTCACCCCGACCTTTTTGGCCGAGGAATCCGTTTCGAGTGTCACGCTGAAGCGTGTACATTGCTTTCACTCCAGCCCGGCTCCGTCACGGTATCCGAAGTCGTCATCGTGTCGAATGCAAAAACATGGCCAAATACCCTTGTAAGGGTATTTGGTCCGACAACGCGATGCACAAGCGAACGATTGCAGAACAAGGAGAGAGACGCATGCGACACGCCCCCGAATGACAGACAACTAGTGAGGAAGGACAACGAAATTCAAGAAGGTGAGCAAAGTGTGCTAGAGTTGCTCCCCTTGCAGAAAGTCGCAGTCATGAGGGCGGAATATGCTGGCATATCCATGATGCGAGGAAGTTATTGTGCTTTGTTCACTGAATTGTCAATTTTCACAGGAACGAAATTGGATGCGATATTTGGAGTTTTTAATACCATTTTTGCGTTCTGGTGTGTGTTTTCCAGCAGATGGCACGAATTTGCAAAGAAAACCACAAGCGACCGGAGGAGGACAGAGACAAGCCGACCAACAAAGCGGCGTTTTCACAAAGAGAATGAAGGACAGACTGTTTCGTTCAGTCGCAAAAGCCTTTGCGTTTTCTGCAGCGAAGGACACAACATTGCACCCAACAGAGGACGGATTTTTCACGGTGCTGCAAACAACATCAAAACTAATAGGGAAGAATGCGGAGGAAGGACTGCGATCACACGTAGCGGAGAGCGGGATTCGAGCGGTGATAGGGGAGTGCAACAGGATGATGACAACAGTGCATGGAGAGATAACATGGCAACTGAAGCATTGGTTTTGGGCAGAAAAAGGTATTCCGCTTGTGCGATCGCAGCAAACGGATCACCAGCTCCCTACTCGCAACAAGATGCGAGCAAAGATGAAGGACGACAAAACATGGAGACGGAGCGACAACGATCCTTGGGGCGCACCAGCGTTCAAGACGTCACTCACAAAGGTTTTCCAGATGAGAAGGGACGGCACGAACCTTGGCGTGACGATGCAGCAACTGTTTTTTGCAGAAATGGTTCTGCAATGTGAAATCGAGCAGACAGCAAAGACCAGTAGAGCGGCCGACCAGATACAAAAATTGACATGTATAAAGCACGACATCACAACATCTGTCCGCAGCCGCGACACAGTCATGAGTTTTTCGATCTTCAAGTTGGACCTCGTTGCATCTGTTTCTGAGAAGGCCGTTGCCTTATTTCGAGCTGGCCTGCCCTCTGTCCACAGGAGCGGTCCACATAATATAACGATAACAGATGACGATTTCGACTTGGAGTTCATTGCACCACCTCGTGAGAGAAGCAGAGACGGGGAGAGGGATAAAGAAAGTCTGTGTGCCAGGCCTTGAACGGTGGGCGGGGGAGGGGAAGGGAACACATTTATGTGAATCACAAGGTTCATAACGAAATATGCCACCAACAGTTGCAGGAGATCACTGTCATTGCATGCTTGAGAAAGAGAGAGAGACAAATGGAGATGATGACTGTGAACCACGGTTCGACAATCATTGTACAACATATGCTCTCTTATTTATGATACAACATTGTACAATCCCTTGTAATGCTCATCATTGTCTAATTCAAGAGTGAGCGACTATGTAATGTGTAATACCATGATGTATGAAGACATCATAGTTTGCAGAGGAAAATAAAAGACCAATGAGAAGACAAGGATCGTTGCAACTCATGACTTGCCTTAGTGACCGTAAAGACAACTACCCACACTAAAAACATGACAAGATGTGGTTGACAAACATCACACACAGCCTGCAAATGTTATTGGTTGTCGTCAATGCAAGGTTGACTAGTGCGTGCCACTCTCTCTCTCGGCATGACATGTTGGCGAATTTGTGTCATGTAGTAGTGAACCGTGCTCGTATCAGGGCAGCTCAGCGTATGATTGAGGCTACTACATGCCTCAATCATATGATTGGCTAGTGCGTCCATCAATGGAATGAAATACCGTCATCCATTCGATGAGGAAAAAAGAAAGGTTGGTTACTACGTGTCACTCTTTCTCTCGGACTGACATGCTGGCAAAATTGTGTCACGAAGTAGTGAACCCTGCTTATACCAAGGCAGCTCAGCATATGATAAAGGCTACCGCATGCGTCCATCCGTAGAATGAAATACCACAATCCAGAAGACTCAAGAGAAAGGTTGGCTACTGCGTGCCACTCTCTCTCGCGGACTGTCATGTTGGAGAAACTGTGTCACGCAGTAGTAAACCGTGCTTGTAGCATTGCCCCCCCCCACCATATTTTCCTCTCTCTCTCTCTCTCAATATCAATGATAAGACAATTGTCTCTCTCTCTCCCTCTATTTACCCTCTCTCTTATTTTCTTC
>BFEA01000073.1:3177631-3191544 GCA_003427395.1 Chara braunii | reverse complement strand
CTCTCTGTTTACCCTCTCTCTTATTTTCTTCATTCAGTGTGTATTGCATGTCAGGAGTACTAGAAGACTCAAAGATTGACAAATGTGAAAGAGCATAGTGTTTCCTGCAGTAGGAGAAAAAGGTGAAGAAGTAGGCCTCCGTACTGGGAAGAAACCGCAAAAACGTACGACACGAGCTCAAATTTCAATTTTTTTCCCCAACAGAAAATGCAATGTTCAACAATCGGTAAACAAGTTTTCAACAACTTTTCAACAAATGGACCAACTTTTAAACAATTTTTCAACAAACGGATCAACAATTGGTAAACCAGTTTTCAACAACTTGTCAACAACTTTTCAACAATTGGACACACTATTTCCTGTTTACCAAATATTTTGTCAGCGTTGATTTCCTTCGCTTATGGTGGAACACATGACACCCCCCGCGCCAAACAGTTTATTAACACAGTTCCAACATTTGGAAAAAAGGGTCCACATGTGATCATCCTGTCATAAAATTTGGCACAAAATTTTTGTTGGAGGGAGACAGGCTTTAGTGTGTGAGTGTGTGTGTATATGCGTGTGTGTGTGTGTGTGTGTAAGAGAGAGAGAGAGAGAGAAAGAGAATCGTACTTGTTACTCGATGGTCATTGTTGCAGCTATCACACATTTTTTTTCCTTGAATAGAACCCCCACCCGACATTGATGTATCTAACCGAAAAGAGAACTAGTATGCATTCATTACTAGCCTATTATAATTAAATTAATCTATTATTATTATTTATTATTATTATTATTATATTATCTTATTATTATCTATTATTATTTTATTATTATTATTATTGTTATTATTATGGAGTTAAATGCACAATAGAGGAAGAGAACGCGTTGGTATAGATAATGAACATACGCGTTGTTGGAAGGGGCATGCCGACGCAGAAGAAGATAGGCATAGCAGGAGGAAAGAAATGTCTGCAGGTTGACGGGCACAAGGCAGAAGATGGATGAGAATATGGAGCTGGAAGGAGCAGGCAACCATAGCCAACCTCCGTTGCTGTGTGCTGGATGGGGCGCATGGTGGTTCTTGGGTGCATGTGGCATCTGTGTTGGGGAACGAGGTTGTGAGTGATGCAAGAGACATACCTAGTGATGGAAGTGTGCGGCATTGGCCGCTATTCACTCGTACTTCGAAAGAACTGTTGTCGTTATCATCGGCATAGTAGTCTAGGCTAGATAGGATATGCCATCTTTAGTCTGGGCGCCGAGTGCCAGATAGGATATCAACATTGGTTCTTCGTTGATGATGATAATGAGACTCTTCCAACATTGTCAATTATGAGTTTTTGGTATGCTCTTATTTGGTGAAACTGTGATGCAATTCTGCTCTTGGTTCGAGGTCACGACTATCTGGTCTTGTGTATATGATGCTGTTTGATTGCTGAAGTTCGCTATTGTTCATCTTCCTTATATATTATTATTATTTATTATTATTATTATTATTATTATTATTATTAGTGAAATCGGACTCGCTTTCATTCACACTTCTCATGCATGCAAGCATGTGTGCAGCAGACCGGCGACAATCGCCCACTCAAAATCAGAGATATGGTAGCCGAAAACACAGTTCAGGTACAAGTTCACTTCATTGGCTATGGTGACACAGCGTCCACACAATTCTTTGTTCGCACACACAGAGGATCACCCTGGATATCCCACACGCGATACTCTGTGCACACACATACACACACACACGCTACACTCTATCTATAGCTATAACGGCTATGGCCGCTGCTATCCTATCGCTATGGCTAAGCTCCTTCTCACAACCAGGCACATCATAAAGACAGCGTGCCCAATGCCACGTCAGCAGCACTGAAGACAAGGGGCAGCACCACCTCAATATTGTAAACAAGTGGCATGCGCCAGATCAGCTCTGCAGACAATATGGCTGCGCCACAGCAGCAATGTAGACCAGTGGCAGGGCGACATCAGCAATGTAGGTTGATGGTCTGCACTACAGCGGCGGTGTGCACAGGTGGCATCAGCCATAACAGCAATGCTCACAGATCGTCGGCAGCGCCACAACAGCAGACACGAGTGGCCTGCGCCGCATAAGCATGTAGACAGCATGGCTAATGCCACGTCAACAGCGGAGACAGGAGGCGGCGCCACAGCAGCGGAGATAGACAAGTGGCATACGTCACATCAGCAAAGACAGACAGGTGGCATGTGCCACATCAGCCATGTTTGGCGCTCAGTAGAAAAGGCGCCAGCATGCTGCCGTAGTCCTGCGTCGTCGTGTACAATACCAGCGCACAGCCAGCGTCGAGCCGGCGTCAAGCCTGCGTCAAGGCAGCATAGCAGGACTGAATGTTGACCTCCTGGAAGACCGGGCCTTATGTAGTGTTTGGTGAGATAGTCTGACCTCGGGTCCCCTACCCACAGTCATACGGATCGACTCCCTACCAAGGGTCTGGATTGCGTACAATTGCAGGCTCATAGGTCTTGTTGCTGTCTGGGTACCTGCATACAAACAGAGAGACAAACACAGACAACAACAGACAGACAAATCGACAGACAACAGCAGACATAGACAGACAGATAGACACAGACGGACGGACAAACAGACATCCACAGAGAGAGAGAAAGAGAAAGAGAGCCTTACTTGGTCGCGGCTTACTGCTGTCGCAGCAGCTGTGTGACTAACTTCCCCGAGTACAACACACCCCTCCCGTAAACTGCATCGAACCTGGGAAGATAACTTGTGTGCACTAATTTCTTTATATTTTTCATTACTGTTATTGTTATTATTGTATTACTATTACTAAATTACCATTAGTAGTAGTAGTAGTAGTAGCAATAGTAGTAGTAGTAGTATTAGGCAAACAGACTCATCTCTCACTCGCTCAGCATGTATGAAAACAGATGGTAATCACACTGGCACCAAGTGCCCACACAAAGCTCAAAGATATTACTGTCAAGAACACAGCTGAGATCCAAACTCGTTTGCAACAGCTATGGCGCACATACGCCCGACCAGGATTCCCCCCTCGACAACTGTATCCCCGGCAACTTGTACACACGCATACTAACTCTACTAACTGGCAGCTATGGTTGTCGCCTTCTTCTTAACACTAACTCAAGCGGCTATGACCGCCTATCTCCCTGAATAGCCCACTCCGACCTTGGGTCTCTGCAGGCCACCTCGCACAAGACATTTGGGAAGCGCTTCTACATGGCTCGCAGCAGAGTGAATAAATGGTTGGACGCTACAGCTTGATTTATACTTCTATTGGTCACTGGTCTGCTCCTCTCCACCGGACCCTTGGTGCACACAGTCCCACATGGTACCCGCTGACTGCACAAAGTACAACTGGGACAGGGTAATGCTGCCTTGACACAGTTGGACTGGTCGCTTGCCCACTTGCCTCTGGTCTTACATGAGCAACACTCGAAAGGTCACTTCCGGACCTTCTGGAAGTCTGTAGACTCGCCCTTTTGGGTCTGCAACAGCTACGACCTTGACCTTTCAGGATTGTAGCAGCTACGGCCCCACACAACTATGACCTCTATTAGATGGACCTATAGATTGAACCCCAACAGCAACATAGACCTATGACAGACAACGGTCAACAACCAAAACGCTGGTCACGGGTTCAAACACACGCAGGGTCGGCTTGATACCATGCACAGGTGCATAAGGTCTAGGGGTCGGACCCTGGGGTCTGCATCTGCTACGGCTAAGGTGAGGGTCGTTTCAAACATATTATGATTATTATTATTATTATTATTATTATTATTATTATTATTATTATTATCATTAGCCTCATGTATTAATCACAGTTATAATGTGTAAGTGGTCAGGGCCTGATGAGAGGAGATGAGATAAGTACCTGATGCATGAAGAAGACCGGTTGTGGAATAGGCGTTATGTGCATTGGTCTTCAAAGTCTGAGTGAGCCTGTTGCGTGAATGCATCATTGTCGTCACATCCACCCAGTGGGCCAATGCAAAACACAGCGAGCATGCAAAGTTTGGGTAATCCGGTGTGCCCAACTGTAAAGGGCCCAGACCCTCAACTGTTGAAACAAGCCTGGGCGCAGACGCTGGAGGCCCACTGGAAGCTACTGGCAACTTCCACGGCCACGCCCAAACAGTCCAGCTACAGCAGCATCTCCCATATATAGGGAGGAGGCCAGCCAATCCAGGGCATTTTGGCCTAGACAGACAATGTGAACACGCTGCTGCAAATGCGCTCAAGTGTCTGCATACGCTATTACAGGTTGGGGTGCGCTCGTAGACACTGAGTAGTGTGGGGCGCAGCAGTACAGCGGGCGCTAGCAGCTATAGAGGGACTGCAGCACGCAAGAAGGTGACGAACGACGGTGTTTTTCAAGAAGGAGGCGCAATGTAAATTAAGCATAGTAATGAGAGGAGTAAAGAGTACGTACCTGATGTATGCGTGAGGTCGGCATTAGTGTTAACGTCATATTGATCTTTGAAGTCGAGGTGAGCCGGTTGCAGGAACGTGGGTAGGATAGATAGGATGAATAGAAAGGGCATGACACTGGCGCCAGATAGTAAGAGCGATAATGAATACTGCATTAAGATGGATTGAGGGTTTGGACATTGACTCACGAGTTCACTGTATTGCTCTTATTTGAATAGGAATCTTAGTGCATTTCAAATCTCTACTAGTTACATAACTATTTGGACTTCTGCATGATTAATTGCAACTTAGTCTTCTGTGTACCGCGCTTACTCATATTACTTGTATTTTTTTTATTTTATTTTATTTTTTTTTTTATTTTTTTTTAAGATTATTATTATTGTTATTTGTTGTTGTTACTATTTCATTACGTACACTATTTGTTCTGATTTGATTGTCAGTACAATCAGACATGTGCATGTGAACCCGTACCTAACTACAGCCATTGTCGGCTTTGTGCACGCTGGCCTAGAGCAAGCATAAGTGCACACAAAGTCATTTAGGAAGAAGAACGTGAAAATGGTAGAGAGAAGAAAAGAAGGAAGAAGGTAGAAAGGAAGAGTGAAGAAGGAGATAAGGAGAATGAGAAAAGGAGAATAAAGACACAAAATAAGAAAACGAACAAAGTCCTTTCTCATTCTTATCATATACACCTTATTTTTTTTCTGTTACTTTGTTGATTGATTGATGTATGGATGTAGAACAGGTAATAGGATAAGGCTCATGTGTGAGGGACATCCTTTTACTCGTCTGTACATACATACATATCTTAGATTGTTAGGTTGATAGACTAGAAGTGGGGTACCCCTGTGCGGGTCATCCCATGGTCTGTCTAAGTCTAGATCAGTTAGACTAAAAACAAGTGGCAGGATACTCATGTGTGAGTCATCCTACTACTTGATAGAATCGATACAGATTAGTAAGTATGAGATGAAGGTTCTTGTAAGGGTCTTCTTTCTTCATACTTACATTTGATTGGACTATATTATAGTCCTCCATTAGAATCGAAGTTCACATCGCTGAACTTCATGTAGGGTTATGTTGATAGTGAGGGAGGTGTTGAGACCTTGTGACATGTGTGTGATTGTAGGTCATCTTACTCAAGAAGACTCATTGTGAGTTTGTACAAGACTACATGTTGTTGCCTTATGGTAACAGGTTGGTCCGCCAACTCAACCCTCACTCACCCTCTACACCCACACTTTGCATCAACCCTTGAACTAAATGGCATTTCTGATTTTCGAGTCAATGTCTGAAAAGTCTGCGTTTGGTCAAAAGAGGTCCTTGAATGACTGAGTCGATACAGGAATGTCTGGCAGAGGGATTTGGAAGCACAAGTGTAATCTGTGTGGAAGTGAATGAATGGTTGACTCTGTTAGGATTGCGAAATGCTTTTGTTTTGTCTGCAGGTCAGTAAGATGACCAACCACATGTTATTCACTCAACTCGCATTGCTTATGCTTACCTAAGCCTCGACTCAGACATTTCGTCGACTCGTAACCTTTGTACATTTGGTTTGGATTTCCGACTTTTACCCATTGATGTTGAATAGATTAGGACAATTGGCAAAGGCGAAAGAGCCTTATTCATATCATTTTTTATTTGAAAGGTCATGAACCTATCTTTTATTTTTTATGCATATTTGACAGGCCATGAGCCTATTTTTATTTGTGATGTTTGTTGAAAGGCCAAGAGCCTATTGATTGTTTCTCTTTCAAAAGTCAAAGCTTCGTTCATTCTGACGTTTGTCTCTGTTTGTGTAAAAATGTAAAAGACATCTCCTTGCCTTTCAGTTTCAACCTTTGAGCTGTATTCTTCATGTATATATTGATGTGGGAAAACTTACGTAGCTTATATAATTGGTCAAGTACAAGTAGGTCAGAGTAATGTATGCGGGAGAGATCATCAATCGAGTCGACCTGAATAGTAAGTCGGTCCGGGAGATCAGCGCTCTGATGCCCGACACGTAAACAGGTCAGTCTTAGGCGTTCAACCGCGTGTATACCTATGCTACGGCGATCGAGAAAACGCCATCGGCCGACCTACCTCTACAAAGGCATGTAAAAGCCTTCACATGTGGGCCGGTAGCTCAGCAGGGATACGCCTACCAGAGGGTGGTGACAACCCCTCGGGTAGAGGTGAGTTGTACCTCACGACATCCCGACCTGTCGCAGGGCGTCGTGAAAGGTATAGCATGCTCGCACGGTCGGAGTGGTGACTAGTTGTTCTTCAAAGGTAAAATCTTGCGTGACACGACCGTGAGGTTCAGCGCTCCCCAGCAGGGTGCGGGACCGCAGCGCACGACAGGTGGCGCCGTTGCCGGGGACCTTCGGTTGCCTGTCGGGTCCTATGCGAACGGACCTGGGTTTGGTAAATTGAAGTCCTCGCCAGACGACAACCTTTAATTTAATTGTCAGCATGATTATCATTAATAATGCAAGATGCCCACCGGCAACGGGTCGGGTAAACCGGGGATCTCGCTTTCCAGCCGAGGTCCTCAGAGAACGAACTCGGGTTTGGTAAGTCGATGATCACGGCAAAACAACAACCTTTAGATAAGTTGATATAGCTTGTGACACGTGAGTTGAATTACCGTTGGTTAGACACTAAGAATGTTATATGCAGGAGTGTGAAGTCACACCAACAATGCGAGCATATTTGCATTGTCCGGGCCTTCAACTGCCTACGAACGTTCTTAAAGAACGGACTAGGGTTTAAGATAGTTATGAGTTTTTATCAAAGATATAACTAGTGAATGTAATACTCTTATATAGTATAGGTAGAAGTTAGGTTAACGATTTGAGGGAGGTGTCTGCATATGCTGGATCCTTCCTTCTGTTTACATACTCGGGTCATTTGTCTATGTAGGCGCGTTTGTCAACTAAAGTTGTTAAGAGGTTAATGACTCTAATCGACTCTCATAAATTATCAAAGAGTCGAGAGGGGATAGAGACGTGACTGACTGTTTTGTTTATTTTTAGTTAATGTACACTGACTTAAGTGAACTTTGCTTTCATACTACTTTCCTTGTCTATATCTCCTTAGCCATGTATAAGTTGTAGGTTTATGATATACTTTTATTCTTTATGTGATGGAGGCTCCCGTGGAGTCGTCACTTTGCTTGCATGAACTGAATGAGGTAAATAAAGGGATACTCCCGTAAGAGTTACCCTGCCATTCACCCGACTAAGTACTGATCTGGTGAAGTGTCTGTCTGACTTCGGCGTTGGTAACGGGAAGATGTCGTGCGTCTTTTCTGTTACTTTACGGACTAGATCTAAGAGATAATCTGGTACTCCCGTGGGGTACAAGGCTTTTAGGCTAGGACGATTAACATAAGCAGAGGTAGTAGGAGTCTCCCGTGGGGCTCTCCTATCACCTATCGGACTAGATTGGAAGGGAATTAAGTACTCACCGCGTGAGTACAGTGACAGTTTCATAAGTAGGATGATACTTTATCCCCTGCTCCCTTCCCTGGTCTATACTAAATATGTTTTGATATAGTTATAGCGTCACAATGGTTCCTAATAAGCTATGACTATTAGATTACATTGGAATACCAGGTCGTAGCATCTACTTCCCCAGCGAAAGACCTTTAAGTCATAAAGAGCAGGGAGAAAATAATCAACTCAATCTAACTTTGTTTATACTTATGTTCGAATTATTCTCATGCTAAATAAACATAGTCATTCTCGTTACTATCTCACACCTATATTGTTTCCGCCTAACATTGCTCGCTTCATGATTTCCTTAACCGCATAGGCGTACAATGTTAACTTAATACAGTGTATTGCATCATTATACCTCTTACTTATTAGCTTTTATTAGCTAATAATTGGCTTGCAAATGTTACTTTACCTGCATATAAAGGTTCGACCATTATACCGGCTAAGGAACACGAGTAAAGAACCGGCTCAAAAAAGTGGAGTCGATAAGGAAGGTTCCTGGATAGGACTATTGACTTCGCAAAAAGGAAGAGAAGAATTGAAAAGGGGGGGGGAATTGGAAAAAAAAAAAAAAAAAAAAAGATGGTATGAGATTGTACGGTTACCAAGGTAACTAGCCCCAAGCATACGACCTCTCTTGAAAAATTGCCTCAGTAATTTTTTGCAAAAAATACTATATCGCTCCTTACCTTGCCTTTAGTCACTTTCCTGTGCTCATTCGACAATATTCTAAAGTTAAATTATTTACTACGCAAGGAAGGAATAGGAAGACTCCTGTGGGGTCATCGTATTGCTTGCTTGGTTCTACACTAACAGGCCTAATATGACACTGCAGCAAAATGGGGTCCTGATGTTTGTCTGTGTCTACTAACTCGATCCTAGCTCGTCTAACTTTGAGAGAGTAGTCGGGTAGCTCTCGTGGGGCCATCCTATTACGCTCTTAAGAACAAACTAAGCTCTGATCAAGGAGTAATACGGAACTTCCGTGAAGGTCACCTATTGCTAACTTGAATTTTGTACTGATTTTTTATAAGAGGTGGTCTGAATTGTTTTGGAACAAGTGTTGGAAATGTCTCAACAAGGCCTTCTTAACTACTTGTTTTAACTAATAAAGGGATACTCCCATGCGAGTTATCCGGTCACTTGCATAAGATTGTTTGAAATGATTGATCGCATGAGGACTACGAGGGATGGTTTAGTGTTGTCGTGGGGCTACTCGATTACCAGTTTGACTAACCGTTTTGTATGGACTTGATCAGGTAGTGGAAGATTCCCGTGAAAATCAACCCACTATTTGTGTATGTCTACCCTCTTGCGTACATGATCCACCCTTCGATTTGTAGGTCGTACCGATGAATCTTTTCCTATGTAGTGGGTCTGCACTTTCATTTTTATGCTATAATTATTTAGGCAGGGTTATCTATTGCCCACCATATAGGGGAATGGTCGGAAAGACAACCATAGTGGACTTGTTTGTCATGTCCTGAGCTAGCAGGACCAGAACACTTGTTCTAGTGAGGCTTAAAACCCTAATTCAGGTCATTGCTAAGAGTCTACAAAGGGGTAAGTCTGACTTAGTAATGTTTTTTTCATACCATGAAGATTAATGCAAGATTATGTATCCCCTTTGCCCCGCCGTTATAGTACCTCTCTTAGAAGACTAGAAAAAGTCTCGTTGAGGTAGGGAAAGAAAAGCGATATGTATTGCTAGTTCGCTTTTGGGGTTTGATGATGTATGTGAATGTCGAATAGACCCGTTGTGGAAAAGTGTATAGTTGTTAGGCTACCTAGTTGAAAATCATATGTGTTCGCAAAGACATGCGTCATATTATGACTATAACTTAATTATTACCTACAGAATAAAAATCGACCATCCAATTTTAAGGCTATCTAATATAGGTCTTCATGATTGACTCGTTTTCTCAATAGTAGTCTGACTTTGGAGGTTATGTCGTGACATGTATGAGCTTTGGACTATCTGTCTAAAGTAATTACCCTCTCTGAAAGCTTACTGAATATAGTAAGATATATATACTTTAGAGTTGTCCTGCTGCCAGCATTGTACTGTAGCGAAGTTATCTATTTGATAGGTACGTTCAAGTGACAGTGAACTATCGTATAAAAGGTTTACTCTGGTACAAGGAGCCTCGATCTTTGGTATAGATTTCAAAAGGGCAAGCTTGGTATGTGTATGGTAAAGAGACTCTATGAGTAGGTAAATGAAATAAAAGTGGGTGATCCTATGTTTAGTCATTTCAACAGTTAGAGGCTGACTAGTTAAATAAGTTTATAACATTATGGCGATGTGATATAGAGTTTGCTGGTAGGATTATTTATTGAAAAAATATTTAACCCTTAGAAGATCATAAGATATAAATTAACTATTTCATCACCCACTTAGTGACTGATTAATCCTTAGGGACGAATAGTATAGCGAGCGTAATATTAGGTCATTTACTTGAAAAATGCATATCCGTTTGAGGTTGTATATGATAAAGTATGATAATGATTTAACTTTAGGAATCATGGCATAAAGAGTCCGATTAGATTTATCGGATTCTTGAAAGAGATATGAATGGACTCGAACGTTATCAGTTGGTCAAGAATTGGAAATTATATCATGGGACTATCCACTTAAATAACTATCTCATTTGCTATACTCAATATGATCAGAGTATGAGAGTATCCACTTGAGGGATAACCAACTCCTCGAATTACAATATTATATAAAGAGTGATAAAATTACTTATTCCCACTCTGGGGAATGTATATGACTGGGTATAAATGAATGCATGTGAAAATGAATAATATATGTTTCAAGTGATGTATCATTGTATGTTATGTTCGTTTTTTAGTGAAATTTGTAACTTTTTATGTACGCATATTTATCGATTGCTTGGTGATTGTTTGTACCTGACTGACTATGTTTATGAATTGCTTTCTTCAATAAGGGTAGAAAAACTGTATGAAATTCACGTTCAACATGGGGCTGGAGGTGAATGGAGTGACCCATCTTTGAAGAGAATAAATTCTCTCAAGGGAGGTCAGCATGCAAAATCTGTCATTTGAAAGATTGCAACATCGATTGATACCGTGACTTTTCCAAGCCGCTTAAAGAGGGTATAAAAAAAAAATCCCTTAGGTGGTAGTGAGACTCACGCCGGAACAATCTTCCTGGTTCATAGTGAGGTGTTGTCGCCTTTTCTGAAGAGGAGAAGTGGCTACACTATCATCGAAGGGGAGGAAAACGTTTGGGGTCTTGTTAGGACGTTGTCTATAGGGAAGGCGACTGTTGTTCGCTATGAGGTAAGGAGTGGTTGCCTAACCTTGTGTCGGGCAGGGCCACCTCATCTCCATGGTCAAGGCATAACCAACCTAGAGCATGTGAGATGAGGTCGTTCTACTCTGTTGACAAAAAACTGATAAGGTCTCGGCATTGGAATCGGAGGGAGATGTGGTGAGGCTTAGTCTTAGGGCGGGGCTCATGATCTGAGATGCTATCCCTTTGGTAGGATTACACCACCCCTCGACATAATATACCTCTGTTAAGCAAAAATGAGCAAATAAATATTATGTCATTGTTATTTTGTTTCTTCATTGTATTTGTTCTTGTGGTATTTTATTGTAACAATTGTTCTCATTGTTCGTGGAAGTTATCAGTTGATGTTTGTCTGTAGTGATATGATTGAATGGTTTGGATTTTCATGAAATTCCTTTACAGCTCAAACATCTCTTTGTAATATTACTTATTATTCACACTATATTATTTCTTTATTGCAGGAGAATGTTGTTTACATTTGTATTATAAAAGTTCCATGAAAACAGGGGGAAAGCCCTGCGTACAGTAAAAGTTGTCTTTGAATTGTTTTTTCAAAATTTGTTGTGATTTGATTGACATGATATGATATTTTGATCTTTGATGATCATCTCAAGAAGGTTTAATCATCCTTGAGTACGTTCTGATTAATACTCGGACACGAGTATTATAGATGTATTTGTACGATACGTTATTGAGTCGGTTCTTATTTGGATTATTTAAAATTCAACCCCAAAATGGACGGCTGACGGTGACCTCAAAAATTGAGTTTTATTTTAAGTCATTAAAATTATTGGAGGAATACCAAAAGATGGGTCCTGCAATGAAAAGACACATGAGATGTGTCCTCTTTGAGTTTCTTTTAAAATATGTATATTTTGCAAAAGGCATCATTCACCATCCCAATGGGGTTAATTTGAGATAAGATAAAAGGATCCCGAAACAGGATCGTTTAAAATTGTTGATGTTCTGAAAAATATTTTTTTTGCATCAATGGTATTGTGAAAGCCAAAAATTTTATATTTCTTTTGGATTTCTGGCTCGTTTTACGTATTTTAAGAGATCCCTGAGACGTGTGTCCGACTAATCTGTGATCGAGGCGGGAAGACACGACCACTGAGTGGCAACCTGACGATGCCCCTCGTTCATCCACTATTTGGCAATCTGACGATGATGAGAAATTTGTTCTAATTGGTTGGTTCATATATTGATTTTTTTTTATATATATTGAAATGCATATCGTTCTTCCAATTAGTGGCAACCTGACGATGGGGGGAAATTTGTCAATGAATTATGAATTTTTTTTGGTGAGGTCAGTCTGAGGGACTAAATTACCAAGCCTATGGTGGAAAATTGGCATCGTTGGAACGTAACTCCCAGCGTTGGCTGCTGACCAAGTATAACCAGGCAACGGACCTTCTGGTTTTGGCCTAGAGTTGAAACCTGAAAGGCGAGCGCCCTATTAAGGATCAACTCAGATAGTTATCAGAGGGGTCGAGAGTCGGGTCTAGAAGCTGGGTAAAACCCAGGATAGGAGGATTTACTCGTTATTGTGTAACCAATACGGGAACAACTGTTAATATAACAACACAGTGGGCCGCAGATCTGGCCTTCGTCACGATGTGCGGCATACCGACTATAGCGCAGACACATACGCATACTCCAAAACGTCGGGCGGATGGCGAGCCTGCCCTCACGGCTCGAACAACAGATGCATCACGCATCAGACAAGTCTCCATCTCACATACGGTAAGCCCCGGGCGCATGACTGAGGCCACCAGTCCTCGATGCCACCCAGATGGCAAGGAGCGCAGAGCCTCCAACCCAAATTACGATACCTCCGGTCCAAGCGCAACGCGTTATTGTGAGTGCGGACACGAAAATGTCACTGCAACAAAGCCACAACCACTCTCCTCGAAACCGGGAATAGGAGACAGGTAAGTCCCCTTCATTCCCCTTTCCTCTTTTCCTTCTTCTTCTTCTTCTTCTTCTTCTTCTTCTTCTTCTTCTCACCTCTCTTTTCTCCCGTGCAGCTTTCGTCCCGCTCTTCTTTCCCGCACTCTGCTTCCCTCTCGCAGCGCTCCCATTTTCTCTTTGGTCGCCATCCTTTTCTTTCCAACCGCGCAGTCTCCCTAGCTGCCTCGTGCTTCATTCTCCTCTCATCGCCTGCCTTTTACGATCTTTCTCCCCCCCGTCGTTACTCTCCACGAAGTGGTTTGCTCGCGACTTTCATCGGGCTCTATGAGAAGGAGACTACGTCGACGACTACGACAACAAGTACGTTGACAACTACGACGACGACGACAACAACGAAGGCGAGGGGATAGAGAGAAATGGTAAGTCTCCTATCACACACCTAGCGTAACGATACTTCCATCGGCAGGATGAACAGAAATAAAATAAAATAAAATCAATAAATAAATAAATTGAATGAATGTATCGTAAAAATATGGATGTATACATTACTACTATACGTTTGTATGTGTGTGTGTGTGTGTGTATGTGAATCGCGCGGCGGACCGCCCGCTACTTCCATCGATCAGCAGAGCAAAATCGAATGAATCTACCGCTACGATATGGAACCATACACTACGGCACCCTAACGTGCCAATGTGTGTGTGTGTGTGTGTGTGTGTGTGTGTGTGTGTGTGTGTGTGTGTGTGTGTGTGTGTGTGTGTGTGTG
>BFEA01000073.1:3147324-3168529 GCA_003427395.1 Chara braunii | reverse complement strand
TTTCACGTCCAAGCTCAAGACTATTTCAGTGTTACCTTTGAAGTGGTTTCACTGATGGTGTTCGTGATTATGTCACGTTGGGGATATCATATACACGTGTGTTTATACACACACCTCTCTCACACACACGCACACACACACACACACACGCACGCACACACACACACACACAGGAAATCACTATTTGTGTCTGCTTGCCAAGTCACAACTCCTCTAACACGAGAACTCGATTCTTGAAATATGGCGGGACCTCGATTCTTGAGGTATGAAGGGAACTCGTTGCTTGAGATATGGCGGGAACATGATTCTTGGGATATGGCGGGAACATGACTCTTGAGAACGGGTGTCTTTGCTTTGGATGGATTGTTTGAGTGGGATATTCACGTGGACCTGTCGCTACCTCCGGGCCTCTTTTTCCGGACGTGGACTTCCTCTATGCGCTAGGAAAAGGAAAAAGAAATAGAACGGTCGTGGGGGCGTGGCTGCACTTTTTTTTTTTTTGCTTTTCGCATTTGAGTGCTTCTTTTTCTTCTTCTTCTTCTTCTTCTTTGTCTCCTCATCCCTACACTATTAAAATCGCTAACGTGACAAATCTGAAATCCGGGTTGTCGTCGGTCCTACTGGCCCACGACCCAGATTGACCAAACCACGTAATTGACTTACCGTGAGGGCACGGGTGCGCAGCCTACACTATTAAAATCGCTAACGTTACAAATCTGAAATCCGGGTCGTCGTCGGTCCTACCGGCCCACGACCCAGATCGACCAAACCACGTAACAAATCTGCCATCTGGGCCGTCGGGTCCTGCCAGACCGATGGCCTGGATAGATGCGGTCCTAAAGCACTAGTACCTCCACCAATGTTGGGAAATTAGGGAATAGTGGACGTTTTCCCAAACTACTGAAAATTCGGAGGTCGGGCCCGACGATGGCTGCCATTGATAAATCTGATGGGCGACTGTCTTTTCGTTTCGCCTTCCGAAAAGGTCGAACGCCCAACCGAGGCCCGCTCACTCTTCGCCAAGCACTTCATCAAACAAGTGTCTATCCAACGGACTCGACGTTGCTCACTGTTCGCCAAGCACTTCATCAAACAAGTGTCTATTCAACGGACTCGACATTGCTCACTGTTCGCCAAACACTTCATCAAACAAGTGTCTATCCAAGGGACTGGACATTGCTCACCATCAAGTAGCGGTTGCCACGACTTTTCACTGCCAGAGTTCTAGTTTCTTGATCTCCAGCCGCAAAAACTGCGTTGTCGCCTCTCTCTCTCTACTCTGTGCTTGTAGTAGTGTACGTGGGTGTATATGTATGTTTCTTTTTCTTGGAAAATTGTTGGTGACCCTAGAAGTGTTGGGGTATTTCATCAGATACCCCTATAAAACACAGGGGTACGACGAAATGCCCTGAACCTTTGCTTTGGCCCCTCATGGGCCACTTTGCCATATGCCCTTGGCCGTGGACTGCAGAGGCAGAAGCTCGCTTTTCGCATCTGCCCATCTACCGGGCAGGCAACGTTTCTGCCTGCTAACGTCCAACTTGGCGCCGTCCTAATTCAAATTATGAAAGGGTGTTGTGGGCGTCCCCCTTCCCCCATTGTCGTCAGCCTTTCCCTGGCCACCGGTCCAGCTTGCCATAGCCCAGGTAAGAAGGGACACCCCCCTCCTCCTGACATCCCCCCCCTTCGTCCTTCTGACACATTTCCTTCTCCACTCCCTCCTCTTCCTCTACCTCCTCCCCCTTGCACCTTCTCTCCCCCTCCCTCTTCATCTCCATCACCTTCCCTCCTCATCTACTCCCACCCTCCCACTTCCATCTCCATAGCCTTCCCTCCACCTCCTTTGCATCAACCTTCCGGCATCACGACATCGCTACACATTTCCTGTCATTTTCCATTTTGATCCGACCGGAAAGTGTCACAATGGAGGTGGGAAGGTGGGAGTAGAGGAGATAGAGGCATGCTCTACTTCCACACCTATCTGGACTGTTTATGGATCAGATGCGTTCTGAGTAGTCTCATCCAACATTTAGAATGCATTGTCCCCCCTTCTGCTTTCCTGAGAGAGAGAGAGAGAGAGAGAGAGAGAGAGAGAGAGAGAGAGAGAGAGAGAGACCCGAACCTAACTAACTACCCCGCCTCCCGAAACGACAACGACGATCAAGTGTAGTATCTGTTCCGATCAGAGAGAGAGAGAGAGAGAGAGAGAGAGAGAGAGAGAGAGAGAGAGAGAGAGAGAGAGAGAGAGAGAGCCCAAACTAACTAACTACCCCGCCCCCCAAAACGATGACGACGATGACGATCAAGTGTTCCCACCTCCAAAAACGACGACGACGATGACGATCAAGTGTAGTGTCTGTTCCAATCAGTTTGATATCTGACCCGTGGACCATCGGGAGTTCTTTAGTGCGTGCGCACCACACACACACACACACACACACACACACAGAGAGAGAGAGAGAGAGAGAGAGAGAGAGAGAGAGAGACCCCAAAGTAACTAACTACCCTGCCCGCCAAAACGACCACGACGATGACGATCAAGTGTAGTAACTGTTCCGATCAGTTTGATATCTGACATGTAAACCATTGGGAGATCTTTAAAAAAAAAAAACACGGAAAAACAGCGCGCGTGCGCGCGCAGCAGAGCAACACACACACACACACACACACGACACACAGAGAGAGAGAGAGAGAGAGAGAGAGAGAGAGAGAGAGAGAGAGAGAGAGAGAGAGAGAGAGAGAGAGACCATGAACTAACTACCCCGCCCCCCAAAACGACGACGACGATGACGATCAAGTGTCTGCCACTCTCCGCTCCTCTGCTGCACGACGGCGACGATGACGATCAAGTGTAGCATCTGTTCCGATCAGTTTGAAAAACGGTGCACGCACGTGCGCGCGCACCAGAGAGAGAGCGAGAGACATATCCCAAACTAACTAACTATCCCGCTCCCCGAAACGACGACGACGATGACGATCATCTGTTCCGATCAGTTTGATATCTGATATCCGACCCGTGGAGCATCGGGAGATCTTTATTAAAAAAAAAAAAAAACACGGAAAAACAGAGCGCAGCAGAGGGAGCGAGCGAGCGAGCGAGCGAGCGAGAGAGAGAGAGAGAGAGTGAGAGAGAGAGAGAGAGAGAGAGAGAGAGAGAGAGAGAGAGAGAGAGACCCCAAACTAACTACCACGCTCATCCCCAACAACTTCTCTGCTCCTGCCGCCCTCCTCCGCCTTCTTCCCACGCTTCTTCACTCTCCCCGCTCCTCCGCCACACCTCCACAGCTCGGGGAAAAAAGGACGTGCCTCCCCTCCGTTCTTTCTCTATGTGCCTGGCGCCAAGCTTGCCCAGGAAGGTACATGAGGCCAACGGGGATCGAACCCAAGATCTCATGAATGCCACTTGCGTGCCATACCAACCAAGGTACGCCGCTGGATTTCAGTCTAGAGTCTGGGGAAGACAGTAGGGGTAGACATAGCATGCCGATTTCCATAGCCAGCTGTTGCAGAACCTCCCCAACTAGCAGGAGGTGCTGCACACACATTGCCATAGATGTTAGGGCACAACCCCCCACGGGACCATGAGTCTAAAAACACCCCCGACCACCACCCCAACCCCCCCCGACCCCCCCCCCCAACCCCCCCCGAACCCACCCCCCCCGACTCATTTCTCCCATTTCCCCCCCAATCCCTTGCAAGCAAAGCCGCAACAAGTACCCTTGTCCTTGGAAATTAGTTTTTCTTTTCGCATCTGATTGGGGGATATGTTACATGTGGTGGTGGGAAAGTGAGAGGTGGGGTGGGTTGGAGGTCGGCGCCATGATGGGTCTGTTATAGCGGTCGTTGTGAAGGCGTGGCGGGAGAAATCTGTTTGTATGCACGGGACATCACCTGCGTCCTCCGAACACAAATCCGAGTGATTTTACGCTTGATCTGACGTGATGGTTACACTTGATACAGCTAGGCTAATGCATCTTATGGTTTTCATCTTCTTCTTCTTCTTCTTCTTTTTCTCCAGTGATTTTTGTCTTCTCTTAGAACAGTGCATGCGGAGATGTGATGTTTATCTGTTGATGCATATGTGAGAAGCAGTTTATGGCCGCTGTTTCCGCTATTTTTCTGTGGTTTTTGTGTTATATTCCTTTGGGATAAATTGGCACCGTTTCCTCCTTGTTTTTCTTCCTCCTCATTCGTCTCCTCCTTCTCCTCTTCCTCACCGGCTAAATCGTTATAAGAACTTCATAAGTCGTGATACAGCGATAATGACCACGAGGGAGAGGGAGAGGTGAGTGAGATGTGGCGGTCATTAGTTACTTGTAACAAGATCGTTCTAGTACTACGGTCTTCACCCGGACAGAACGCCTGGTCATTACGCTGTACCGAGACTGAAAGTTGTACCGAATTCGGCTATCGTGACGGGGCGTTTTATTCGGGTGAAGACGGTAGTATTAGTAGTCGTGGAGGAGGGGGAGGAGGTGGTGGGGATGGTGGGGCAGCAGTAGTAGTAGGACGAGGGGAAGGAGGAGGAAGGGTTGGGGAGGAGGGTGAGGGAAAAGCTGCAGAAAGATGAGGACGATGAGAAGGAGGAGGGTGATGGGAAAGCTGCAGCAGGACACGTGGGAAGAGAAGAAGGAGATGAGGTCCTCCTTGTACGCTGCTTTTCCTTGTCCTCTTCCTTCAAGTTCACCAATTTCCGTCTCTTCTACGTAGTAGCGGTAGATGTAGGAGGAGGAGGAGGAGGAGGAGGAGGAGGAGGAGGAGAACAAACGAGGAGGGTGATGAAGCGGAGGTCAAAAGGTGATGAGGAGGAGACAGGAGTAGTAGTCGAAGCAGCAGTAGTAGGAGGTGGAGGAAGTAGGTGGAGGTAGGACAATAAGGAGGAAGGGGGTGGAAGAGGAGGGGGAGGAGGAGGGGGAGGAGAGCAAGAGCACGAAGTGTGGGAGGAGTAGGAGATGATCTCGCTTTCGACAGAAGTGAGTTCAAGTTATCGATAGATCTGAATGAATCAATCATGTCTTGGCTACAGTTCTTCTCTCTCTCGCCTCCAGCATTGGCCGCTTTTGCATTTTACTAGTGGTGGTGGTAGTAGTAGTAGTAGTAGGAGGAGGAGGAGGAGGAGGAGGAGAGGAGGGGGAACAGGTGACGGTAGTGGTCGTGGTACGGAATACGACTAGCACTGGTAGTAGTAGGAGGGGTTGAAGTTGTACGTGAAAGGGTTAGCAGTGGGAAGAAGAGGAGCGAGGAGGAGGAGGAGGAGCGTAGGAAGGAGATGGGTGTGATGACTTAACAATAAGAGTGATGCTGCCTGTTTTCTTCTCCTTCTCGTTACGCTTACCTGTTTCTCTCTCTCCGTCCTTCTCCTCCTCCTCATCCACCAGCAAGCTGCCCACACTCTGCCATGGAACAAGTTCCGTGGCCATTGAACGACGAGTTGAACGATTTGGATGGCCGTTGAACGACTAGCATGCAGTCGACAGAAACGGAGGGAGGAGTACTGGGAAGGAGGGCGTCATTTCATGAATTTTATTTATTTATTTTTTACTATATTGAATATTCAAAGATTGGCTTGAGCAGAACAGATGCTACACTAGATTGGCTTGATCAGAACAGATGCTACACTTGAAGGCCGGGGACCCGACGTTTTTTTTTTGCCTTTTTTTTTTAAGAAACAAGCTTTATTATACACGCCGGGAAACACGCCCGGTGTCCATTGACAAATGGTACTGTGTCCCCCTAGCGAGGAGGCTATCATCTCTCCACCCTGGAAGAGAAGACGCAGTGGTAACCCGGCACATTTGGCTGAATTGTACACATGTGACTGTTTTTTTTTTTCCTTCCTTTTTCTTTTTTTTGTTGACTGTACACAGTGTCACATTGTAACTGTAATTAGAAAGGTAATACGCTCGACTCCTGTTGGGAATCAGATGCATACAATAATTCAGCGTACCACTTTTGCTTAAAAAAAAAGATAGAGAAAAAAGGCTGAGAAAGGTATATGCGATGAATTTGGTGGCCGAGGAAAAGAGAGGAGGAAAGGGTCTGGAGGGTGGAAGGACAAACGGACCTCCATCATAGGGCATTCGCTGGTGATAAATAATGTCATCCTAGCCTCACTATGGTACAAGTCTGCGATATGGGCACTTGACAAGACAGCGCTCAAGCCTCTACAAAAGCAGATCTCAACCTACCTCTGGAGAGGTAATCACGAAAATAAGAATGTAATAAGTAGAGTAGCCTAGCAGGCAGTGATTCAACCCAAAACAAAAGGGGGCCTTGGAATAATAGATCCCACCACTCAAACAATGGCACTATCAATTCAATGGATTAAACGTTTGCTCTTCAACCCGGAGACTCCATGGTCACCTCTAGCAGAAGAACAGATCTTGAGACTCGCCCCAGAAGTACCAAGCGGGACTGACCCATTGATGTGGCTGGAAAATCGATATTGGTCCATTCCCAGAAGCAAAGTGCAACCTCAGGACCATCCAGTGAAATCCCATGGCCAGGCCACACATATAGACATAAAAAACGATCCTTTTTGGACAGACCTCCTCAAGACATGGCGTAAATTGCCACTACCAGACAAAATCCCCCCAACAAGATGGGAAGAAGTCTGTCAACAACCCCTTTTCAATAACCGGTGGATCACAGACCCACAAGGAAGGATGTTCCACTGCATGGCGTCCCTTTGGAAGGGATGGGTAAAACATGGGGTATTAAGGATTGGAGACATATGGAACCCAGAAACATCGGACTGGCATTCTCTTGCCGACCTATTACCTACCTTAAAGTATTGCAGAGGAACAGCARGTGCACTCGACAATATTATAGAGGCCATCCCGATTSATTGGATGAGGATACTCAGGAAAGGTCCCCAACTAAAAGAGAGTGATTGGGTCRGAATCCAAGAGAACCCACARCAAATAGGAAATATTGTAATGACAAACGGAAGRGGATCAGTCCTACTTACATTATTTCATATTAATCAGGGTAACAAAATAAAAGAAAMCCATACCAAAGAAACTATATGGATGRATGTGAATCAGGTTTTCAGGATTAGAGCGCTGAAACATAAAGACCATTGGATTGCTTTCAAGCCATCGTGTGCGATTAATCAACTACCACTGGATCCTATTTATTGGTCATGGTCAGTCCCTACTAGAGGCCAAAAAAATTGTACTTGAAAAATCCACTCCCTATCGGTCAAATCTACTTACAGAATGCTGAGGCCTAGATTGGAGTTGAGAGACCGAGTAGAAGCCAGATGGATGAAACATTTGAATGTGAGTAAAGAAAACCTTAGGCACATCAAGTGGTTCAAAACCATTAAAGCCAGACCTACTAAAATCGCCTCACTGCAATGGCAAATTGACCACCGGTGCCTCCCAACAAACGATTGGCTGATTGATAGAACTTCGCTGGAAGAAAAAGGACTTGCTTTCCCTTGGTGCAAATCATGTTCCTCTGTATTCCCTCCCAGAAATATCCCTGAAACCATAGAACATATCTTTCTTCAATGCCCGGGTGCTCTTTGGCTATGGCGCTGGTGGGACAGGATTTGGAGTACCTTAGAACCCCCCCTGAATTGGCCATGGGATTGGAAGGCTCTATTATGTGAGACCTGGACATAGGCCCAGAAAGATGACTTTTCCAATAATTTATTTAAAACTAGCAGAAGAGCCATCCTTTGGGCCCTCTGGAATCGTCGTTGTACTTTCGAAATGGAAGGCGCTAGGCTGGACGGCCCATAACTCACTGAAGGAATCAAGCTGCAAATCCAGACAGTTACCACAGTCCAATGGAATAAAGTGAAGGAAAAAATCAAGTTCCTAACAAATGAAAAAGAAATCCAGCATCAAATCCAACTTTACAGTGGCGCATGGCTAGGGGGGCCTCAAGGAGGAAAAATTGGAAGGATTAGAGAAAGTGGGGTCAAGGAAGTGTTAAAAGGAGGACAGAAGATGGAACTGCAAAAGGACTACAAACTGGTTTTTCAGGATTGGACGAACATTAATCCATCAATCCCCCTTCGCCCTTTATAAGATTTCCCAGACCCCTTCCTCCCCTCCTCATTAACTCTGGTCCCCACAAGTTGGTATGGTTGTGATTGAGTTCTGGCTTGGCATTCCGAATGAGCAGTCAAGTTCTCTGGCAGAGTTTTGAAGACTGATTCAAAGGAGTTGCTGTGGATAGAAGTAGATCTGTGAATCTAAATAGTGAAACAGTACAAAAAGGTAACTGAGGTAGCATGGAAAGGGAGAAAAAGAGTAGAGATTACAAACTGGTCTTCCATAACTAGTCTGTAGTGGATATATGGAGGTTTGAATAGGGCTAGATGTAATAGTTATTTCTGGTGCTCGACTAGGGGTGAAGAGGCTCAAAATAAACCCCCATCAGTCACTTCTACATCAGTATGTTCATCTTTTTCTCACATGAGGGACGCTGAGCCCGGTTCTCAGCAAGTGTTCCGATTTTGTCACTCCGGGTAGACTGTGAGGACCCCGGCCTCAACATATTCATAAGTATTATAAGCCTTGGGCACTAAAAAAAAAAAAAAAAGAGGGTGGGACACCTGACGTCGTCATGGTCACGTTAAGGGTGATTTAGAAAAAAACAAATTATAAAACATAGGGGTGTTTAATCTAGATGTGTTTGTGGAGATCTGTGGTTGAGGAAACTCAACGATTTATCCTGGAAGCCCGAACTGTTTTTCGCCTTTTTTTTTTTTTTTTTTTTTTTGTTGCGCGAAGGGTGACTGCCCCTGCCAGCACTTTACCTTGACGCCCGAATCTGGACGTGTTTGTGACGTCATCATGGTGACAAGTGCGTCGTCTCCACTCCACGTCGAGGTGCTTGTTTTACGTTTTTTTTTTTCTTCTCACATCGACGTGCTTTCTGATCGGGCTACCGTCTTCACCCATGGGGAGGGGAACGCCCGAATCTGGATGTGTTTTTGGAGAAGTGCAGGAAAGCGCGTTAACTTTGCCCAACCGCACCTCTTCACAAACACGTTCAGATTCGGGCATTGACGAAAGTCGCCGCTGGTAGTGGGACTTGCGCGCCGGTGTCTTTCATTTCTTCTTCTCCTTCCCCCCCCCCCTTTTGAAAGGAAGCTATATTCTTCTCTCCATTTCGCCTTATACTGCCTACCTGCCACTGCTCCGAATTGTAGGTGTATGGGGAACCCAGTAGCAACCAGAACCATGTTCAGTAAAGAACATGGGAGGGCTGCTCCCAACCTGTAGGTGGGCGATACCGGCCGGGGGACAGCCGGTAGCATCAGGGGGGATGCCAACAGGAGACAGGGAGGATGCCAACAGGACCAATCCCTGTGTCTCGTCTCAGGTCCCCTCCCCTACGAGCATCAGCAGACTGTGCTCAATGCCGATTAATCCATCCGGTGGTCTTAAGGGCCTATTAAAAAAAAAGGGTGAGAAAACGTGTCAGTCTGAGCCAACTGCCCGTGCACGTATTCCGACTGTGTGAGTGCAAAGATTGCAACACCGAGGTGAGGACAGTTCGGCAAGCATGGATTGGAGGATTCAAGTCCTCTCTCTCTCTTTCTCTCTGTCTCTCTCTTTCTTTCTTTCTCTCTCTCTCTCTCTCTCTCCCTCTCTTTCTCTCTTTCTAAGGTGATGCTTATTTGTATACATGCTCATATTCACTCCAACACGACTCCAAATATGATTATGCAGAAGCGTAAACGGTCGCTCTTCTGTGGATGGAATGGATATTCCCGGTCAGATATAGAATTGCTTTCGTGAAAAGACGTGTATATAGCCGTGAACAATGGCTTGTTGACAGGGGCAAAAAAAAGAATCGGCGTCGGGTAAGAAAGGGGAAAAAAAAGGGGAATTGGCGTCAGGAATCAGATCAATGGAGGGATGTAGAATACTGCTTAGGGTCATTAGCATCGCATGATGGAGAGGAGGGTTGACATTGGATGATAGAGGGTAGGGTTGGTAGGTGGTATAGGATGAGAGAGAGAGAGAGAGAGAGAGAGAGAGAGAGAGAGAGAGAGAGAGAGAGAGAGAGAGAGAGAGAGAGAGAGAGAGAGAGAGAACTCATATTTTCCCCTCTGTTATTGCGGAAAGAGAGAAAAACAAAGGAAAACAAAAGGAGGACCTGCGGGAGGGGCAGGGGGGGGGGGAGAGATACACACCTGCAATATTAGACAACACGTGCGAGGTTTTACTATCGCAGCATACACGTCCTGTCCATGGCATGCGACCACAGTCACGATCGCAATATTAGACAACACGTGCGAGGTTTTACTATCGCAGCATACACGTCCTGTCCATGGCATGGGACCACAGTCGCGATTACCCTTCTACCTCACTGCTCAGGTAATTATTTCAGCCACTGTCTCTGAATTTATACCCTATTATCCTTATCCTCGCCACCTACTTGTCCACTTGCCCTGCAGCGTCCTCATCATCGTTTCCTCTGTGTCTCCCGTAGTCTTGCTCTGTACTTGCTCTTTCTGTCGTAGATCTCCCGTTGTCGTCAATTCATCCCTGTGTCCGCTTTTGTGCTCCTGTCTGTTTTCTGGAATTCCGTACTCATACATTCAGAGGCTAACCCTATGGCCGTATTTCCGTCGTATATCCGTCGTGGATTACTAACTTGTGTTATGGCTTTGTTTTGTTTCCTGCTTTTGGTTTGTTTTTCACGCGGTCATGGGTTTCGTCATTATCTTCTCAGTTGAGTATTTTCAACTTCCATCGCTCGTTTCTCCCGAAAACATCTTGCGGATTTTGATTCGCTTCATTTCTACGCTTATGTTGGGAAATCCATACGGCCCTTCTTGCAACATTATATCTGTATACATATATATATATATATATATATATATATATATATATATATATATTTATTTATTTATTTATTTTGTTTTTGAGTTCGATTTTTTGTGTGCGTTTTTTAGTGTTTTTGTAGCTTGCGCGTTTATTTTATTTATTTACCTTTTCAGTTCCAGTTCGGTGTTTCTTCTGCTTCCAGGTACTTACGGAATATATTCCGTACTCTTGTGTCCTTGCAGTTTCTGATGAAAGTCCAGATCGGCGTGCGGGTAATTCTCCATGGGTAGTCCATCAGTCTGAGTTCCTTACAAAACAACTTTAATACCGTGGTTAGATCTGCGACCTCATATGTGTTTGCTACCATTCTGTGAAACGTGCCAATTATCGTCAGCACTTTTGTCTTCTCGGAACCCGCACTCCTGAAGTCATGCAATGAAGTCATGCAATGAAGTCATGCAATGTCCTGAGAGAGAGAGAGCCTAGCAACCCCTCCTGGAGTGTTGCTTCGTTCTTCAGTTTATGTGTACACTTCAGGAGGGGTTCATGATCCATCCTTGTTATCGTTGTTTCGAGATACGTCCATTTCATACTTCCTTTTTCTGATGTGGATTCCAGTTTTAGTGAATGGTGCTAACAGGATGCGAATGATTCCATGCATCTTAATTCTTTCTTGTGATCTTTTCTATTTGCTATTATTATGATCATTACGTCATCAACAAATCTCATGCCGTGAATGAGTTTCCTGTCCAGTCCAATTTCAGAACACCATCTATGCTCGTCAAACACGCACACCATGTTTGCTACGGGTGGGCTTGAACCCTTTCCCATAGGTACGCCCTTGACTTGTCGAAGGAGTGTTGCTTCGTTCTTCAGTTTATGTGTACACTTTAGGAGGGGTTCATGATCCATCCTTGTTATCGTTGTTTCAAGATATGTCCATTTCATACTTCCTTTTTCTGATGTTGATTCCAGTTTTAGTGAATGGTGGTAACAAGATGCGAATGATTCCATGGATCTTAATTCTTTCTCGTGATTTTTTTTATTCGCTATTATTATAATCATTATGTCATCAACAAATCTCATGCCGTGAATGAGTTTTTTGTCCAGTCCAATTTTAGAACACCATCTATGCTTGTCAAACGCGCACACCATGTTTGCTATGGGTGGGCTTGAGCCCTTTTCCGTAGGTACGCCCTTGACTTGCCGAAGTAGTGTTCCCTGCACTTTGAAATAGGCATGCTTAATGTCATAATATAGTAGATCCATTAGATTATCAATTTTAATTGTTCTCCATCCATAGGTACCATTCGCTTTGCCGAAGTTGATGTATTTTCCCCTTTGTATATAACATAGGTGAGTTTTTGGTTTTTCTTTCGCTGTCTTCAGCATCCATTGCATGACGTTAAGGACGTGTGTATGATCTAGGTTAGAGAACATGTCCTTAACATCATACGTGGTACATATTAATTCCGCATTCTGTCCGTACTTTTCTCCTGCGGTTTTGTTACATTCCCTCAGTTTTGGAACTAATTGATTAGTTCCTTGTAACGAGAAACCGACTTTCCATGTGCTGCACATAAAGTTTATTGCCCTTGCCAGGATTTTTGATGCTTTTCGTGAAGGTTCATAATATGTTGGTACAATTGGCCTTCGTCTCGTTACATCTTTGTTCTTAGGTATTGTATATGCGTTACCGTACGTTCCTTTCTCGTCCCACTCGGCAATCTTTCCCAGTCCAAACCCTTGGTAGGTATCTTTTGCTAGTTGAATAGTTTCAGGTTCTGTTTGCTGAACAATTTTGTAATATTCAGATTTCATGAAAAAATCAGTTGTCTTCTCGTACCAGATTTTTGGACATTTGACGAATGTTTCCCCAGGATTCCTATCTAGGGGTGATAGGATCAATTGCTTCAGTTTCTTTTTCACTCTCCAGACTTCAGAGATATCAAGATAATTTCCTTTGTTATTTTCCTTTTTGTCTATGCATTTGGAAACATCTATTGTTATTTCCTTTGTCTTTCGCATACCCTGTGGTATACTTGTGATGGTGAGTAGGTTTGTTTTCCGTACTTCTTTTCCTATTCTCGCGTTCACATGGGGTACGTTCTTTGCATTCCATATCAGTTGATTGTTCGTAATTTCACTCAATCTGCATGCGACGTGATCATCCATCTTTGGTAGTTGGGAGGTAGAGCATTCGCTGTCAGGTGGTTTTTCTATCACCTGTCTATGATTGTGCAATATCTCACCCACAGTTCTGGATTTTTTAAACATCACTCTCATGCGAGAAGTTAAATCCATAGCCAGATTTCTATTCTGCACATTATCAAATATTGCCTCTGTTGTGGCATTTCTGACTTGTTTAAGATTGATATCTGCCGCAAATGGAATTTTGAATATGAGCCTTCTCTTTATATTGAATGCAAATTTCTGTTTTGAAATTCTTGTGAATATCCCTTTAATTGTGCCTCGTTGTTTCTTTCCTGTTATTGATCCCACTTTCGACAAGAGAATTAGCATACCACCCAATGTTAATTTATATAGATCCTTTCTTCTCCATGGTGCCCGAAGACAGTTAATCAAAATATTCTTATGTTTGTTCGTTTCAGGTCCTGTATACACAAGCTGGAGTATACAAAACTTACAACCTTGTTCTATTTTTTTCCTGCATTCTTTTAATTGAAATTTTGTGTTGTTCATTTCAACAATTGTGGAACCAAATGTACGTTTAATGATTTTCCATTTTTCATTCCACATTTTTCCCGCCGTGCAGTAGAGTGTCGCTTTTGGTTGTAGTAGTTTAGTAAGTCTAGTTGTGTATCCTGAGCGTACCGTTTTGAACAAAATCGGTATATTATGATTTATGCATCGTCTCCTGTGTTTCTTTCCTCTCCTTCTTCGCCTATTCTTCCGAATTCTCTTTCCTTTTCCCCTTGTGTTCAAGAATGGGTTGAGTTTTTTAATCAGTGCATTTTCCATCGCTGTTACCTCTGATTTTACTCCTGTCCATACTGGTATCAGAACGTACTTTTCCCAGCCAAATTTTCGTAGCCAACTGTATAACTTACGCTGTGCGCCCCTATTCGGGTTTCTAGCCAAGTTTACATGTTCACACCATCTCTTCTCCAATTTTCTTCCTGTCTTACCTACGTATATGTGTTTGCACCATGGCGAAATGAGAACGTATACACTATAACTAGCCGTTAGTAACGAATCAATAGATTGGTACTGAGCTATCCACAGGTCAACCAGCGGACCTGCCCATGGTATTTCACCGTCTAGTGCTAGTGAAACAAACAAAAGTCTATACCGTCTATTATACTGTTGACATTTACTTATCTTTCTCGTATTCACTAGGCGTTCTATTGTCGTTGCTAATCTGTGAATCTGTTCCCATTTCTGTGCTATGGTGAGTCCACCCGCATGAGGTAGCCCGTCTACCTTCTCGATAGGTCTTCAGTGCTTGAAGAGGTGTTTGATGCGTCATCCTCATCATCTCCATCACTTGATTCCGAACTCGTATAAAAGCGGTTGTGATCCTTCGTTGAACACTTTGTTTCTGGCTGTTCGGGGTTGTCATAAAAGCGGTTGTGATCCTTGGAAAAAGTACTCCGGATTGATTGGAGGAGGACGAGGGATTGGAAAATTGACATTCGTTTTTGTATTCTCTGTGGATTTTAAGCTTCCACTGTGCATATCTCCTCTCCGGTTTCATGTGGATTTTCCTCCTCACACGTGCACATACACACACACACACACAGACACATATACACACACACACACACAGACACACGCACATACATACATACACAGATACACGTGCACACACACACACACGTACATACATACACATGCACGTGCACGCACAAACACACACAAACACACCCATCTCAGGGGGACTCATTTATACATATGCACGTGCACATACACATATACATGTGCACACAAACACAGATACATACATGCACACATACACGTGCACACACTCGGGGGACTCATTTGCACATATGCACGTGCACATACACACACATACATACTTACACACATGCACGTGCACACACACCCACATACATACACATACACGTGCACACGCGAACACACAAAATTACATTCAAACATACACTTGCACACACACACAAACATACATACACACACACGTGCACACACACACACACCACTACATACATACACACGTATAAACCAACAATGTCATTGATTGATAGATCGATAAAAAGAAAAAAAAGAAAGAAAGATAGAAGGATGGATAGATTGACAGACAAAGAAAAAACGAGAGCGAAAAAAAATACTTGACTGGCAAATGATTGTAATCATGGCGTGGACGCCAATACGAACACGTTACAGAAACTCTCTCTCTCTCTCTCTCTCTCTCTCTCTCTCTCTCTCTCTCTCTCTCTCTCTCTCTCTCTCTCTCTCTCTCTCTCTCTCTCTCAACCCGGGCTTGGATCGTCGTTCTCCGCGGGAGCATACACGCACTCGCACACATACACATACACGCGCACACACACACACACACACACACACACACACACACACACACTCTCCCTCAAGGAACACGATACATAAAAGGTGAGATACTCTCTCTCTCTCTCTCTCAACCTGGTCTGGGATCGTCATTCTCGGCTGGAACACCTGGGTCTGGTATGAAACCAACGTAAGGAACATCAGGACGGTTCGGCCACCGTAACCTCATCGCCTCCTCAAACTCCGCCGGCAATCTCTGGCGACGTCCATAACCACAAAGAGTCGCGAACTCGCGATAGCTTGTGAACCTGTTAGCCGCTGCGTCTACTCGTTCGTCTCCCACGAGTGTCTGAAGGAACTCGTCGAAGCGGTCATCGCGGCCCACGTACACAACCGCTCTCTTCACAAGCAGCGAAATTTGTGGCCACGTCTGTCAAATGTCAGCCGTGTCCATGCGCGGGGGTGGCGGACCCGGACGACAAGCTGCCCCAAGACCATGCCGAACGCGAGCGATCATCCTCCTGGCTCCACGCACGGGTTTGCCCGCTCCACGCACCGCACCCCTGCGCCTGAAACGTGCTCTGTTATCCGCGAAATCGTTATCGCCGTCCGCCCCTCCAGGAAGACCTCCATGATCCATGCCTGTACAAATCAATCTGCAACAAATGTCCGATCGGAGGAAAGTCCACATTTATTTGTGAAAGTCAATTCATGATGCTGCGGGAAGAGAAAAATGGCCCTGTGAAATCTTCACCATTGCAAACAAAATACGGCGGATACACCACAAGACGCCATATACCGTCACGTGTAACAGTCCCGTAATGCGTTGCAAGGAGATGCATGATAAGGGGATGCACGATGTCATATAGGCGGTTGCCAATGGCTGCCTTCACAACCAGGTTGTCGAAGTACGCAGTCGGCTTCGACATCAGAACTTTAATGTGATCGACGCCGTGGTTCCGAATGTACATCTCACTGGTCAACTTGACTACTTTTTCATCTTTCACCATTACCACAAAATGTTGTGCCACTAACTTGTATCGGTCTCTGAAATCCGGAACCTCATCGACCACTTTGGTTACTGGCGTCATAGACTCATAATAATAAACCCCGTCATTGTTCCTCAAGTTCGTGGAATGGAAACACCTACATACCATCGATCTGTTGGTCATGGTCACGAATGGAAGCGTGTATCTGCAAGTCAATTGGAAAATGAAAAAATTAGGGATAGGAACATGAGATCCCAACAATGTTAGAATATGTGGACGAGGTCCACATTGTACACAAACTACGAAAAAAACTTGTAGAACAAAAACCGTTCACAATTGTGTGCGGGGATTGTGTCGACGAGATCTCAAAGTAAATGATGATATAAATAGTTGCGCAATGACGAGGACTGCACACATGCACATATATAGAAGATGTAGCCCCGAACCACCGATTTAGATAGAAGGAGAAGTCTGTGATTGAACCGAAATTATCATGCATTCATATACTTTATTTTTGTTGTTTCATTGGTTGACTGCCGGTCAGTGGTGACGCAGAGTGACTGATGCGTTTCTTCGGCATGAAAATCTCGATGAGGTCGTCGTAATTATCTGGATCATCGACTCCGCGACACTTTTTTGCAACGCCTTGTGAGGATGTGGGAGTAGATGTCTCGTAATCCTCGTTCGATCCACGATTATCGGTGGGCGATATTGTTGGGGGGCAAAACCAAGATTGACCTTTGCCCCCGTACGAGTTTGTGTTTGAGAAACTACCGACAGGAATGTTGGATATGACGACTCTCCATCCGTTTGTAACAACTTTTGCTCGCGAAGCAGACACGCAAACTCTCGCTCCTCCAAATCTTTGACCCTCTTCCTCAACGAACTCACCATGTGACGCGCAACCTCATGCCCTGCGCCGCTTTCCGTTCGGAGTGCTAAGGGTGCGGAAAGGGGCCCCCGAAAAGCAGCAAGATGGGATATGCCAAGGATTTTTGGAAAATTGAGTGTGGGGACACAGACAAAACTGAAATCCCCCGTGTTGGTCTGACGAAGTGAGCGATCTGGCGGGTTTCAGCGCGCGCGGGATTCGTGACGCGGGGAAGTTTCGAATTCAATCCAAGAAGTACTGTCGGACTTCCCACCGGGCTACGACTCGTCGTTTGGAGTGGAAGGGAGCGGGCACGTGTTTAGTATCTCGTTTTCGCACCATCTCCCCACGCCGCACGCTACATAATTCTGAATCCGACGTGGATGGTCTCAATCGCGTGGCCCTTTCCTTGTGCTCGTCCTCGTTCCGCGTTCGGTAATGGAACCCCTTCGACTGGTAGTGATCGAAACGTTGGCAATCACTACACAAGGTGTTAGGCCAATGGGGTGCCACTGTCGACCACGAGATGACGATCAACTCGTTAAAGGGTAGTAACAGCGAGTACGGCGGAAAGTGCGTATCCACAATGACAAACCCAGCGCCTACGAACCCAGAACACCGATTTTCAGGAGGGAGATAATACTGCCCACCAATCTTTGCGACGACTTCTCGTATGTTCCACTCACAGATACGCGTCCTATCCTCGTTATACGGGAAGGGGCGGAGAGGGGATACGGGAGGCTGTCGCCTAGTCGGGTTGAGCCCGTTAGTCCACATGGCAAATAATCGTAAATAATTTAACCATTCATCGCGTGCGTGCAATCCTAGCAATCCAATCAGAAAGGCCAGACAGAGGGTTCGAAGAAAGAGAAAGAAAGGCTCATGTGTGGCGAGACGCGGTCGCTATTTTGTGCTTGGATCGAGTGTACACAAATCAAAGCACTCTTGCATTTCCAAATCCCAACAACATTGCCCCTGCCATCGACTTGTTCTAATCAAGGTGGGTTTCATACCCGTTCATTCTCATCTTCCATGCATGCATTCATTGTGGAAGGTGTGAAAATGACAATCATGCAATTTCTCAACAAGGTGGCGTTAAGGGAAGAATCTTTAGTGGTTGATACACGCGCATCCACCGTTCACAAGACAAAATCCACCAGGTCGGGGGATTACCCAGGAAACTAATGGAAAAGTTCCGGAAGAAGTCATTCTGACACATACTCACACGCCAACTTTTGACTCATTACGTAGAACCATCCATATCAAGGAAAGAAAGAGAAGGATGAAGGCGACAGAGACAGACGGGGACATCAAGTTCCGAGGGAAAAGTTACATTGAGATTGGGAGGGGAAAAGAAGGTTCGACTTTACCGCCGCAAAGTCACACCAAAGAATAGATTCGCAGCCAAGAGGGCGCACTTGCCATCAAAATTCCAGCACGGCCCCGGGCCAGTCATCAACTCAACTCAGATCACCTGTCTGCATTCTGACACCGACGATCCCAGTCGTCGCGCATCATCCTCCACCACTGCGATCGTCACCCCACCAACTTAGTCTCGACGTGGCTTGCCTGGATCCCACAGTCCGTCGTGGCGATCTAGCGCACTGCCAGCCAGTCTACAGTCGGCTCGTCAGGACTTTCCGACTCGCATCGTACACATCACCTAGCCACTATTTCCCAGAAGCGGGCCGATGAGTTGAGAGAGAGAGTTTTGCGGGGGCGCCGACAAAATTTATAGTTACGAGAAGGGAGAGAGATGCGGAGAAGGGCGAAGGGTGAGGCAGAGGAGGGCATAGGAGATTTTTGGAATGACCACCCATCGAAAGCCATGTTGATCCCTCCTAACTCGACCTCAGCCAATCAGAATCGTCGTGCAGTAAGAACTTACACGACGCTTCTCATTGGCTGGATGGGGAGAGAGGATCGACTGGGTTTTCGAGCGCGGATCTTAGAGCGGGAAGAAGAGGAGCGCGAAGGATAGCACGAAATGGGTCCAAGATTCAGATGATCAAGAAGGAGAAAGGAAAAAGGCGCGCGTTGAGAACGGGAGGGAAAAGCAGTTACAGGGAGCGGGGCGAGAAAGCGTGTGTGCGCGAAGAAGGACGATGAGAGGAACGCAAGGGAGGAAGGAGGACGGAGCTTGCTTACATGGCGCCGGTCAGCAAGAGGGAAATGGGCACCGGAACAGTTGCAGTTTTTCCCAATCCTATGCTAATTCAAAATTGAAAGTACCATATCCGCGCGCAAAACAGGCGCGAGAAAGAAAGTCTTCCGTCGATCCATATTTCTACAAGAATTTCCCAGGGTTTTCAAGGTCGAGGCCGAGAACATTCGCGCGCGGGAGGTCGCGCGGCATTTCGATAATTCTGGGATTTCTCAATTGCCGAGCCGAATTCCAAGCGCACTTGCTAAGGCACGCGAAATTCCCATGCATTTTCAATCAAAAACCAAAAGGAAAAGAGCTGACAGGTTCCTGCAAGGTACCTTTAATCGGCCGCAAACAGAAAGGGGAGGGGGGGGTTCGGGGTCGAACTGTACACATGTGGATGCAGAGAACACACGGGAAAAAGGAAGGGGTCCGAAAGATGGCGCAGGTCCGGAAGCTAGCACGTCACACACGAACGAGTCCATTCGGCCATTAGACGTGGATAGAATGACACGTGCGGTGTTCAGACTTTTCATGACGGAGTGGATCTCTCGCTCGATTGCGTTGATATCTTCAACAAGCCCATGCGACACCTGTTCGTTGGAAGTGCGAGTCAATGGATGAAGAGGTTGCACCTTCTGACACAGTCTATTGCATAGTGACAATATTCGTCTACCTTCATTTGGTTCCATATCCGGATGAATGACTTGCGAAATGATATCTGCGAAGAGCCAAAGAGAACAAAGGCTTCGTTGAGAATAGTACTCGACGACTTGGTGGAGGGTGGATAGATGGATGGATGGATGGATGAATGGATGAACAATTGGGATAACTCGTTTTTTGTTTCTACGGTCGTTTGATGGGTGGGTCATTCGGATGACTAGTTTGGTGGGAAGGTTGATAGAAGATGGATTGATGCATTGTGTGTGTGTAATAATGAACAACTGGATTGACGGTTACTCGGTTCGTGGAAGGATGAATCGATGGATGTAATGACGTGCGATGGATTGAAATATGCACAGAGATACGATTCATTGGATGAATAAGATTCATAAGATGGATCGGATTGAATGGAATGGATTGCATGCAATACATATTGTGGATTGAAGTGAGCTGTTGGATGACATTCGATTGGACGTAATGGTTATGTTGAGACAAACGGCAAGGATTCGATCAGATCGGCGGGACAGGAAGGGAGTAGATTTGATTCGATCAGATCGATCAGATCGATAGGATAGGAAGGTACGTGATGGTTAGGTTGAGACAGACGACAAGGATTCGTCCAGGATTTGTTTCCCCCAACTTTGTTGTGTTCGACTGTTTCCTTCCTTTTTTCTTTGCCTTTTTGCCCTTCAGCTGTGTCACTTGTGTGCAAGTGGATCGATATGACACACGGGGTGGGGGCAGCCGCCGCTCAACCTACGTCCATGCGGGCGGCCTTGCACGCAAGACGTTCTGAATAGGGGTAATAATAAGGAAGATAAAAAGAATGAAATCCTTTTTTTCCTCGTTTTCTTTCTATGTTTCTCGTTTTTGGGGTCTGATAATTTATATATGGGAAAGTTTTTGAAATGCCCCTGAAGTTTGCGTTTATTTGCGATTTGCCCCTCCGACGACCGACTTACCCGGATTTGCCCCTCCGACAACTATTCAAGTTTCCAAAAAAACCCTGGCATCAATTGGGCCTGAAATATGTTCAATATGCCCCTACCGGTACCAGTGCCAAATTTCCAGTATGCCCCTACCGGAGAAACCAGTGCCAGATTTCTCATGCCACGTCAAGCCAACTCCGCCAGATTTCTCATGCTACGTCAAGCCAACTCCTACCGTCTATAATGGTATGTTCACGGCTGTACATTACCCTCCTACCTCCACATCTTTCACACACACACACACACACACACACACACACACA
>BFEA01000073.1:3090728-3101307 GCA_003427395.1 Chara braunii | reverse complement strand
GAGAGAGAGAGAGAGAGAGAGAGAGAGAGAGAGAGAGAGAGAGAGAGAGAGAGAGAGAGAGAGAGAGAGAGAGAGAGAGACTTTCGGGCGTTGCCCAGTTCAGGGACATTGCGACTTGACATAGTATGAGCAGTGACATTAGGGTTACATTGGAGACTGGATTCATCGGGCTATGATGGCTGATCCTCCCTTTCGTCTCTTCTCCCCCATCTTAGTCCGTGTATGTGGTCAGGCTCAGCGCACCACCTATGTTTGCTACGCTGAGCCATTCACGCCGTGTGATGATGGTTGCAGTCAGGTCCTGAGATTGTCTGTGCTGGGTCAGATCTTGGTCCTCATGAAAAATAGGCACATGGAAATAATAAAAGACCAGACCATCCAATTCAGTCTTCCACTGCTATTTTTGTATTGTTTATGAGAGGTGGTATCGGAGTCGGTAACCGCTATTCCATGCGCGCCGTCGTGTGCAGGGCCTGATGCGCCATAGCAGAGGTGGCCGCTGAAGGTTGTAGTCCACCATAGCGGACCTGAGGTTGGAGAAGCCGCCGCGCACCTGCAAAAGAAGACCACAACGAAGAAGAGTGCGACAGAGAGAGAGAGAGAGAGAGAGAGAGAGAGAGAGAGGAAAGGTTGAGCGATACAAGATTGGGTTACTACGTACCTGCTGCGCTGAAGATATCGCTACGGCGAGAGAGAGAGAGAGAGAGAGAGAGAGAGAGAGAGAGAGAGAGAGAGAGAGAGAGGGAGAGAGATGAGCGATACGAGTTTGGTTGTCACATACCTGTGAAGCGAGCTGTGCAGTCCCACGTGGAGGAAGAAGAAGCGGCTATAGCCGCGGAGCATCACCATGGAGTAGGGAAGGAAGGAGAGGGAAACCGGACAGAGGAGAGACCGAGAAGGGAGAGGAAGAGGCCATAGCCGAGAGGAGAAGAATGGGCCGATCAAAAAAAGAAAAAAGAAAAAAAAAGAAAGAAAAAGAAGAAGGAGACAGCCGGGGTGAAAGGAGGCGAGGAAAGTGAAAGGGAGAAGAGGGTTGGCGAGGAAGAGGAGCCGGCAGCCATAGCTGACCGGAGGGTTGACTGAGAGGGTTGACCGGAGGTGTTGACCGGCGGTTGCCGAAGTTGACCGGGGGTTGACCAGGGGCTGATCGCAGCGTTGACCGGCGTTGACCAAGGCCGTTGACCGGCGTTGACCAAGGCCGTTGACCAAGGCGCTGACCAAGACTTTGGCCAAGCTGGAGTCGGTAACATCTCGCCAAGCCCTCAGCCTATCCCTCGCCCTATGGATGTACACACACCCCTTGGTACTTGCTGAGTCCAGTCTGTCTGTCTATTCTTTCTGCATCGAGTCTCTTCTGTCCTAGGTGATAGTACTCTGTGGATGAAGGATAGGGTCTTGTTGACCAAACCCACACGGGATGAGTAGGGTTAAAAGCTGTGTCTGACGACTCGACTGACCCGGAGGTCAAACCCTCCCAAGGACCGGTACTGACCGGCGGGCTGCTCGGTGTGGCACGGTAGGCCCGAAATCCGAGCTGTGGGCTGCACAACAGACCGTCTAAGTCTTGAGAGACCTGCTGATCGCGTCGTCCTATCTGCGACGTTAAATAATTTTTGAGGAGTTTGGGGGATCTCCTTAAATGCCTCCTGATCAGCAACAGGTCTAGTAGTGACAACCATAGATAGGTCTAGGCTAGAGACCATAGTTGGCAGGATCCCTGTCAGGATTCTGTGAGTCCTTAGATTGTGTCAGTAGGTTTGTCAGTCAGGGGTTAAAGTCTACGTGGTGAGGTTTGGAACCACTAATCCGGTTGTACACTTATCACCATAATGGAATTGTGTAGTGGGAAGACCATTAGCTCCTATACCCCTGAGCAGCAAGAAAAGATGGCCGCCCTAGTGAAAGAAAACAAAGAGAGGAAGGAGCTCGAGAAGCAGGCGAAGCTAAAGGCTATCGCAGAGGAGCAGGCGGCGAAGATGAAGAGATTGGAGGAGGAGATGAAGAGAGTTCAACAGGAGGAGGAAGAAAGAAGAAAGGCTGCTGAAGCAGAAGTAGCAGCAGAAGAAGAAAAAGAAAGAATGAGGATTGAGAGTGGAGAAGGGAGTAGTGGCACGATGAAGAGGGATACAGATGTAGAAATGGAGAAAAAGATAAGCGAGTGGGTCGCCAATTTATCGTTGGGAGAAGACGAGGAGGCGGAGTCATATGTGACTCAGGATGAGAGGGATGCGCTAGCCAGTGAGCTAGCAGCAATGAAGGACCCTATGGAATGGCGAGAAAGGGAGGAGGAGCAAAAATTGGCATGGAAACTGAGGATGAAGAGGGAGAAGAAAAGGAGGAGAGATGAAGTCAACAAACTGACCGCAGAGGTGGCGAAGGTGCAGGAGTGTAGGAAAGAAGTGGAGGCCAAGGCAGATGACAAGACCAAGTGGGATAAGGTATTGGGGTACCTGGAGGTGCTGAGCACAGCGTGGATGCAGGAGTGCCAAGCCAGTTGGAGCCAAGACGTAGCTTTGAGTGCCATGCGGTCGGGATTTAGAGACTTTGCGCGAGATATAGTCACCCACATTGGGGGCAAAGTCAAGCAACTGAGGGACAACGTGGGGAAGTTTTGCGAAGGCACCATTGAAGGTGCCAAAGCAATAGCCGTTGTAGAGGGCGAAGTCAGACCCCGTAAAGAGCCTGTAAAGCTCAAGTTCCCAGACGCATACGGGGGCAAGAAGGAGGAGAACTTTGACAACTGGGAAGCCAGTGTCAACAATTATGTTTATTTACAGCACATCCTGATGGAGGAGCAAGTCCTCGTGGCCTTCCAGGCCCTCAAGGATGAAGCGGCTAGATTCGCCAGGTCTCTTGCGCACGCAGCCGGTTGTGAAAACAACCTGGTTGCATACTCAAAGGTCACCTCCCTTCCTCAGTTCTTTAAGCTCCTGGGGGAGTGATTCGCTGATCCAACGAGAGGCGTCAGGGCCTCCGATAAGTTACAAACGATCCACTCGCGACAGTGGAGGAGTGCGTGAGCACTCAAGGGCGTTATGGACGACCTGGTGGCCGTCCCAGACCACGGGGTTACTGAGCCCCAATTGGTCCAGTTATTCTATCGTGTCATGCCAGAGCCCTTGAGGGGGCACTTCTTTGACAAATCTCAACAGGCTGACATCACTTATGATGCGTTGAGTAGAGAAGCCGTTCTGTATGAGTCGAAGTCTATGCCAGTTTCCACTTTCTAGCGCAAGGACTTAGATAAGGGAAAGAAGTGGAAAGGCTGTACCATCTCAGGCCAAGTGAGGTCCAAGGATCATATGATCCTTACCTTAGAGGAAGGTAGTACCGATGAGGTCCCGTATAGCCAGATTGAGTGGGGCCTTGAGGAGGAGGACAATAGTGTGGGATAGGGGAGGTCTTATGCTGCTGTTGCGGCTCGAGGGAGGCCGCAAAGTAGAGGAGGAGGCTAGGGCCAAAGGGGCCAGGCCATGGGAGGCCGAGGACCGGGCGCACAGGGGTTGGCGGCCAAGGAAACCGCCAAGTGGGAGGAAGGGGTCAAGGTCCCCCGCCAAATCGTCAAGGTTCTAATCGGTCCCCACAGCGACGAGGTGGAAGGGCACCTCAAGGAGGTTGGCACCCAGGCTTGCCACAGGGCAGGCCCTGGGAAGACTTGGGCTTGGACCAGCGTTTATGGCAGAAATGCGTAGACCAGGGTCAATGCGTATTATGTGCTGACCCGGCCCACGTTATCAAATATTGTCCCAAGTATAGACAGGCCCGTTGGGCTGCTCAGCAGTCAAAAGGCAGCGGCCAGTAGGGGTCGCAACTGCCCCTACTTCAAGGCCATGTGGAGAAGTGAGCGCGCGCGAACAGGACACTCCCAACCCACATGAGCCTCTGGCAGAGGTTGCAGGCCCGTGCCTAGCTAGTTGTTCAGAGACCGCTTGTATTAGCGTCTCTCTAGGCACGTCCCTCACAGGTGTGGCAGAAGTGCTGAAGGAGAGGATGCCAGCCTGGGCCAAAATGAAGAAGGAGAGTAAGGGACAACTGATCTTAGTGGACATAGAGGTGTTTAGAAGTAGAGTAGGAGCCCTTATAGACTCAGGGGCTACCCGTAGTTATATCAGCCGCAGAGCACTGAAAAAGTTAAGGCTAGGATTAAAAGTCCATCAGTTAGCAGACCCCATAGTCAGTGTCCTCGCAGACAACCGCACAATGCGAGTTGAGGACTATGTAGAGGGAGCCCAGGCGTACTTTCGCCTAGAGAAGGATGGGAAGGTGGAGAAAGTTCTCCATTCCCTGACTCTCCTCGTACATGATGATCTTCCTTTCGACGTAGTGTTAGGAATAGATTGGGGAGAGGCAGCAGGGGCCACACTCCATATGAGAGCATGAGTGTAGGCTCCCTAGCCCATCAGGCGAGGTTAAGACTGCCCGCCTGTTTCATGTGTCAGGTGTAGATAACACCCTGGCACATTGCTGTCTCAGTGCTCCCGCATTCCACGCGATTGGTGAAAAAGGAGCAGTTAGAGGACCAGGTCTTTGTAGTGTATGTTAGACCTGTCACTGAAGCCAAGGAAGAAGTAAGTTCCACAGATCCAACCATAGCCAAGCTGCAGGAAGAGTTCAAAGACTTGACTGAGTCGCCGACATGAGTAGTGTCGCGACCCATCCAGCACAGAATAGAGTTAGAGCCTGGCAGTAGAACTCCTAAGGGGGCAGTCTACAGGACGTCCCCTAGAGAGTTAGAGGAGTTGCGCAAGCAGTTAGACGAGCTCCTCGAGAAAGGTTGGATCAGGCCCAGTTCGTCTCCTTTTGGAGCACTAGTATTGTTTGTCCCCAAAAAGGAAGGAGAGTTGAGAATGTGTATAGACTATAGGGGTTTGAATGCGATTACTGTGAAGAATGCTGAACCGCTGCCCAGGATAGACGATCTCCTAGCTCGGGTGCAGGGTTGCAAGTACTTCTCTAAGATAGACCTGAAGTCCGGATACCACCAGATAGAAGTCCATCCTGATGACCAGTACAAGACTGCATTCCGGACTAGATATGGGCACTATGAGTTTATAGTGATGCCCTTTGGACTAACCAATGCGCCAGCTACTTTTCAGCGTTGTATGAATGATTTGTTTAGACCCTGGTTAGACAAGTTTGTAGTAGTTTATTTAGATGACATCTTAGTTTTCAGCAAGACCCTCCAAGAACGTCAGGGTCATCTCAGACAGGTCTTGGAGAAGCTTAGAGAGGCTAACTTGCGAAGAAGTGCGAGTGGACCAAGACGCAAGTCCTGTACTTGGGCCACGTACTAGACGGAGATGGCATTAAGCCAGAGGACAGTAAGATTGCGGCGATTAAAGACTGGCCGACGCCCCGCACATTGACAGAATTGCGGTCGTTTCTAGGCCTAGCTAACTACTATAGGAAGTTCGTGAGGAACTTCTCCACTATCGCCACTCCCTTGCGCAGGTTGCTAAAGAAAGAGGCAATCTGGCAAGGGACAAAGACTGTACAGCTGCGCTAAAGAAGTTAAAGCGCGCATTGATAGAATATCCTGTCCTCAAAGTTGCAGATCCGTCTTTGCCATTTGTCGTCACCACGGATGAGAGTCAGTATGGGATAGGCGCCGTGTTACAGCAGGACAACGACAATGGCTATAGACCCGTAGAGTTCATGTCAGCGAGGATGCCCTCAGAGAAGGTAGCTACCTCGACGTACGAGAGAGAACTCTACGCTCTCAAGCAGGCCTCAGAGCATTGGAAGCATTACCTGCTTGGGAGGCACTTCAAAGTGTATTCCGACCATGAAACACTTAGATGGTTAAAGACCCAGGCCAAGATGACACCTAAGCTAACTAGGTGGGCCGCTGAAATAGACCAGTATGACTTTGAGCTTAAGCCAGTGAAAGGCAAGTATAACGTAGTTGCGGACGCTCTGAGTAGGAGATCAGACTACTTTGGAGCCATAGTACATTATCTGGATATAGGGAGAGACCTGCAGGAGAAAATCAAGCAAGCGTATGCGCATGACCCTATCTATAGTGACCTCCTCAAGAGAGTTAAGGAGGCCCCAGAGACCGAACCACAATACCGCACTACAGAAGGATTACTGTTTGAGAAGACAGATGTATTCGACCGCCTATGCGTTCCCAATAGTGAGAAAGTCCGCACTCTAATCCTAGGGGAATGCCACAACACAGAGGGGCACTTCGGTTGGCAGAAGACAATAGCCAACCTGATGCGTGCGTACACCTGGCCGGGGATGAAGAATGACTGCATAGAGTATATCCGCAGTTGTAAAGTGTGCCAGAGGAATACGACTACTACACGCACGCCCCTAGGTCTTCTCAGACCGCTGTCTATTCCTGATCAGCCTGGAGACTCAGTGTCCATAGACTTCATGGATACTCAGGTCAAGAGTAGGCATGGCAAGAGCCAGGTCATGGTCGTAGTTGACCGTTTTAGCAAGTATGCTGTTTTTGTTCCTTTGCCTGCAGAGGCATGCACAAAATTAGTTATTCAGAAGTTTTTCCATCATTGGGTTAGTGAGAACGGAGTCCCATTATCGATAGTTAGTGATAGAGATAGTCGTTTCACCAGCCAGAATTGGCAGGAACTCATGAGAGTTTACGGATCAAAGTTGTTAATGTCATCTGGCCGTCATCCAGAGACCAACGGTCAAACAAAACAGATGAACAAGATCCTACAGCAAGTTCTGTGCATGTACATTAGACCAGATCAGATCAACTGGGATGAGATGTTGCCTAAGGTAGCTAGTGCATACAACAACAGCGTGCATCTATCCACCTGCCGCACTCCCAATGAGTTGCATAAGTCCTTTAGACCACGCAGACCATTCGAAGAACTGAACCGGGATCAGATTCACAGACTACCGCCCGGTACCATGGAGTTCGCAGTACAGCACGAGAAAGAACTAGCAACTGTTGTTGAGAACCTCAGAAAGGCCCAGCACAGAATGATAGAACAGGCCAATAAGCACCGTCGCCCGTCTCAATTTCAGGTAGGCGACTTAGTTTGGGTCAAGTCTAAAGAGTTTGCACCTGAGGAACACATCTCGCAGAAGTTGCTGCCTGCATACAGAGGACCGTGGCCGGTTCTAGAAGTCAAGGGCGGAGAGGATGGACCGTCCTACACTATAGAGATCCCAACACACCTCCACACATACCCTGTGTTCCATGCTTCAAAGCGGTTGCCGTGTGTCACCCGGATATGGATGGAAGTTATGACATTGACAGCATTGTAGATGAGGATGTGTTCAGAACAGGAGGTAGAGGTCGTCCCCAGAAACAGTACAAGGTCCGGTTTGCTTATCAGGAACCGGAAGACGACCGCTGCTTTACGAGAACAAAAATCCTAGAGACAGCTCCCGACATAGTCAGAGCCTACGAGCGTGATAAGAAGGGTAAAGGTCCTGCCTTGGACTGAAAGATTCTCGGAGAACCTCAAATTTAGGACGGCGGGAGTGAAATGGTTTTCACCTTTTGCAGCAACAAATGCAGACCCCAGGGTTCGATCCCTAGACCTTACCCTACCCATGTACAGTATCTGTGTAGATCCTGAGAGTAGAACCTGTGACCTGTGTATTCGTAGACAGTTGGTAGGTCTGTCATAGGTCCATAGGTAGCAGGGGTTCGATCTGTAGGTCTATAGAGTAGAAGTCTTAGCGAGTTCCAGAAGCCTAGCTGTAGCCCTTCTAGAAGGTCGGCAAGTGGGCAAGTGGTCAAGTGGCGAGTCAAGTGGTGGACTAAACTGCAGTGAGATTGCAGTACGACGACGGTAGGATAGCAGTGAGTCCACAGTCAGTCAACGGTAAGGTCCAGTCAGTCCCAGTCCGGTCCAGCAAGTACCACGGGGGACTGTGAGCACCATGGGCCGATGGCAAAGGGCAAACCAACGAGTTGCCAAATTATAAATCAAGAGGCAGCGCCCAACCTTTCATTCATTCCTACGTGAGCCATGCGGAAGCGCTGCCACAGCGACTTGTGCAAGGAGGTCTGCAGTGAGCCCGGAGGACGAAGTGGGCGAGAGAGAAGGAGCTTAGTATAGCGATAGGGTAGAGGTAGCCATAGCTGCCATAGCTGTAGTTAGTGTGAAGTGTGTGTGTGTATGTGCGAGTGTTCAGAGTTATGCGTGTGGGATATCCAGGGTGATCCGGTGTGTGTGAACAGTGAGTTGTTTGGGCGCTGAGTCGCCATAGCCAGTTGAAAGTGAACTCTTATTTGGATGCCATATCTCTGAGTATTGAGTGGGCGCATGTCGCCAGTTTGCTGCGCTGCTGTTTACATACATGAAAAGTGTGAATGGAACGAGTTTGATTGCAGAGGTCGGTTCTTGGTTTTGATCGATGTCGATTAGGCATGTGACAGTTTGATATTGGAGCAGACCTCACAGACAAGGATCTGCTCCGATAAAGTTGTCATCTTGATCGATTGATTGATTGATTGATTGATTGATTGATTGATTGATTGATTGGTTAAGTAATTGATTGATTGATTAGTTAAACACTGATTTTTTTTCCTTTCTTTAATTTTCGTTTCCTGCAACTACTATCAGGTAGTGCTAATAACTAATTAGCGATAAGCCAGGATTAGGCGCTAATCTCTGATGAGCGCTAAGCAGGCATTAGCTGTGCTAATTAGTAACCAGCACCACTGATTGGTTGCGGCACTAACCTAGGTCAGGCACTAACCTAGGTTAGGCACTAACCAGGATTAGGTTAAGTTGCGCTAAGTAGTGGTAAGTTCTAGTCAAAGGTTGACGCTAATTAACTAACCGCTACTGTAGATTTGGACCGCACTACCTCCTAATCGGGGATAGAGAGCTAATAGAATCTATTAGTGCTAATTAGGTCAACCACGTGATGAGTAAGTGGCGCGGTCAGGGAAATTTTCCGGCGCCATCTACACTAACCAGCCGCGGATGGTCTACCCTAATTACCCGTTGTAATAAACCGAACTTGGGTTGATTACAAAGCATGCCCCACGTACCTCCGGATGACTGAACTTTCACTGAAAGTTCGCTTTTTTCGTGTTCTTTTTTTTGCTGCTCCTATCAAATTCAAATTTCTTCTTTATTTTCGTATTTAACAGAGCGGGGCTTTGGCAAATTGGACTTGAAAAACTATAACATCTTCGTTATTTTTCTCAAATTCAAATTTTCTACATGGAAAAAAAGAAGAAAAATTCAGAACTTTCATTCCTTTTATTCTCTTTTTCTACCTGAATGTCAGCGTGGTTCCTACCAGCCAACTGACATTGCAGTGTCCTATCCTCGCCGGCGACCTTGTATGGGTTTCCTTCAAGGAGTTCGCACTCGAACAAGATGTCTCACGCAAACTCCTCCGACCTTGTATGGGTTTCCTTCGAGGAGTTCGCACTCAAACAACATGTCTCATGCAAACTCCTCCCCAAGTGGTTTGGACCATGGACCGTCAAATCAGGCGCGGACGACGAGCTTAATGGCCCATCATTCATGATCGACATCCCGCCGCGTCTACTGGTCCACCCAGTCTTCCACGCCTCTAAGCTGGGTACTTACACACCAGCCAAGAGAGACGACTTCCCGGGCCGGCGATTGCAAGACCCTCCTTCCATGGATGGTCACCAGGAGATCGACTGGGTCATCACGCATAGCAAGTATGGCAACAAGCCAATGCAGTACAAGGTTACTTTCAAGCAATGTGACCACGACGGCACACGATGGATTTCGCGAGCAGATTTGCAAGCATCAGCCCCGCTTATCTACGCCCACTGCAAGAAGCGGCAACTAGCGAAAGAGGCTGCCCGTCCCACCCGGACTTCAGTCCCGTCCTCCAACAGACAGCTTCGCCCTCGCCGGTAGGCTCGGTCTTTCAAGGAGGGGGGGATGTGGCATTCACAGTTCCACACGGGCCCCCGCAGGCCCTACTGGTAGGTTAGCAGTCCTAGGGGTTAGCAGGCTCAGTTTAGGCCAGATTAGCAGTTAGGCCCTGGCGCGTCGTTTCGTTTAGCGCCAGGCCCCTGGTTAGTACCGACACCGTTCAACTTAGGTGCCAGCTGTTCAGGCCAGTTTCGATGACTGCGGTTCATTAGGCGCCAGGGCAGTTCAGACCCTAACATGGGTCCGTGGCAGTTTTGGAGCCAGAGTTTCGTTTGGGCACCAGTCTGGTTGAGGCGCTGGCCTTGGGATGGTCGGCCTCCCAGGCAGTCCAGCTTTATTTATTGCTGGTCTGCCTAGTAGTTGGTAGGTAGTTTGAGATAGTACTCCAAGGTAGAGGTAGAGCTTAGTCGACGCCTGGGTGCTGTTAGCGTTAGACTTCAGTGTTGGGCGCGAGGTCAGTAGTAGAGGCCTGCAGTCGAGCTGCAGCGAGAAAGAGAGAGAGAGGAGACGGGCGGAGGCCACGGGACTTAACCTGATGACTTACCTGGGACGCCATAGCTCGAGCTTCGTTTTTGGCCCGTCCTCATCTGCACCAAGGCGCACCTTTCGCAGGTCAGTACCTGGCATACAGCGAGAGAGAGAGAGAGAGAGAGAGAGAGAGAGAGAGAGAGAGAGAGAGAGAGAGAGAGAGAGAGAGAGAGAGAGAGAGAGAGAGAGAG
>BFEA01000073.1:3019165-3032576 GCA_003427395.1 Chara braunii | reverse complement strand
TGAGGATTACTCGCAAGGCTCAGTGCGCCCAAAATCAGGGGTGCCCTGAGTTCCCCTAATTTTTGCTGCCTGGTCATATGAGAGTACCATCAATTCACGGACTTGTCCCGGAGCCTAAGTCCCAAAACTGCAGATTTCAGGCGGCGCACTGGTTGTGGCCGCCTGACAACGTTACAACCGCCAACGCACGTTCTAGCGATGAGAAGCAGACTGCGGCTCACACCATCAATATATACTGAAAACAAGCCCAAAGGTCCCCGAAGCCATGACAAACGGTAGATGGAAGAGGTCCCCCCACCTGCTTCCAGGCATACAACCGTTGTACGTGAATAATGTCGCAAAGCAGTCCGTGTGCACCAAGGGATGCTTCACGTGACAGGTACCAAGTCCCACAAGGCACCAAGGATCGCTAATAAGTCTAGCACTAGTTCACACGCGACAATTCATCAAAAAACGGTCCTATAGCCATCGAAGAAACGCAAAAAAACAGGCAAATACACAGTTAAACCAGGAGATTTACTACCCTACAGAGTAAAAGAAGAGATAGCTTCAGACAATGGTCGGGTATAGTCGACAAGGGTCGAGGCTATACGTACCACCAAAAAAAGCCAGCCAGGCAAACCTGCTCAGCCCGATTAGACGACGACTACCAAACCCCCCACAGTACTACCTCCCATCTGAGAACCAAAACGCCGAAAAGCAGCATCAACTAACCGTCCAGGATATCCTCAGAGTAGCAACTCTCTCCTGACAACTTGTACGGCCTCATGTTGTCCCCAACAATCAGATGTCAGTCGAAAAACCCCGGTGCAAGGTGATAAGGATGACACCAATCTTAGCCTTCCTACTTGAATAGGAAGTATAATCTTGAAAACATCCGAAAGTCAGACCGACACCCTCCCAGACCGAAGCAACATTCTTCAGCAGCACAACTGTCCTCAAAGTCAGACCATCCTGAAAAACAGTAACTCCTGCAAAGGTCCAATGATTATCTGGTTCATCTGTGCGGACTAACCTGAGATCTGAACTGTAACAGCGAGAAAAACGGATCATAATGCTAAGGGATTTCTAAGCTTCGGAGTTCCTCGTAACTGTGACAAAGATCGTAACATCATCGACGATCCTAAAACCCTTAACCAAGCGTCTATCATTCCTCAATCCATCCAATAACCTTTATTCAACGTACAAACATAAAATGCAGGCCAGCGGGCAACTGGAGGCCTTTCCCATGGGCACACCAGTTACTTGCCGCAAAAGTACCCCAACCGAAAAGATGTAAGTGAATCGCAAACCGAAGCGTACCATTGTCTTGATCTACTGAAGGAAAACAAACACACAATCATCCCGAGATCCTCTAAAAGACAACCACGTTTTACGAGATATCCTTGCAACTTTCACACCCCGAAAGCCGCGTTTCTCAAAATAGGTTACTAACCAATCAGATGCCTCAATAATATCAGAGTGTGAAAGATATACAAACATGGCTTTGATATCAAATAAGCATCCTCGGACCAGCAATCGAGCAGTTGTTGTTTATCAATCACGAAACTCGAAGACGGGTAGCTACTTACTGCAACCAATTGCCGTCCCAAATCGACCAGACCATCGGTAGGCCGGACCCTAGGAATATTTCTAGAATTCAAAAGCACAGACATGACACCAGGTATGTGTCCGATGGAAGCCGTCACATGAAATCCAGACTTGTCCCAAGTAGATTCCAAGTGACAGACACAAACAGGGTCAGCCTCTCCCTTAGTTGTACGATGAAAGTTTCATAAGAAACTTGAGACAAGTGCGTTCTTTCGCCACATGGGTCTAAATTTCTTCTTAAGGAGCTCCTCAACCGATCTAGGCACGGATGATTGAGACACAACACGTAAGATCAAATTGTGAACCTTAGCCGAGCTCAATTAATGATCATAAGACATACGTACTATGATACGCCGCCTAACATCGATACCCACCTTGATCTTGATAGCCTGTTGTAGGGCCAAACCCCGGTAGACTTTGGAGCCATTGTCGACCCCACTGCGGGTCCGAGTTGGCTCGGCCCACCCACGCTCATGCTCAGGGCGCGGACCGTTCGTCCTAGGGTCACCCCCACCTAGTGCTTTGAGATGGATGGGGTTGGGCCATCACGCATGAGAGCTTTGACATTGGGGATGTAGCTCAAACCTCACGCCAGATGGTAGCCACGCACCATTTCCTTAAGCATTACAATCCTACGGCGTCATCGGGGTGCGGCAACGCCGGCTTCCCCCCTGCCTCTACGCACCCCTCGAGTCTCATACATTCCATCCTTCATTATTGGAACAGACCCCTTAGTCTTTTCGGGGCCTTCACACCCATGCAACGACTACTTCACATTCCGATCAACACATGAACTTGACAAAGTGAAGGTTGAACAAGTGAAAGCACATGCACATGAGCGGAAGAGCAACCAAGTGGCGAAACGGAATACCACCTCATGCTTGAACTTGACAAGGTGAAGGTTAAACTAGTGAAAGCACATGCACATGAATGGAAGAGCAACCAAGTGTTAAACGGAACACCACCACATATACTTGAACTTCACGAAATGAAGATTGAACTAGTGAAAGCACATGCCCATGAGTGAAAGAGCAACCAAGTGTGAAAACGGAACACTACTACACATATGAACTTGACAATAGTGAAGATTGAACTAATGAAAGCACATGCACATGATTAAGAGAGCAACCAAGTGTGAAACGGAACACTACTACATATATGAACTTGACAATAATGAAGATTGAACTAATGAAACACATGCACATGAGTGAAAGAGCAACCAAGTGTGAAACGGAACACTACAACACACATGAACTTGACAAAGTGAAGATTGGACTAGTGAAAGCACATGCACATGAGTGAAAGAGCACCCAAGTGTGAAACGGAACACTACTACACACATGAACGTGACCATGAAGATTGAACTAATAAAAGCACATGCACATGAGTGAAATAGCAACCAAGTGTGAAACGGAACACTACTACACATATCATCTTGACAAAAGTAAAGATTGAACTGTTGAACGCACATGCACATGAGTGAAAGAGCAACCAAGTGTGAAACAAAACACTACAACACACATGAACTTGACAAAGTGAAGATTGAACTAGTGAAAGCACATGCACATGAGTGAAAGAGCAACCAAGTGTGAAAACGGAACACTACTACACACATGAACATGACAAGAAAGATTGAACTAATGAAAGCACATGCACATGAGTGAAAGAGCAACCAAGTATGAAACGTAATACTACTACACACATGATCTTGACAATAGTGAAGATTGAACTGATGAAAGAACATAAACATGAGTGAAAGAGCAACCAAGTGTGAAAACGGAACGCTACTACACACATGAACTTGACAATAGTGAAGATTGAACTAGTGAAAGCATATGCCCATGAGTGGAAGAGCAACCAAGTGTGAATCGAAACACTAAAACACACATGAACTTGACAAAGTAAAGATTGAACTAGTGAAAGCGCATGCACATGAGTGGAGGAGCAACCAAGTGTGAAACAGAACACTACAATACACACGAACTTAACAATAGCGATTATTGAACTAGTGAAAGTTCATGCACATGAGTGAAAAAACAACCAAGTGTGAAAACAAAACATTACTACACATATGAACTTGACAATAGTGAAGATTGAGCTAGTTGAAGCACAAACACATGAGTGAAAGAGCAATCATGTGTGAAATGAAACACTACTACACACATGAACTTGACAATGAAGATTGAACTAATGAAAGCACATGCGCATGAGTGAAAAAACAACCAAGCGTGAAACGGAACACTGCTACACACATGATCTTGACAATAGTGAAGATTGAACTGATGAAGGCACATACACATGAGTGAAAGAGCAACCAAGTGTGAAAATGGAATACTACTACACACATGAACTTGACAATAGTGAAGATTGAACTAGTGAAAGCACATGCACATGAGTGGAAGAGCAACCAAGTGTGAAACGGAACACTACAACAAACATGAAGTTGACAAAGTGATGATTGAACTAGTGAAAGCACATGCACATGAGAGGAGGAACAACCAAGTATGAAACGGAACACTACAACACACATCAACTTGACAATACTGAAGGTTGAACTAGTGAAACCACATGCACATGAGTGCAAAAGCAACCAAGTGTGAAACGGAACACTACAACATACATGAACCTGACAATAACGAAGGTTGAACTAGTGAATGCACATGCATATGAGTGGAAGAGCAACCAAGTGTGAAATGAAACAACACTAACTACTATGTGAGTAATAAATGGGCTAGACAAGATCAAAACACAAGATTGGAGCATGACAAGCAATCAATAATGAATTGGAACATCACCTATTACTTTGTGAGTAAAAAAACATCAGCTAGATTAGATCAAAACACGAAATTGCAGCATGAGACCAGCCAAGGAAGAATCGGGACATCACCTACTATCATGTGCGTGAAAAGCATGAGTTAGATTAGATCAAAACACAAGATTCAAGCATGAGATCAACCAAGGAAGAATCGGGATATCACCTACTACTATGTGAGTGAAAAACATGAGTTAGACTAGAGAAAAACACAAGATTGAAGTATGAGATCATCCAAGGAAGAATCGGAACATCACCTACTATCATGTGAGTGAAAAGCATGAGCTAGATTAGGGAAAAACAGAAGACTAAAGCATGAGATCAACCAAGGAATAATTGGGACATCACCTAATACTATGTGAGTGAAAAGCATGAGCTAGACTAGAGAAAAACACAAGATTGAAGCATGAGATCATCCAAGGAAGAATCGGAACATCACCTACTACCAGCATGAGTTAGACTAGATCAAAACACAAGATTGAAGCATGAGATCAACCAAGAAAGAATCGGGACATCACCTACTACTATGTGAGTGAAAAGCACGAGCCAGACTAGAGAAAAACACAAGATCGAAGCATGAGATCATCCAAGGAAGAATCAACATCACCTACTATCATGTGAGTGAAAAACATGAGTTAGATTAGATCAGAACACAAGATTGAAGCATGAGACCAACCAAGGAAGAATTGAGACATCACCTACTACTATGTGAGTGAAAAGCATGAGCAAGACCAAATCAAAACACAAGATTGAAGCATGACATCAACCAAGATAGAATCGGGACATCACATACTATTATGTGAGTGAAACGCATGAGTTAGATTAGATCAAAACACAAGATTGAACCATGAGATCAACCAAGGAAGAATCGGGATATCACCTTTTACTATGTGAGTGAAAAGCATGAGCTAGACTAGATCAAAACACAAGATTGAAGCGTGAGATCATCCAAGGAAGAATCAGAACATCACCTTCTATCATGTGAGTGAAAATCATGAGTTAGACTAGAGAAAAACACAAGATTGAAGCATGACATCAACCATGGAAGAATCGGGACCTCACCTACTTCTATGTGGGTGAAAAACATGAGTTACAATAGATCAAAACACAAGATTGAAGTATGAGATCAACCAAGGAAGACTCGAGACATCATCTACTACTGTGTGAGTGAAAAGCATGAGCTAGACTAGAGAAAAACACAAGATTGAAGCATGAGATTTTCCAAGGGAGAATTGTTACATCACCTACTATCATGTGAGTGAAAAACATGAGTTAGACTACTAGACCAAAACACAAGATTGATGCATGAGATCAACCAAGGAAGAATCGGGACATCACCTGCTACTATGTGAGTGAAAAACATGAGCTAGACTAGAGAAAAACACAAGATTAAAGCATGGCATCAACCAAGGAAGGATCGCGACACCACCTAATACTATATGAGTGAAAAGCATGAGTTACACCAGATCAAAACACAAGATTGAAGCATGAGATCAACCAAGGAAGACTCGGGATATCACCTACCACTATGTGAGTGAAAAGCATGAGCTAGACGAGAGAAAAACACAAGATTGAAGCATGAGATCATCCAAGGAAGAATCAGAACATCACCTACTATCATGTGGGTCAAAAGCATGAGCTAGACTAGTGTCTCTAGGAGAAGAAGAAGAAGAAGAAGGAGAAGAGGAATAAAAAGAAGAAGAAGAATAGGGAGAAAAAGAAGGGGAAGAAGAAGAAGAAGAAGAAGAAGAAGAAGAAGAAGAAGGGGAAGGAGGAGGGAAAGAAGAAGAAGAAGATGAAGAAGAAGAAGAAGAAAAAAAAAAAAAGCAAGAAGAAGAAGGAGAAGGATAAGGAGAAGGATCTTCTCCTTTCCACTCACCTTCTTTACGTCTTGGAGATGAAGCAATCTTCATGAAACTTCCTCTCTCTTGCCCAAGTACCACCTTGGCTATGACTCTCTTCTTCCTCAAGCCCCTCTCTCCTTCCTCTCTCAACTTTACCCAAGCTATGGCAAACTTCTCCTACTATGGCTATGGAGTCCTCCTCTCTAGGAGGGCCAATAAGACCCCCTCTGGCTTCTCTCTCTTCCTCACACCCTGGGGGCTATGGCGGATCACCTCCCTAGGTCAGCCTCACCTCCACTAACCTCTAGAGCTTTCTCTCCTAGCTCACAGTCTTCTTTAAGCTCTCCAACTGGTAGGGGTTCCCCTCTCCTCTCTCCAAGTGAGAAAGTGCTCCTACGAGCTCACTTGGGCAGCATGGACACTTCTCATCCAAATGCGAGTGTGGCGGATTGAATCCCCAGCTTACGTAGGTTGAAACCAGCAGTCCGGCCAGCCCATGACCCTCTCCATGTGCCTTGAGTTGAGATGAGGTACCCCTAAGGCAAAATTTCACCACTAGGCCTCCCCGGGGGTACCCGGGCCTTATTTTGGTCAAGTACATGCAGTCCGAGTGACTGGTACCAACTCGGATTGCCTCTTGGTATCCTTCAGCCTCTTTTTCATTTCCAAAATGTTGCCCCCTTGGGTCCTAATGCCCAAGGGGCAACCTTACTTGAGAGAAAGAAACCTAGTGGACCTTTTTCTCGGTTTTTTCAGTTTCTACCCCATTTTTGGTAGGCTGAGGTATTTTCCCATGCCTTGGTGTAGTTTCAGTCTTGGATCTGGCTGAGATCTGAGACCAACAATATTCCGAGCTACCCCCAAGTAGCCCTTGCTTCAAATTTAGAACCCTAAGTTAAATTTTTCAACTTTTGGTGCATCTGGCTTTCTTTTTGGGTCAAATGAACATTTTTGTCTCATTCCCTTTTTTGTTTCTTTCCATTTTGGGATGCCACCTCATTCCGGAGCTGGCCGTTTTGAGCTGGCCCACAAAAAACGGCTAGTTCCTCTCCACCATGAGATATGATTTCAGATTCATGGTCCATAAAAAAAGAACGGTCATCTCCCCTTTGCATTTTTTCTTATTTCTCTCTTTTTAATTCAGATTTTGTAGAGATATGGCCCCAAGGGTCATATCTCTGCAATCCGGATTGCCCTCCCCCATTCTAAGGGGGATGAGGTCACAGTTGGGACCTGCCAGTCCCTACTGTGCAGGTCCCAATAGGCCGACACATTCTCCTCCACTCTTTTCTTCTCATTTGTCTCATTCTCCCTCCATTTTTTCTCATTTTCTTTCTTTTTTCTTTTATTTTTGATGTGACAACTGTCAATTAGCTGTTGCGTCTTTTTTTAGGCCATGGATCCTCATCCATAGCCACATTCAGATTCAGCGGTTGACCGTTATGTCTCGGATTGCAATAATAGCACCCCCATGCTCCTAGGGGGCTTCATTTTGCCTCCGTTAGTCCCAATTTTGAGCCCCCTTTACTCCGATTTTTTTTGGATAACTTTTTTCCCATGTTGAGCTCCTTGTGGCTCTATTTTCTCATGCCTAGCTAGTCCGGGACATCTAGGCAGCCCTCCCAACACCATTAGTCCATTTTCTTTTCTCTCATGACTCTCACACTTGTCCCCACTAGTGCTTGAACTAGTGGTGCTAATATTTTCCACCGTCTAAATCCTCGATCTCGACGGTGCCATTTGCTTTGTGAGATTATTTCTTGTGTTGGCTCATGGTCCCCTTGGGACATCTGAAGTCCCCGCCACTTTTCTTTGTACTAGTTTCGCTTTCTTGTCCCGTCAGCGGTGCCACCGGCAAAGTCCCGTTGTGGACCCTTTTAGTCCCCGACATCGCCCCGGTTGACGTTCCATTTTTATTTGGCACCTTGTTGTTCCCATCAATCCCAATTCGTCCTCCCCATGTTTCTTAAGCGTGCCGATTATTTTCGGCCGCGAGATCCTCATCTCGCGGATACTATTTACTGTCACACTCCCCTATGCTCACGGCGTCGTTTTCTAGTCTTTTTTGGCATGTCGCGGCTCATTTTCCCTTGGCCTATGCATCCCCATGCAATCCGTTATTTCTCGGACTGCAATGGTGCTCATCTTCTAGTCTCACAGCCCCACAACTTGCCTCAAACTGAAAGAAAATGAAGCGTTCAATTTTCAAGTGTATGAGGGCTCAATATTGGCTCCGGATACACCTAAAACATGTGTTCCTCCTTCCCCATACAGTCCGTAACTGCAGCAGGGGTCAATTCCCTAGCCCCAATGCCCCACAACTAGCCCTTTATTGAAAGAAAAACAAACGGTCATCTTTCAAGTGTATCCGGGCTCAATATTGGTTTCGAACGGACATAAAACATGTGTTTCTCCTCCCCCATGTAATCCGTTGTACTTTGGTTGCATGGGGCCTCGCGTTTTCTTGTTTTTTTCTGCGAAATCAAGAGAAAATCAAGATCCTTTGTCACCGCCACATTCCAGGATGTATCTGGTCACGGATGCATCTCTCCAAGTGGCCGTTTTCTGCTGTTAGTACCCTTTTGTCTTTTTTTCTTTTTTTTTTCCCTCCATTTCTGGATAGTAGGGAACAGTAGGGACCTGTCAGTCCCGACTTGTGGCAGTCCCTACGGACGGCCAACTCATTCACTCCTTCTCACTCCTTTTGTCTTACTCTCCCTCCCTTTTCTTTTTCTTTTTCTTTCTTTATTTACATGTCAAGTGTCAACTAGCCGTTAATGTAATTTTCTAGGTTTTTCCTCTTAGGGCAGTCCGTTATTTCTCGGACTGCAACTGTAGTCTTCTCATGCCCACGATAGCCTTTGTTTGCCTCTATTTCTTTCAAACGGTGGACCCCCATACTCCAATTTTCTCTCGGAGGCATATTTTTCATATGGAGTATCTTTAGACTCCATTTTCTTGGGGGAGGCCAATCCGAGATTTTTCGGATTGCTCCCATGCCTCCCTCTACATGTTTCTTTACTTTTTCTTTTTCTTTTGGCCTCCTCACTTGCTCCCACTAGTGTTTGCACTAGTGGTGCTAATATTATCGGCCGTCAAGATTTTGATCTTGATAGTGCTTCTCGCTTTAATTATTTTCCCTCACGCCGCTTCATAATCCTTTGTCGAGGCATTCTTATGTCCCCGCCATTTGTCCCACGCTAGTCCCCGACAATTTTTCGCTAGTGGTCCCGCCGGTACTTGTCCTGCCGGTGGTCCTGCTGGTACTTGTTCCGCCGGTGGTCCCGCCGGTATTTGCCGGGTCAGTGGTCCCCGATACCTTGTCCCGTCAGCGGTCCCCGACACTTGGTCCCGCCGGTGGTCCTCGACATATTTTGTCCCATATACTATTATTTTTACTTAGTCCGACGTGGCCCCGGGTGCCTTTTCCAAAATTGTCCCCTGTTCTTTGGGCGTCTACCGCCCCATGGCGACCCCTTTTCCTCGTCTTTCTCGGGCCTCGCGCGCGCCGGTTTCTCTAGCAGCGGGGCCTCCAATCCGAGGTTCCCGCTTATTGCCATGGGCAGCTCCTACGTTGGCCTTTGTTTTCTAGCATCCCACGGCCGCCAGGGCCGTCCACCTCCCGGCTGCCCTATTCTCTCGTTGTTCACCGCACCACATTTTGCAAGTTGACAGCCCCTTGGCCTTAGTTATACTGAATTTCATCGGTCCTCCCTGACCTCATGCTATGTTCAATGCGCCCATGTCCTCGCGCTCACTCGCTTGCCATCGCCGATTCTTTCCCCCTGCGATTCTCAACCTAGGGCATCACTCCCTCCTGCGGCCTAGTCCCTTGTCTTTTCTCTCTCTTGCCTCCTTACTCCGGATTTCTCTGTCGTGCGCAGTTTGACTATATACAGGCTCTTGAGTGATGGAATGTTATTCGGAACTCACCGGTCCCAATACATTCTTCCCACTCATTCGCGATGTCCTCATCGCGCACCACTCTTCTGTTAGTAGGAGGGTGTAGAGAGATCTATGAAGGAGAAGGGGTGGGTTGTGATGGTTAGTTAGTTTGTCAGGATCCTCTTTGTCTTTTCTTGTTCCTTTTTTAGGGTCTCTTTTAGTCTCCGCTCCTTGGGCGGGGAGGGATGTGTGGAGGGTCAAGCACCTCCTTCAGACTTCTCTCTTCTCATTCATCACTCTTAGAACATCAAACCCTTCTTTTGTCTCATTCATCACCCGAACTGCGTCAAGCTTTTCGTTTCATTCATCACTCTTAGGACATCAAACTCATTCATCACTCTTAGGACATCAAGCTCATTGATCACTCTTAGAACATCAAGCTCTTTCCTCGCCTCATTTTGCAATCCATGCTCTTCCTTCGAGCCTAGTTATTCCAAAATGCCTTCGAATGTTTCGCTCTCCATCCCATGTCGACCAATCCCTTTTCTGACTTCTGTCATCCTCAGTGCCTTCCTTTTAATCGGCTCTTCGGCCCGTGCAATCCATGCCTCCTGCCATCCTTTTCTCGATATTATTTTCTAGTAATTTTGCCATGCCTTTCTCAAATCCTAGCTCTATCCCTTTTCTCATACATCTTTTCTCTGCCAGACCTTCCTTAATGCCGAGGCTCAACCCCTTTTCGTATGCATTTCTTCTCTGGTCATCCTAAGCTCAATCAATCTCATATGCATCCTTTCCTTGTTAGTCCTTTCTCAAGCTCAACCAAATTTTCATGCACTTCTCTTTTAGCCATCTTGCCAGGTCTCTTTCAACTCAAGCAAAGTTAGTTTTCCATACATTTTTCTTCTTGACATCTTGCCAGACCTTTCTTATGCCCACGCAAAGTCAATTACACATGCCTTTCTCTTCTTGACATCTTGCCAGGCCTTTCTCAAGCACACGCAAAGTCAATTACACATGTCTTTCTCTTCTGGTTATTTTGCCAAGCCTTTCTCAGACCTAACTTAGTCATTTATACATACATTTCTCACGGGCATCTTGCCAGACTTTTCTTGGGCCTGGCTCAGTCATTTACACATGCATTTCTCACGACCATCTTGCCAGACTTTTCTCAGGCCTGACTCAGTCATTTACACATACATTTCTCACGGGCATCTTGCCAGACTTTTCTCAGGCCTGACTCAGTCATTTACACATACATATGCCTGTTGTTCCTTTCGCACGCTTTGTCCTTAGGTAGATGGCACACCTTCCCCCCACTCAATTGCAATGTCTTCATCGCGCCACAGATTCTGACATGGAGGTACGCAGACCTTGCCGGCCAGCTAAGTAGACGGATGCCAGCCCATCAGCCCCTAAAAGGAAGGGTGATCAGTCCTTCCCCTGCTGATAACTCACCCCATCCTCTACTCTAGTCCGACGGCCACTTCTTTGGAGATGGACATCATCATTGAGGTACCTCTTCGCATCTGTTAGGCAGGTCCAATCCATGCCTCCCAGGACCGCATCATGCCGAAAGTGGATCCCTCGCGAATCGTTCCTCCCAAGTGGTGAATTTTGTGGATCCGGCCTCTTCCTTCTCAAGAGAGTTGTGGCTCTCTATCAGTTTGCGAGTGCAATTACAAAGACCTCGCGATTAGTCCCCAGAACGGTTGTAATGCTCCGACAGGGCGGTGTCAATGCCCTGTGGTGGTGGCGGACTCCACCCGGTACCTCGCCCCGAGCTCCCCTGAGGACAGTGCTTCTTGACTTAGCGCGAGCAGCCTAGGTCCATCCCAAACGGCCAGGCCACCCCTGAACGGCGTGGCGTGTGGTTAAAGAGGGTCATTGAGACTAAAAGAGCAAACTTTCGGCTCATATCGGCGCCCTGGATTTTTTAGGAACTCAACGCGAGGCGCAATTCGAACCCTCCGGCTAAAGCTCATTGTTGGAGCTGGTTCCGGATGTCGAGTATCGTATTGATACCTCGATCCTTTAACCTGGTGCCCTATTTAGGAGGGGTAGGTCGCACTTGGACATTTCCCTATGGGGTAGAGGTCCTGGAGTCGTGGTGCATGCATCATGATCCCCCTCGTGCTGAGACCTGAGACTAGAAAGGAAGGAAAACTCAATCTCTTGCAATTTCCATGGTCAGCCCGACAACCTTTCTTCAAATTGTCTAGGGTCCCTTGATTATGCAATGCAATATCTAATTCTCAGGCAAAAGCTCAACCAAATTTCCAGTTCTTTCTCAAGACTGATTCTCATGGCTGGTCCGACAGCCTCTCTTCACCAAGGTCACCCTTTGTGACCGATCTGGCGGTCGCTTTTTCAATAGCCATCTTCCAAGGCTGACCCGTCGGCCCACCTTCAATCCTCAACTTTCACATTCCCCAATATTCATTCCTTATGACCGTCCTAACAGTCCTCGTCCTTTGTCTGCCTTCATTTATCCTGCCCTCCAGTTCTTCTCTCTCAATCTCTTTTCAAGGCTGTTTCAATGGTCGTCCCGTCGGCCTCTTTCCTTCACACCCATTTTTTTTTTTTTTTTTTTAATCCTCCCTTATGGCTTTTTCAATGACCGACCCACCGGCCTTCTTTATTTTACATCTTTCTTTTTATCCTTCCTCATGGTTATTTCAATGGCCGACCCGCCGAGCTTCTCCATTTCACATTTTTTTCTTTCATTCTTCCTCATGGCTATTTCAAAGACCGACCCACCGACCTTTTCCATTTCATATTGCTCATTCCAGCTCATTCCCAATCAATCTTTCTCAATCAGTCATGCAGGGGACCTCAGTGCCCATTTCAAAAGAAATGACCTTTGTCAGGGGTCGTCTCCGAACAACCTGGTTAGGGTCATTCTATTCCATTCTCAAATTGAACAGTCTGGTTAGGGTCATTCTTTTTTCCATTCTCAAGTCGAACAACTTGGTTAGGGTCATTCCTTTCCATTCTCAAGTCGAACAACCTGGTTAGAGTCATTCCTTTCCATTCTCAAGTCGAACAACCTGGTTAGGGTCATTCTTTTCCATTCTCAAGTCGAATAGTCTGGTTAGGGTCATTCCTTTCTATTCTCAAATGCAGGCGCCCGAGGGGGTGGGCTTCTAAGGACACGGATCTGATTTTTTACTGCGGGGGGTTAGGAACAGGGTTGTCACGCAGAGATCCCCGGGGCCCAAGCCGGGGTAGGGGTTTCAACCCCGGAACCCCGCCGCGGGGCTACCCGACCCCCGCCCCC
>BFEA01000073.1:2999486-3018728 GCA_003427395.1 Chara braunii | reverse complement strand
CCCCGAGCCTCGCGCCCCGCACCCCGCACGCCCGCCCCCGCCAACACTCAACCCCGCCCCCGCTGGGTGTTGGTCCCGCCCTCGGCCCTGCACCAGCAGCTACCCCGGTCCCACCAGTGGTGGGTGTGGCCCCGGAGGGGGTCCGGGGTGGGGCATAAAACCCCATTTTCGGGGTTTAGCCTATGTGGTGCGCGCTCTCGCTGCACATCCCCCACTATTTTTTTTTATATATTTTTTGAATAGTTTTTGATTTTTTTCTTTTTTCTTTTTTGGGGGGGGGTCCGGAGCCGGGGTTGGGGGTGCCCACCCCCGGACCCTCGGACCCCTGCCGGGGCCCCGGGGCCGGGGCTCGACAACCCTGGTTAGGAAGTGACCATCTTCTCAGTTTTTAGCGTTCGTTCCTTTCATCATTTTCTTATCACAACTTACTGGTTCTATCGTGCTCATACATGCACCCGGCTTAGCGTCTAGCACTTGAGCTGAGGTTTTTATCCTCAAGCAGTGCTAGCCCGCCCGATCGTTCAACCATAAGTCCAAAGGGGAGGTATTTCTGTTCTTTCACTCTTGCTCACTCTCACGACTTCATCCCTTACGACATGACCTTGTGTTGGTTGGGTTAGGCTCCTAGGGGAGGACATCTTGATGTCGCTCTACCCATAGGCTCCCTAACCTCTCTTGTACTGAACTGACACTCAATGTTCTTTCATGCTCAATCTATCCATATTCATGATTTTCATTCAACGTACAATTTTTGTCTTGTTCAAAGCTCGCAATTGTCTCACCCCATCTAGTCTCATGCCCATGCCCTTTGCAATTGTTTTTCTGCCAAAATCCATCTTGAGGTAGCACATAAAAAAAGTAGCTCAAGTACTATTCTCCTGCCCATAAAGCTAAGATCTTAGCTAGTCCCTCTTGCACTTTCTCTTAGCAACCCCATTCATACTAGTTAGACCTCCCTTCTATTTATTGCAAAAAAGAAAGAAAACAACTTTTGTCAACTCGTGCCCCATGCCTAGTCCCTTCTTTGCTCCTCAGTCCTTTGTCGCTTGGGTGCTCTTTTCTTATCATTTTCTGCTGGCCCCTGGGCTCCCAGGCCGCCGGCCAGGATTTCTCTCTTCATCTGCGCAATTCCCCGCAGTTCCTCCTCACTGTAGAAGTGTAAGGGTGTGACCGCCACCCCGACCCTCATTAGTTCCCTGGTCCTGATAATCCAGTCATGCTTGATCACACTTATCCATTGTTCGAACCAATGGCTGGGTGTGGGTCCAAATTCCACCTGGAGGGTCGTTTCCTTGGCCTGCTTGTTGAAGGCTGCCCTTCAGCCCTAGGCCTTGAGATTTCATCCGTCTCATCGCCACTACTAATGGTGATGACTTCCTGTACATCATCATCATTCTCACTTTCTTCCTCCCTCAGAGGACTGAATTCACTCGTAAGATTTTCAGGGTTCAGGCTGTGGGGGACGTCCCTTCTTTCCTCATTTACTTCTTTAAAGTCCCCGGGCATCCTTTTGTAACTGTCCAGCCTACCTTGTTCACCACTCATGCCCTCTCTCTGTGACCCCTCCCCCTCACGGTTGTCATGCATATTTTATATTTCTTCTTCCCCTCTCTCTTTATTGCTACACACATCTTGTCTCTCTCCTCCCCCTTCTTCATTGTCGCTCTGCATACTTAGCCTTTCTTTTTCCCCACTTTCCCCTGCTCCTTGCTCCTCCCTTTCTTCTTCGGATAACGACTGCAATTTCTCGCCTTCCTTAAGGGGCGAAGGTTTGCGGACCGACATCTTTCTCTTCCTTCTCCCTAGTATCCGTCTCGGCTGTGGCCCAATGAAGAAGACCGGTCTTTGTCTGTCCCGCGGTCTCTCGGGCCTCTGCCACTCGTCTTCGAGGGACATGTTATCGCGGTTGGCATCATTTTCGTTATTGAGTTTCATCTTGTCTTGTGTTTTTCCTGTGCCTGTCATCACAAAAAGAACGAAAGCCCCCAGTCCATCTTCCCAAGGCGGGATCCCGTCCCATGTACCATTTCCTTATGATGCCGGAGTTGCCTAAATTTATAGGGATGCACCCCTTTTGCCCAGTTTCTGGTCATGCCCATGAATCACTCGGTGTCTCCTTTGGTCCTCATGCGTTTTTCTCGAGGTTGTGATAGATTGCCCCAAACAATCACCCCGATGTCCTCCATCCCTAAAAAACTATGGTACAATACCCCAGGTATTTCTCCCCGTATCGCCCCCCTTGTCAAAAACTATGGTACAATGCCCCAGCCGTCTTACTTAATTCATGCAGTCCGTTCCCATAGACAGAATAAAAAACTCCTCCACAAAAAAAAAACAAAACACATCATAGGTAAGATTTTTGCGGACGCCTTAGTCGGCTTGTTTCTCGTTTTCCTTGTCATGAGCCTCTTGCAACCATTGTTCCACTGGGTTCCGGCTTAGAAATTTGACCAACCGTTGTCCTGGAAATGGTCCTTTTACTCTGGTCTCATCCAGATCCTCCAACTCGAAAGTGTTCATTCCCAATCTCTTGGCAACCCAGTAGGGGCTCTTGAATCTTCTCCCCAGTTGTCCTGACCAAGTACTTTCTAGTGCGGAATTCCTGACCAGGACCATTTCCCCCACTTGCAGTGGTTCTTTCCTGACGTTCCGCAACTGATCCCATCTTGCCATGTTCTTCATTCTGCTATCTAAAACCCGGTTTACCACTTCGTTCATTGCTTCCTCATTTTAGACGATCCGTTGGCACCTGACCTCAATTAACTGCTTCGTCGTCAAACGCAGGTCATTATCCAGCCTATTCCAAGTAGGTACTAAGGCTTCTACTAGGAAGTCAATTTCCCTTCCATACCATAACTCAGTCGGAATACATCCTGTAGTCTTTTTTGGGGTCACGTTCTCTGCGAATACTGCTTGCTTAAGGTACTTAGGCCAGTTCTCGAGGTCGTCAGCTGCTAACTTTGCAATTGTATTCTTAAGTGTTCGATGCCCTCTCTCCACGAGTGCATTAGCTTCAGGGTGGTATGGCTTAATTAACTTGATGGGAACCCTGAGTCTCTTGCATGTGCTCAACACGTCCTGATTCACGAATTTTGTCCCATTATCAGCTATAAATCTTCTGATAAATGAGTGCCTTAGGTAAAAGTCATCGATCCATTCAGCTACTGTCAATCCCGTCTTCTTCTGAAGGGCTATTGCTTCCACAAACCCACTGAGATTATCTCTGGCGTCAAGTATGTACCTGAACCCTTTCGCAAACACTGGCATAATCACGAGGTCGAGGTGAACCAAATGTTCGGGTCCCAACACTCGCGTTGGTCTCAAAGCCTCAAAGACTCGAGTCGTACTTCGTTCTTGACAGATCAAGCAGGTTTGACAATACGTGGTGACCATACTCCCCATTCCAGGTCAAAAGTAAAGTGGCGCTATTTTTGCCAGAGTCCCTTTTGAGGAGCGATATCCCCCTGCCAGCCCGTCATGCATGGCCTGAATTATATCAACCTGCTTTGATCGTCCACATACCACCCTTCTAAGCATTAGGTCTTCCTCTTTCCTAAACAAGTGTCTGTTTCTTAGTACGTACTACGTACTTATCGGCTTCCTCTCTGGCCTTGAGGCTAACCTCCTGAGCCTCCTTGTTTCCTACTAGCAACAGTCCAATTTCCTTGAAGATCCCATCGTACGACTGAATAAGGAAAAACTCGCTTTGATTCCGACGATCCTCCTGTCTGCTTTGTACTTGGTTTACTAGGTACTGCTGCCGCTTTTGTTCCCAAGACTCAATTAGGCTCATGACCGCTTCCCGTCCTCCTTCTACCGCCAGTGCTATCAGTTCTTCCTAAGGGCCCACAGTGTCACCCCACGAGTCATTTTCTTTCTTTCGACCAGACTTTGTAAGCGCTCCTTCCCTGAGTTCCGCCACAACTGTTGGAGGTTCTTTCTCCAGCGCCTTGATCAACAACTCCCCAGATGTGCAGGCATGCTCTATCATCTCATTATCTACCACGAGGGTCCCTCCTTCGTAGTCGAGGAACACATCGATCGGTTCCGCGTCCTCTACTCCTTCCGGTGTTATGCACACCCTGCTCAAGTCGTCATCCCGGCTATGCACTCGATCTTGTAATCGAACTGCCAAATGAACCCCACCCATCTCCCCACGGTGGGGTCTATGGGCTTGTAATTCTTTAGAGCTCCTGCAACGTTTGTCGGATCTATTCTCAAGATGAACCTCCTCCCAAAGAGGTAGAGGCTTGGAAGGTCTTAAGGCAGTGGAGAACGACCGCACTTTCTTCTTGAATTGAGAGTAGCGACGCTCAGCTGAGTTCAGCGTCATACTTTCAAATCTGATTGGCCGTTCTCTTCCGTCTTCGCCTCTTTGGATCAAAACTCCCCCTACGACTAATGGTCCCCTGTCGGTTTCAAGCACAAACGGACGTCCTATGTCATCGTTAAAACACGGGGCGGCAAGGGTGACTTGTTCAGACGTCAGGATGTCTTTGAAGGTCTGAACTGCAGCTTTTCTTTCCTCCGTCCAATCAAGCGAGCCTTCTTCGCGGATCATGACCCGGATGGGTTCTGCTATCTTTGCAAACCCTTTGATAAAAATTCTCTAGAATCCCACGACCCTTAGGAAGGCCCTTACCTCCGTTGTGGTTCGCAAGGGTGTCGACCATTAAGAGATTTTGTCAGTCTTGGCCGGGTCGAGCTTCCTTCCATACGACCCGCACTGGAATCCTCTGATGCTTATTTCCGGTACTGCCAAGATGCTCTTGGGGCCGTTGGCAGTAATGTTGTATTCCAAGAATCTTTGGAGGAGCTCTTTGATATCATGCAGGTGATCCCACACAAACTTTCGTATTCCTGGTTGAATTTTCGTCTCATCCTTGTCTCGTGCACCTTTGATTCGATTGTCGTCAATATATGGTTCGCATTTTGCGGGGAACATGTCTCCCGCAACTGCGAGCATCCTCCGTTGTGCTTCTGCCACAACATTGGTGAAGCCCATAGGATTCACTTGCATCTGCAGCTGCCCCACCGGGGTATGCATAGCCGTGTAGGGTCTATCCCGGGCGTCCAGCGGGAGCTGATCGTATCCAGAGTAGAGGTCTACCATCAAGTAAATGCTTCGCCTGACATGGGATTCTGCCAACAGATCTGCTTGAGGCAGTGACCCCGCGTCCCGGATGATGATAGCATTTAGTTTTTACAGATCCTGGATCCACCTAAGTGACTTGTTAGGTTTCCAAAACACAAACCATTTATTCACATATGGTGACGTTGTGGGTTCTGCCACAAAGGAGTTCATCTTTGCTCTAAGCAGTTCTGTTACTTCCCCTACTACTCCAAAGCAGGTCCCTTGTCGTTCCAACATTCGTGCTCGAATGTACGGATCCTGACCGAAGGTATCAATTTCGCATCTAATCGTCCCTTCTGATGGTCATTGAAAGCAAAGGCTAGGTGAAAATCTTGGCATGCTTTCTTGATCAAGCATGTCTCCTGCTCCGTCAGGAATGCCTTCACTCCTATATTCATGGTCTCTGCTACTTCATTCGGTATCCGATGACCCTCTGTTGCTCTTCTTTCTCTGATCACTCGGAGGACTTCTTCCTCCATTTCCATGGCCTCTTCCTTTCTCGTTTCTACCAGTATCGAGACGGGCTTAGCCTTTTTCCCTACTGGCTTGTATTTGCGAACGCTTCCTTCCGGGATCTTTCTCCTAAAAAATGAACAGCCGACATCGTCCGAGGTGCTTCGGCAATCCGAGGCTGAATGCTGATCAGCTTCCCATTCAGGCAGTAGCCACTTCGGGTTTCTCCTTCAAATTTGGTGAGCGCGGCTGGGTCCACGCCCACTTTATAGTACCAGATGGCTTTGATGAGGTGCAATAGGTCCGGAACTTCTAGCGTTATCCCGACCTCCTCATTTCGAGCCTGATTCGGTCTAGACAAGCAGACTCCTAGTTCAACCTCCGTCTCTTTCTCTACTACCATTACTCCCAGGGCATCGTCCTCCTGTCTCTGTTTTTTCTGTAGTATCCTCATCTTAATTCATTCCTTCTTGTTGAACACCTCATCGATCATAATTTCTACCCTCTCTCTCATTCCTTCCATTCGCGCGAAGGCCCCCTTTCTAGCGCTTTCCCTTGAATGACGGTGACCATGTTGCTAATTTCCCTTTTGGCGTGTCATCGCCCGTCCCGATGAGACAGAGCAATTCACCACGTCCTGCCACTGGGTTTTCTATGTCTACCATATACGTTCCATCATGCAGATGCATACCGATCATTTCCACGTTCGCACAGCATGGCCTTCCAAGGATTACGTCATGGTCCATTTCGTCCATGACTGTCATCCGTTGGAATGACCAAATGGATTCTCTGACCCCGACTTTGACTGCACACTTAGTAACGTACTAGAGAAGGGAATTCCCCCCCCTGCCCCACGAACGCTTCCCATTGTTTCTTTGTTTACCGGTCATCCCGTAATCTTGGCGAAGTCTTTTCTAACGAGCGTTATTTCAGCCCCACCGTCTACGAGCGCATCGATGTGGTGGCTTCCGATCTGGACTTTTAACTTTCCTACCGGTAGTGCGTGGAAGCTAAGTTTTGTCCCAGGTGGTGCCCTCATAACCTCGCCACCTTCACGGTCTGGCATGCTTAGCCGGATGTCTACGAAGGCCTTCTCGAGATCTTCCAGGTCCCCGGGGATCCTTTGGAGGTTGGCGACCTCTCGCGGTGCCTCCTCTTCCTTTTCTTCCTCTTGTTGTTCCGGTCCTTCTTCTACCTCTACTCTTCGCCTCGTCAGTAGCTCCTTATACCTTTCAAGAGCCTAGGACTTGCCTGCAACATGGTTTGGAATGAGGCCGACACCATGGTCCCCAACAGTTTGGTAAGGGTGTCATCGATCTCGGGCATAGTTAAAATAGGAATCTGGTACCGAAATTTCTTCTTTGCCGAGGTCGCTTTGTCTACCGGGGTCTCTTCTCTAGGTTTCCCGTAGACTTTTTCTTGCCCCTGTTCCTCAGCCTCTTGCGGCATCCCGGGGCCATCCCCAGCATCTTCCATGACGACTTCCTGCACGACCTTCCTCTCTGTTGTTCGCTTTCTGGCGGTCACGGTCATCCTATCTTGCCTGTCGTTTTCTAAAATAAAGTTGGCCTGTGGCCCGCGCCCCCGTGCCTGTTCCCAGGCGAGCTCTGCCACGGGCTCAGCCTCTACCGCGGCAACGTCGAGGTTGTTGAGTGCGATTATGGCCCGGCGCATCCCCCCTGGGGAGTTCCAGTTCACTTCCTCTCCTTGGGGACCTGTGATCTCCCCCCGCAGCGTCCTGGAGCACCTTTTGTGTACGATATCATGGTTAAGCCTTGGACATGCCCGTACGACCAACGTGAAATATTTGCATTGCTCATTGGTTGGGTCTCTCTTATTGAACGCTTGGTTAGCTATCCCTGCGGGAGCCACGACTTCCTGTGGTGGCAAGGGTGGACGAGCTGCCTGAGTTTGCATCACCTGGGCTTGCATAACCATTAATGCGTTCTCTACCCTTTCGATCTTTTCGTCTACCCCATGGACGCGCTCATGCAGGCTTTCTATTCCTTTTTTCACCTTGTCGCCCGTCTTACCGGTTAGGTCTATGACCTATCCTTCTTTTAGCAGGGTCAGCGAGTCGGTCACAACCATCTTTTCTGCAATATCTGTTATAGTACTGAAGTCAACGTCCCTTGTATTCAGAAACTTTGTGGTTTGTTGGTAGGCCGATAGGATCTTACCCTTATCAAATTCGGTGAATTGTCTTAGAAAGTACTTGCTCATAATTCGATCAGTTATCCCCGGGATACGCAATGTCACGAGAGAATTCTCTCTGGAAATCATTGTATGTCGTAAAGTTCTTCCTGTGTACCGTAGCCAGCTCTGCCTTTATAGTCGTTTTTTCGGCGACCAGGTATTTTTGCATCATTATGTCCCGGGCCTCCTTCCAGGATCCACTAGTGGCGACAATAGTCATTATATCCCTTCCTAGGTTCAGCGAGACGTGCTGCCCTAGATGTTCCATCTTCTCCTCCTCACTCCATCTTAGTAGCGCTGCCAAATTCTCGTAATCTATCAAAATTTTCATGATATTTGCTCCATCGAATGTCAGTTTCTTCTTGGCATCCGCCAGATACCCCTGATTCTTATTTAGCGCACGCGTGAGGAAAAATATCATTTTCTTAAGTCCCTCTTCGGTTCCTCCTGACCCGCCGGCACTGCCGAAGCCTTGTTCTCCCTTCCCCGTTTCCACCCTTTCTCCAGGTTTTATCGTTCCTTCCGGGTCGAACCAACTCAGCACCCTTTCCCTCAAGTTCCAAAACCCTTCACATCCTTTTGCGATTATAGGCGAAACCGCTGGTCGGCTTGCCCCGCTATCTATAGCTGGCGGGTTGGTAGCCTTCTCCGCCTCCCTTCCTGAGGACTCCGTTCTATCCTTTCCTTTCTTGGTCGGTGTCTCCCTACGCCCCCCGGTTCTATCCTTTCTCCTTTTTATAATATCGTCTCGGCTTCCCCGTCCTTGGTTTGTTCCTTGGTCTTCATTCAACCTTCCTTCAGTGGGGTCCCCTTCGCCTTCGTTTATCATCTCCTCCAGGAGTTTCGCTTTATATTCCGTTGTTGTCCTTTCTATCTCGGCTAGCTTCTTCCGGGTGTCCGTTAGTCTTACCTTCTTTGACAGCGCGCCCTCGGATGCCCGTGGCGCCGAACTGTCCTTACTCTTATCCCCTCTAGTTTCTTGAGTTCCTCGTTTGCTTCCTCCGACTTTTCTAGAACTTTCCCCGGTTGTTACTTCCTTTCTTCCCTCCTTAGTCCCTTCCGGATTTTTCGACTCTCGATCCTTCGCGGAGGCTTCGTTCTGCTCTACATCATTTTCCGTGTCCTGACTCCCCTTGTTCCGCAGGCTCCCTACTTCTTCCTCTGTCGCCATCCTTTTCTAATCCTGCACATGGGAATTTTTTTTTTCTTTTCGAAACGACCGGTTGTTCACAGCTCTCCATGATTTCCAAGCTCTCAGGTTTGCTATGGTCTCCCTTTGTCATTTCGATACTTTTTTCCTATAGCGGCCGTAGCAGGTCTGACCTGCCTTTTCCCGCTTTTGCGGGGTACCGCTTTTCCCGCTGGAGAGCCTTCTGCCGAGATTCGGTGTTCTGTCACCACCGCTCCTCGATTCTAAGGAGGTGTCTCCGTGGCGGGCGGGTCCTTGTTTCGAAGATGACCCTTTGCTTTTGCAGCCTTTGGGTAACCCTAGCGTCCTTGGTGGTAGTGGCCACTGGCCATCCTGGTCCCTTCCTGGCACGCCCTTAGATGGAATAGGACTCCGGCCACGATTCCCCGCAGATCGTTATTCCCGCTTTTGTTTTTATCGTTCCATTGTTAGCTTTCACCTTTGCCACCCTCCCCGGTATTTTTCTCACACCGGTTCCTCAGGCCCGTCCTGTTCGTCAGGTTCTTCAAACAAGTTAGCCACCCCCACAAGGTAATTCTCTCCCATTCCTATTTCTCTGATAATTATTGGCTCATACTCTTCAAAAGTGGCGCCCCGAATATGAGGATCTCGATGAGTTCTAGTAATTCACGGGCCTGGTTTCCCCAAAACGACCCGTGTCTCACTGACAGATCGTAAAACATCCCCATTGTTTGTGGCTGGAAATGGTGAGTCCATATTAGGGTCGAGTTCACCAAGTCCCTTGCCCTCGAGAGGCTGCCGAATACCAGATCTATCATGAAGCGGGGCACTCGGCACCGCAATCCTGCCATCGGGGCTCTAAACTCTTGCCATCCTCCTACTTCCACCCGAGTTCTTAGCCCTACGTTTCTTCTTCCCCGAACTTTCTGGCCTATCTGGTTTAGCGCCCTGGCCGCCCTCCGGAAGATTGGCAGCAGCCCATGCCCTAGTGCCATCTCGGTCCCTAGCATGTGCCATCCAATCTCAGGTAAATACACGGTCCCGGTCACTCTTAGGTCGGAGTATAAGTCATCCCCTGGCCCCCGATTGAACCTCATGTCGCTCCACTGACAGTCCATCATCATGAAGGTTTGGTCCCTCCCCAAGGTCACAACTCTCCATTCCGTGTCAATTCCTCGGACCACGTAGCTTGCTGGAAACGACAACTCCCATCCGTTTCTGCTTCCCGTTGGTGGGCGAGGGTGTATGGGTCGTCGCGACATCCGGGTGCGTCTCATCGCCATTGCTGATTAGCGGGTTCCTGCGTGGTTCAGACAGAAAACAAGTTTCTCTTATTTCATCCGCTCCCTCGGTTATTGCGAGCTTATCTTTCCGCTTCTTACCCCCCCCTCTTTTCTGTCTCCCTTGTTTTTTCCTTCCCCTTTCTACTGGCCTGCCTCTTCCCCTGGTAGTTCAAACAAACGATGAACGTCGTCTAGGTAGGTCATTCCTCGTCTTACTTCGCGCCTAATAACTCTCCACATGGTTTCGTCATTTATCATTGGGACTCTTGGTATGGTAGTCACAGCCGCTCGTAATATACATAGCACTTCGTACCCTTGTCCGTCCTCGAAGGGCCCCATTTCCAAGAAGGTCTGATAGTACTCTTGATAAACTGAAGCTTCTGCAAAACTTATTCTAGCCAGTGCCTCTACTGCCTGCTCAACCCGCTCCGTACCTCCCATCTGCCTTAGTAGGAAGGGCGGCAATCTCATTCGCATGATTTCGTTTGGTAGGTTGAAGATTCCCGCCATGACGGTTCCTACTTCTGCCGTCACTTCGTTCCGTTCTGGATCTGCGAATTCGAACCCCTCTCGCCAGGTTATTTGCCAGACCCCTTCAAACATTCGCACGGGGTCACCCCCGGAGGCCAGGGTGATCCCAAAGGTTCTCCATCCTTCTTCCGATAGGTATAATGACCCCGTGGCATGTAGGCACCCTGGGAGGTCCAAATTTACACCCCCGAATTCCCTTCTTGCGCGACATTCCACTTCCACCACTAGGTACACTGTGTCCTCCACCAGCTCTACCCCCACCCAGTCCATTATCGGGTTGCTCACCCTGCTTCTTGCTGGCAAGCTTACCTCTATCCTGCCATCCAATGCCCTAGGTGGCAGAATCCCGCGAGGTCTGTCCTCCCAGAGTGTCATTCGCCGGGCCATGCTGTGATGTCTCCCCTTCTAGTTTCCCCTCGCTCGATCGCAGCATCCACCGAGATTCCACATTTTTCTGGTTTAGTCCTTTCCCCTCTTTCCACGGCACCGTGTCTCCTACCCAACGTACATTATCTCTTGATGATGCTCCTACTCCATACATGCATCGACCCTTCCCCTTTGTCGGCCATCGACGCCCCCTTTTGCCTACTTGCTAGTCATTAGGCTATAACCACAGTACCTCGAACAACAGGAAGACATCGCCTACATACGAGGGGGTTGCTGCCACCTCGCGGCGAAGTATCGCACCCTCAGACCTTTCATCCACCTCGAGCCGGTCTTCTTTAAAAACTCTTAGGATGTTGACTGCTTCCCTTGCTCTGTCGCCATGGAAGGGCCCCATCTCTAGCGAGATCTTGTAGTAGGCATCGACCAACCATGTAAAGCCCAAGTCCACCTCATCCAGAGATTTGGCCACCGCGCGGATGTGTTCGTACTCGTCGAACCAATCCGCCACGAAGTGCGGTACCCAAGTCTGGATTAGTTGATAAGGCAGGCTAAGCCCCTCCCATCCTCCTATCACGGCCCTACTTCTTACCGCATCCCATTCTTTGTTGGCAAAGTCATAGCACATATCACGAGTCTGGCGCTCGGCCTCACCTAATATCCACATTGGGTTCTACCTGGATGCTAATGTTACACAAAACAAGTGCCAACCCTTCTTTGACAGATACACTGTGCCGAGGGCTTCTACGTTTCCTTCGGCTACGTCATCCCATCCTTTTTCCTCTCTGATCGGTTTCCACACCCTTTCTACCCATAGAAATGACAACACAAACGCAATCTCCTTTCCTACCCAATAGCAAGCCGTCCCTCTCCACTCATTCCTTGTCGGTAAGGTCATCTCTACCCCCCCTTCGAGTCGCCTTGGCATCCATCCCCTGAACATTTGCTCGCTTCGACTTTGTTCTCTAACCATGTCTTTCCCTTGCACAGTGCTAACTACCCATATCATTCCTGCCCCGGTACCCTCTTCCCTAGAAGTCCCAATCCTCAATTGCATCCTCCTCCTCCTCATCCGAGGAATAGTCCTCATCTTCATACCACAAGTCTCTTAGTCCATCCAAAAATGGTTCCCCTATCGCTACATTCATGTAGACTATTTCCCAGTGGACGAAGCTCGGGACGAACACGTCGTCCATGCTGAGACAGTTTAGCATCTCGGCTAGCTCCTTCGCCCAATTCCCTTCGAAAGGTCCCATGTCGACTGACAAACGGAAGAAGTCCTGCCACGCCCCTTGGTAGAGTCCAAGGTTCGTCATGGACTGGCATATCTGCACCAATCTATTCCGGGTCCCAAAAACGGCGTCCACTAAGAACGGAGGCACGATGCACCTCGAACGGAGGCACGATGCACCTCATTGTTCTGAGCGGTCGCCTCACGTTCCCTCTGTCCCCGAATTCCATCCGCACATCTATCTCTTCTATTTCCATCTTCTCCCGCCGATTGGCAACCCACGCTACTTCCCGTTCCGCCTGCCTGAACAAATTATACGGGACTATTCCTAGCGCTAAGTCCACAACCATGTCGTTCTCACCTTCCTTGGACAAGTAGGCCCACCCCCGGGCTTCCACGATCCCTCGAAATTCCAGGTCCGTCAGGCTTGGCGATAGCCGGGTTAGGCTGACCTTGGTCCACAATGTTTCTATCCAGAGGAAGGCATCCCCGTCGCCCAACATCACGGTTTGATATGCCGGCTCTAGATCCGTCCAGGTCCCTTCCTCCGGCAAGACGACGAAAACCCCGCCCCTAACATCTATTGGCGTTTCCGGTCCGTTGGAACAGGTTCGGGCCGACAGCCACCGCGTCATCTTGGTTCCAATACCCGACCCTGTTTTTCACAGCCAAACACTGCCCCCGGTTTTCGGGTCCGGTCAGCCTAAATCTTGGATGAGACTATTTCAAACCCCTCATCAAGGTCTAGCCTAGTCTACCTCCCCAATTCTTAAATTTTAACCTCCTTCGGGTACTCTCAAGTCGGCCCTTCTTACCCAAGCTCATTTTCTTGGTTCTTTCCAAGCTGACCTCTACATCCTTGTCTCATAATCTTCACTCACTCGTGCGGACTTAGTCAGAGGGTGATAATAGACTAGAATCATAACCCCGTCCACCAGCTCAAATCTTAGTCAATTTTACAGAGGGGGAACAAAATATGAAAACTCAGGCAATCTCACATACAAGGCATGGTCATCTCCTCACCAGCCTTTTTCCCAGAATGGTCTCTCCACTGTTACTATCGGTAGAGTTTTATCCCATACCTCAAGCACAGCTCAACCGTCGCGAGCGCGGTACCCAGGCTCTGGCAAAGGGTGTTACCCCTCTCCTTTCGCCCAAAATACCCCATCCCGTCTTGCCGCCCTTGCACACCCCATTGGTACCGGGAATCACCCCGCTCGTTAGGAGCAAAAGTCAGTCGTTCGGACATTCACTTCCATCGGTCCGATAAGAATCAGCGTTTCTCATGCCATTCCGTGAGAAGCTACTAATTGTCTCTGAGGCTCCCTCCTTGCCTCGCATGTGGTGGTCCTCCCCCGCCAGTCAACAAACTAAGCCCCGCCCGAGGAGATGTTTCGCACCCCGCCTGGGCAAGGTCATCGAGCCATGCTCGGACCGCCCAGGTGAGAATGCTACTAATTAACCGGCGTGACAAACTCCCGCCCGACAGCTCGATGGTCTGACCTCCGCACACGACACTCGACGAACTTCAAAGAGAGCGACGTTTCGCACTCCCACACCAGCTGGTGCAGACCCATCTTTTCCTTCCGAAAGGCAGGACGCTCAGTTCCCCACAGACAGATGACAAGTCCCAAGTGGGACACACATAGAATAAGTGTTTTTCCCTTAGTGCTCCCAGCGCTTCCTACCCATGCCTCACAATTTTCTCTCAGGACTGTGTGTGCCATTCCCCCTATTGCCCATACACAGTGGCTGGTTCCTTCTCGTGAGCATCTTTAAGGGTGAGCTAGTTTTCTTTGGAGTCTAGCAACTCCCTTCATTCCTTTTTTCTTCCTTTGTCTGTCTTTTCATAGGGTAGGATTGTTCCTTCTTGATGAACCTTCTGTTCATGTTGGTTCCTTCAAGCCTTCAAGTGTACAGTGCATAAGGCCGCTGGGCTCAGAAGAAGAAGGGGAGGAGAACACCCAGTCGGTCGGATCACTCCGCTGCGAGATTTTCATTGGACCCCGGCCGAAGCCGAAGCACCAACCGTCTGCCAGGTAACCGGAGCCCTTCTTTCACATGAAGAGTAAGGGTCGACCTGCGACTTGTCCGAGGCTTCCTCAGTCTGGCGAACACCAGTACCGGAGGAAGGGGGGCTAGGGTCATTCCACAAGAAAACGGTTGATCTAGTGCACATCACGCATGCTATACCTCCAGGTCTAGCCATGCCATTCGCCCAGCCGCCCTCAAATCTGATTCTCTCAAGGGGAAGAGCAAACACAAGTTCTCATTCCTTTGTCTTAAGTTATATACACGGCCTTGAGTAGGGCGCCCCCCTCGGGATCGCAAGGGTCAGTTTAACCCATTGCCCGTCACCTCCACCAATTTTGTAGGGCCAAACCCCGGTAGACTTTCGAGCCTTCGTCGACCATACTGCGGGTCCCAGTTGGCTCGACCCACCCACGCTCATGCTCAGGGCGCGGGCCGTTCGTCCCAGGGTCACCCCCACCTAGTGCTTTGAGATGGATGGGGTTGGGCCATCGCGCGACAGAGCTTTGACATTGGGGATGAAGCTCAACCCTCACGCCGGATGGTAGTGTCGCTGGTCGTTCCGCAAACGATGATATATATATATTTTTTGTTTATGGTTGTGTTCTCAAGCAATTGCTCCTTCCAATACGCAGACAGTCCAAGGGTTCTTTGAGAGTTCTTCTTCTCTTGTGCGCAGGCTAAGCGTCATCCTTAGGCCACGCACCATGGCCCTAAGCATTACAATCCTACAGCGTCATCGGGGTGTGGCAACGCCGTCTTCTCCCTCGCCTCTACGCACCCCTCGAGTCTCATACATTTTATCCTTCATTATTGGAACAGGCCCCTTAGTCTTTTCGGCGTCTTCACACGCATGCACAGGCTACTTCACATTCCGATCAACAAAAATCGCACTTCCTTCATTCCTTCACACTTCAAGTCTCAAGCACAAAGGTCACTCTTCATGGTTCGGTTTTACACTAAGGACCCCGTAGCCCTTATGCCCCTCTTCCCTTTTCCTTTACCGTCCGGATTCTCCCGGCCTTGTCCCGCTCAAGGGATCCCAAGCCTTTACTTACCTGCGCAATCCCACACATAGCAAAACCGATACAATCCCCCATTGGGGTCAACACATAGCCCTTCCCGCATGCCTAACTTTTCTTTTCCTTTGGCTTCTCTTTGTTCTTCTTCCTTTGCTCAATAAGTCCACACTCTTCTCGTAGTCATGGAGTCGGAAAAATGGTTGAGTCAAGCCGACCTTTACTTCAGGTTACACTTTTTCTCGGACTTTGCCTCCCCTCAATCTCTCAAGTGTCCTTCCTCTTCCTTCTTGGTGGCACAAGGGACCGACTACCCTTCCCGTACTCTCTTTCTCCACCAACTGAGGCCTGATTTCTTTTACCGTTCGTCCCCTTGCAATGTAACAAATGAATGATGAAGGGTTAGTTATACGCCATGTGGGGAGGGAGGGGGGGGGAGAGAGAGAGAGAGAGAGAGAAAGAGAGAGAGAGAGAGAGAGAGAGAGAGAGAGAGAGAGAGAGAGAGAGAGAGAGAGAGAGAGAGAGAGAGTATGAAAGAGAGAGAGAGAGAAGAGAGAGATATAGATAGAGATAGAGAGAGAGAGAGTATGAGAGTAAAAGTGAGAAGGAAGAGAGAGATAATCAGTCCTAATTAAATTATCCTTCCGTAATAGCAGCCAAATGCAAGTCACCCATCCTACAGTTGTACCAGCCAAATGTCGATCACTCATCCCTCAGTTGTAGCAGCCAAATGCCGGTCACCCATCCCATAGTGAACGACCAATCAAGTGTGAAACGGAACACTACCACACACATGAACTTGACAAAGTGAAGGTTGAGCTAGTGAAGGCACATGCACATGAGTGAAAGAACAACCAAGTATGAAACGGAACACTACCACACACATGAACTTGACAAAGTGAAGGTTTAACTAGTGAAAGCACATGCACATGAGCGGAAGAGCAACCAAGTGTGCAACGACACACCACCTCATGCTTGAACTTGACAAGGTGAAGGTTTAACTACTAAAAGCACATGCACATGAATGGAAGAGCAACCAAGTGTGAAATGCAACACCACCACATGCTTGAACTCGACAAAGGGAAACTTGAACTAGTGAAAGCACATGCACATGAATGAAGAGCAACCACGTGCGAAACGGAACACTACCACATGATTGAACTTGACGAAATGAAGATTGAACTAGTAAAAGCGCATGCCCATGAGTTAATGAGCAACCAAGTGTGAAAACAGAACACTACTACATAGATGACATTGACAATAGTGAAGATTGAACTAATGAAAGTACATGCACATTAGTAAGAGAACAACCAAGCGTGAAACGGAACACTACTACGCATATGAACTTAACAATAGTGAAGATTGAACTAATGAAAGCACATGCACATGAGTGAAAGAGCAACCAAGTGTGAAACGGAACACTACAACACACATAAACTTGAGANGATTGAACTAATGAAAGCACATGCACATGAGTGAAAGAGCAACCAAGTGTGAAACGGAACACTACAACACACATAAACTTGAGAAAGTAAAGTTTAAACTAGTGAAAGCACATGCACACGAGTGAAAGAGCACCCAAGTGTGAAACGGAACACTACTACACACATGAACTTGACAATGAAGATTGAACAAATGAAAGCACATGCGCATGAGTGAAAGAGCAATCAAGTGTGAAACCGAACACTACTACACACATGATCTTGACAATAGTGAACACTGAACTGATAAAAGCGCATGCACATGAGTGAAAGAGCAACCAAGTGTGAAACGGAACGCTACAACACACATTAGCTTGAGAAATGGAAGATTGGACTAGTGAAAGCACATGCACATGAGTGAAAGAGCAACCAAGTGTGAAACGGAACACTACAACACGCATAAACTTGAGAAAGTAAAGTTTGAACTAGTGAAAGCACATGCACATGAGTGAAAGAGCACCCAAGTGTGAAACGGAACACTACTACACACATGAACTTGACAATGAAGATTGAACTAATGAAAGCACATGCGCATGAGTGAAAAAGCAATCAAGTGTGAAACGGAACATTACTACACACATGATCTTGACAATAGTGAAGACTGAACTGATAAAAGCGCATGCACATGAGTGAAAGAGCAACCAAGTGTGAAACGGAACACTACAACACACATTAACTTGATAAAGTGAAGATTGGACTAGTGAAAGCACATGCATATGAGTGAAAGAGCAACCGAGTGTGAAAACGGAACACTACTACACACATGAAATAGAGAATGAAGATTGAACTAGTAAAAGGGCATGCCCATGAGTGAAAGAGCAACCAAGTGTGAAAACGGAACACTACTACATAGATGAACTTGACAGTAGTGAAGAGTGAACTAATAAAAGCACATGCACATAAGTGAGAGAACAACCAAGCGTGAAACAGAACACTACTACGCATATGAACTTGACAATAGTCAAGATTGAACTAATGAAAGCACATGCACATGAGTGAAAGAGCAACCAAGTGTGAAACGAAATACTACAACACACATAAACTTGAGAAAGTAAAGTTTGAACTAGCGAAAGCACATGCACATGAGTGAAAGAGCACCCAAGTGTGAAACGGAATACTACTATATACATGAACTTGACAATGAAGATTGAACTAATGAAAGCACATGCGCATGAGTGAGAGAGCAATCAAGTGTGAAACGGACCACTACTACACACATGATTTTAACAATAGTGAAGACTGAACTGATAAAAGCGCATGCACATGAGTGAAAGAGCAACCAAGTGAGAAACGGAATACTACAACACACATTAATTTAACAAAGTGAACATTGGACTAGTGAACGTACATGCGCATGAGTGAAAGAGCAACCAAGTGTGAAACGGAACACTACAACAAACATGAACTTGACAAAGTGATGATTGAACTAATGAAAGCACATGCACATGAGTGGAGGAACAACCAAGTATGAAATGGAACACTACAACACACATTAACTTGACAATAGCGAAGGTTGAACTAGTGAAAGCACATGCACATGAGTGGAAGAGCAACCGAGTGTGAAACAAAACACTACTACACTAATAATCTTGACAATAGTGAAGACTGAACTGATAAAAACGCATGCACATGAGTGAAAGAGCAACCAAGTGTGAAACGGAACACTACAATAGACATTAACTTGACAAAGTGAAGATTGGACTAGTGACAGCACATGCACATGAGTGAAAGAGCAACCAAGTGTCAAAACGGAACACTACTACACACATGAAATTGAGAATGAAGATTGAACTAGTAAAAGAGCACGCCCATGAGTGAAAGAGCAACGAAGTGTGAAAACGGAACACTACTACATAGATGAACTTGACAATAGTGAAGATTGAACTAATGAAAGCACATGCACATCAGTGAGAGAACAACCAAGCGTGAAACAGAACACCACTACGCATATGAACTTGACAATAGTGAAGAATGAACTAATGAAAGCACATGCACATGAATGAAAGAGCAACCAAGTGTGGAACGGAACACTACAACACACATAAACTTGTGAAAGTAAAGTTTGAACTAGCGAAAGCACATGCACATGAGTGAAAGAGCACCCAAGTGTGAAACAGAACACTACTACATATATGAACTTGACAATGAAGACTGAACTAATGAAAGCGCATGCGCATGAGTGAAAGAGCAATCAAGTGTGAAACGGACCACTACTACACACATGATTTTGACAATAGTGAAGACTAAACTGATTAAAGCGCATGCACATGAGTGAAAGAGCAACCAAGTGTGAAACGGAACACTACAACACACATTAATTTCACAAAGTGAACATTGGACTACTGAACG
>BFEA01000073.1:2976676-2997821 GCA_003427395.1 Chara braunii | reverse complement strand
CAACCAAATGTGAAACGGAACACTACAACACACATGAACTTGATAATAGCGAAGGTTGAACTAGTGAAAGCACATGCACATGAGTGGAAGAGAAACCAAGTGTGAAAACGAAACACCACTACACACAGAAACTTGACAATAGTGAAGATTGAACTAGTGAAAGCACATGAACATGAGTGAAAGAGCAACGAAGTGTGAAACATAACTCTACTACACACATGAACTTGAGAATGAAGATTGAACTAATGACAGCACATGCACATGGGTGAAAGAGCAACCAAGCGTGAAACGAAACACTACTACACACATGATCTTGATAATAGTGAAGATTGAACTGATGAAGGTCCATGCACATTAGTGAAAGAGCAACCAATTGTAAAAATTGAATACTACTACACACATGAACTTGACAATAGTGAAGATTCAACTAGTGAAAGCACATGTACATGAGCGGAAGAGCAACCAAGTGTGAAACGAAACACTACAACACACATGAACTTGACAAAGTGAAGATTGAACTAGTGAAAGCACATGCACATGAGTGGAGGAGCAACCAAGTGTGAAACAGGAGGAGCAACTAAGTGTGAAACAGAAAACTATAACACACGTGAACTTGACAATAGCGAAGGTTGAACTAGTGAAAGCACATGCACATGAGTGGAAGAGCAACCAAGTGTGAAACGAAACAGTACAACAGACATGAATTTGACAATAGTGAAGGTTGAAGTAGTGAAAGCACATGCATATGAGTGGAAGAGCAACCAAGTGTGAAACGGAACACCACTAACTACTATGTGAGTGAAAACATGAGCTAAACTAGATCAAAACACAAGATTCGAGCATGACAAGCAATCAAGAATGAATTGGGACATCACTTGCTACTATGTGAGTGAAAACGTATGAGCTAAATTAGATCAAAACACAAGATTGAAGCATGAGACCAACCAAGGAAGAATCGGGACATCACCTACTATCATGTGAGTGAAACGCATAAGTTAGACTAGATCAAAACACAAGATTGAAGCATGAGATCAACCAAGGAAGAATCGGGACATCACCCACTACTGTGTGAGTGTAAAGCATGAGCAAGACCAGAGTAAAACACAACATGGAAACATTAGATCATGCAAGGAAAAATCGGAACATCACCTACGATCATTTGAGTGAAAAGCATGAGCTAGACTAGAAAAAAACACAAGATTGAAGCATGAGATCCTCCAAGGAAGAATCGGAACATCACCTACAACTAGCATGAGTTAGACAAGATCATAACACAAGAGTGAAGCATGAGATCAACCAAGGAAGAATCGAGACATCACCTACTACTATGTGAGTGAAAAACGCTAACTAGAGTAGAGAAAAACACAAAATTGAAGCATGAGATCATCCAAGGAAGAATCGGAACATCACCTACTATCATGTGAGTGAAAAACATGAGTTAGACCAAAACACAAGATTAAAGCATGAGACCAACCAAGGAAGAATCGGGACATCACCTACTACCATGTGAGTGAAAAGCATTAGCTAGACTAGATCAAAACACAACATTGAAACATGACATCCACCAAGAAAGAATCGGGACATCACCTACCACTATGTGAGTGAAAAACATGAGTTAGATAAGATTGAAGCATGAGATCCACCAAGGAAGAATCGGGACATCATGATCACCTACTACTATGTGAGTAAAAAGCATGAGCTAGACTAGATCAAAGCACAAGATTGAAGCATGGGATCATCAAAGGAAGAATCAGAACATCACCTTCTATCATGTGAGTGAAAAGCATGAGTTAGACAAGACCAAAACACAAGATTGAAGCATGAGATCAACCAAGGAAGAATCGGGACATCACGTACTACTGTGTGAGTGAAAGCATGAGCTAGATTAGATCAAAACACAAGATTGAACCATGAGATCAACCAAGGAAGAATCGGGACATCACCTATTACTATGTGAGTGAAAAGCATGAGCTAAACTAGATAAAAACACAAGATTGAAGCATGAGATCAACCAAGGAAGACTCGGGACATCACCTACTACTATGTGAGTGAAAAGCATGAGCTAGACTAGAGAAAAACACAAGATTGAAGCATGAGATCATCCAAGGAAGAATCAGAACATCACCTATTATCATGTGAGTGGAAAACATGAGTTAGACTAGACCAAAACACAAGATTGAAGCATGAGATCAACCAAGGAAGAATCGGGACATCACCTACTACTATGTGAGTGAAAAGCATGAGTTAGATTAAAGAAAAACACAAGATTGAATCATGACATCAACCAAAGAAGAATGGGGACATCACCTACTACTATGTGAGTGAAAAACATGAGTTAGACTAGATCAAAACACAAGATTGAAGCATGAGATCAACCAAGGAAGACTCGGGACATCACCTACCACTATGTGAGTGAAAAGCATGAAGTAGAGTAGAGAAAAACACAAGATTGAAGCATGTGATCATCCAAGGAAGAATCGTAACATCACCTACTATCATGTGAGTCAAAAGCATGAGTTAGAATAGTGTCTCTAGGAGGAGAAGAAGAAGAAGAAGAAGAAGAAGAAGAAGAAGAAGAAAAAGAAGAAGAACAAGAGGAAGAAGAAAAAAAAAAAGAAGGGGAAGGAGGAGGGAAAGAAGAAGAAGAAGAAGAAGAAGAGGAATAATAATAAGAATAAGAAGAAAAAGAAGAAGAAAAAGAAGAAGAAGAAGAGGAAGAAGAAGGAGAAGGAGAAGGATCTCCTCCTTTCCACTTACCTTCTTTAGGTCTTGGAGATGGAGCCCCAACTTTAATGAAGCTTCCTCTCTCTTGCCCAAGTATCACCTTGGCTATGACTCTCTTCTTCCTCAAGCCCCTCTCTCCTTCCTCTCTCAACTTTACCCAAGCTATGACAAACTTCTCCTACTATGGCTATGGAGTCCTCCCCTCTAGGAGGGCTAATGAGACTCTCTCTAACCTTTCTCTCTTCCTCACACCTTGGGGACTATGGCGGATCACCACCCTAGACCAGCCTCACCTCCACTAACCTCTAAAGCTTTCTCTCCCAGCTCACAGTCTCCTCTAAGCTCTCCAAATAGTAGGGGTTCCCCTCTCCGCTGTCCAAGTGAGAAAGTTTTTCTATGAGCTCACTTGGGCAGCATGGGCACTCCTCATGCAAATGTGAGTGTGGCAGACTGAATCCCCAGCTTATGTAGGCTGAAACCAACAGTTCGACCAACCCATGATCCTCTTCATGTGCCTTGAGGTGAACCGAGGTACCCCCAAGGCAAAATTCTACCATTAGGCCTTCCCGAGGGTATCCGGGCCTTATTTTGGCCAAGTACATGCAGTCCCAGTGACTGGTATCAACTCGGATTGCCTCCTGTCCTCCTTCAGCCTCTTTTTCATTTCCAAAATGCTGCCCCCTTAGGTCCTAATGCCCAAGGGGCAGCCTTACTTGAGAGAAAAAGACCTAGTGGACTTTTTTCTCGATTTTTTCAGTTTCTACCCTATTTTTGGTAGGCCGAGGTATTTTCTCATGCCTCGGTGCAGTTTCAGCTTTGGATCTGGCTGAGATCCAAGGCCAACAATATTCTGAGCTACCCCCAAGTAGCCCTTGATTCAAATTTTGGCCCCTGAGTTCAATTTTTCAACTTTTGGTGCATCTGGCTATTTTTTTGGGCCAAATGCACATTTTTGTCTCTTTCCCTCTTTTGTTTCTTTCCATTTTGGGCTGCCACCTCATTCCGGAGCTGGCCATTTTGAGCTGGCCTACAAAAAACGGATACTTCCTCTCCACCATGAGATATGATCTCTGATCCATGGTCCACAAAAAAAAATGTTATCTCCTCTTTGCATTTTCTCTTATTTTTTACTTTTTAATTCATATTTTGTGTAGATATGACCATAAGGGCCGTACCTCTGCAATATGGATTGCCCTCCCTCAATCTAGGGGGGATGGGGTCACAGTTGGGACCTGCCAGTCCCTACTGTGCAGGTCCCAATAGACCGACACGTTCTCCTCCACTTTTTTCTCCCCTTTTGTCTCATTCACGCTCCATTTTCTCCAATTTTCTTTTCTTTTTCTTTTATTTTTAATGTGATAAGTGTCAATTAGCTGTTGCGTCTTTTTCTAGGTCATGGATCCTCATCCACGACCAGATTCAGATTCAGCAGTTGGTCGTTATATCTCGGATTACAATAATGGCACCCCCATGCTCCTAGGGGGCTCCATTTTGCCTCCATTAGTCCTAATTTTAAGCCCCTTTTGCTCTGATTTTCTTTGGACAACCTTTTTCCTATGTTGAGCCCCTTGAGGCTCTATTTTTATTTCCCACTTGTCCCCTTGCACTAGTGGTGCTAACATTTTCCACCGTCTAGATCCTCAATCTCGACGATGCCATTTGCTTTATGCGATTATTTATTGTGTTGGCTCATGGTCCCCTTGGGACATCTCAAGTCCCCGCCACTTTCCTTCGTACTAGTTCCCCTTTCTTGTCCCGTCGGCGGTGCCGCCGACAAAGTGCCGTTTTTCGACAATTTTTATTTCGGCACTTTTAGTCTCTTGCATCGCCCCAGTTGACGTTCCATTTTTATTTGGCACCTTGCTATTCCCATAAATCCCAATTTATCCTCCCCATGTGTCTCAAACGTGCCGATTATTTCCGGTCGCGAGATCCTCATCTCGCGACCACTATTTACCGTCACACTCCCCTATGCTCACGACGCTGTTTTTTAGTTTTTTTTGGCATGCCACGGCTCATTTTTTCTTGGCCTATGCATCCCCATGTAGTCCGTTATTTCTCGGACTGCAATGATGCTCATTTTTCTAGTCTCAAAGCCCCACAACTTGCCTCCAACTGAAAAAAAATGAAGCGCTCAATTTTCAAGTGCATCCGATCTCAATATTGGCTCCGGATGCACCAAACACATTTCTTCCTCCTTCCCCATGCAATCCATTATAACTCGGACTGCAATAGGGGTTAATTCCCTATCCTCAATGCCCCACAACTAGCCCTTTATTGAAAGAAAAAGAAACGACCATCATCCAAGTGTATCCCGGCTCAATATTGGTTCCGGACGCATCGAAAACATGTGTTTCTCCTCCCCTATGTAATCCGTTGTACTTCAGTTGCATGGGTCCTTGCTTTTTTTTGATTTTCTCTGCAAAATTAAAAGAAAATCAAGATCCTTTGTAACCGCCACATTCCAGGATGTATCTGGTCACGGACGCATCTCTCCAAGTGACTGTTTTTTGTTAGTAGTGCCCTTTTGTCTTTCTTTCTTTTTTTTTTTTTTTTTTTTTTTTTTTTTTTTTTTTTTTTTTTTTTCCCCTTCATTTGTGGACAGTACGGATCTGCCAGTTCCTACTTGTGGCAGTCCCTACTGACGACCAACTCACTCACTCCCTCTCACTCCTTTTGTGTAACTCTCCCTCCCTTTTCGTTTTTTTTTTCTTTCTTTATTTACATGCCAAGTGTCAACTAGCCGTTAAGGTCCTTTTCTATGCTCTTCCTCTTAGTTTTGACCCTTCCTATGCTCAAGGGGCAGTCCGTTATTTCGTGGACTGCAACTGTGGTCTTCTCATGCCTACGAGAGTCTCCGTCTGTCTCTATTTCTTTCAAACGGTGGGGCCCCATACTCCGATTTTCTCCCGGAGGCCTATTTTCCATATGGAGTCTCTTTAGACTTCATTTTCTTGTAGGAAGCCAATCCAAGATTTTGCGGATTGCTCCCATGCCATCCTCTACATTTTTCTTTACTTTTTCTTTTTCTTTTGACCTCCCCACTTGCTCTCACTAATGCTTGCACTAATGGTGCGAATATTCTCGGTCGTCAAGATCTTGATCTTGACGGTGCTTCTCGCTTTAATTATTTTCACTTACGCCGCTTCATAGTCCTTTGTCGAGGCATTCTCATGTCCCCACCATTTGTCCCACGCTAGTCCCCGACACTTATCTGCTAGTGGTCCCGCCGGTACTTGTCCTGCCGGTGGTCGCGCCGGTGGTTCCCGACACCTTGTCCCGTCGGCGGTCCCCGACACTTGTTCCCGTCGGTGGTCCCCGACATATTTTGTCCCGGATACCATTATTTTTACTTAGTCCCATGTGGCCCCGGGTGCCTTTCCCCAAGGTGTCCCGCGTTCTTTGGGCGTCTACCGCACCATGGCGACCCCTTTCCCTCGTCTTTCTCGAGCCTCGCACGCGCCGGTTTGTCTGGTCGCGGGGCCTCCAATCCGAGGTTCCCGCTTATTGCCTTGGGCGACTCTCACGTTCGCCTTCGTTTTCTAGCATCCTACGGCCGCCGGGGCCGTCCACCTTCCGGCTGCCCTATTCTCTTGTCGTCTGTCGCGCCGCATTTTGCAAGTTGACGGCCTCTTGGCCTTAGTTATGCTGAATTTCATCGGCCCTCCCTGACCTCATGCTATGTTGAATGCGCCCATGTCCTCGCGCTCACTCACTTGTCGTCGCCGGTTCTTTCCCCCTGCGGTTCTCAACCCAGGGCATCACTCCCTCTTGCGGCCTAGTCCCCTGTCTGTTCTCTCTCTTGCCTCCTTACTCCGGATTTTTCTGTCGTGCATAATTGGGCAATATACAGGCTGTTGAGTGACGGGATGTTATTCGGGACCCACCGGTCCCGACAACGCGCCAAAGTACCTTTGAGGGATGTTCGAGAAGCTTTGCTCGAAAAGTCCCTTACGACACGGTGTCGGGTGACCGGAGACCTGTCGGCCACCCGAAATACAACGTATTGCGCCTTGGGATAAGTGCCTATGGGAGAAACATCCGGCACTTTCATCGAAGTCGTCGGAAAAAATTAGGGGTCGGGGAGGGATCCCTAAAATTTCCCCCCGTCAATTATTAAAACTAACCCTTGAAATTAACACGATGGACGGCCTCGCCTGCCGCGACTAACCCCCATTGCTTTCGTTCGCTCCGAGGCTGCTCCCTAACCGGCCGACCGCAATACGGAGAGATGGTAGTAGGCCTCGGCGCGCCCCTTTCGCACTAAAGCAATTCGCGAGGGAATAATCCCTTATTTTTTATTTATTCTAACTACAAAATTAAAACTTAAAAAAAAAATTAAAAATAATAAAAGGGAAGGAAACAAATAAAAATTTGTTAACTAACCAAATTTCTTCAAAATTTACTCTTGACGAGATTGTCCTCATTTTTCATTGACACTAAAAATGAGTAAAAGAAAATAAATAATAAAAGAAACAAAAACATATGATTATTTATTGTTTGATTATTTTTTGACGGGATTCATTCCTGATAGAAAATTTTCCAAAAATCGTTTATTTACCTTCTGTTCGCTGATCCGTTGGAGTTCCCTTGGCTTTCCCGATTGACCTGATTACTACCACCGCGATGAACGAGTGTTATTGAGTGAGCTGGACCGATGTTGGGTCGCGTTGACATGGTTGGTACGGTATGGTAACAGGTTCTACTTGGTATCGGCGTGGGTCATCTGCGATATGGTAATATACTTTGTATTGGACAGGCTCGGTTACTGGTTTGGTACTGGGCCAATTTTTTTGCAGTTTGGTACATTTATGACTGACACAGTACTGGTTCGGTACAGGTTTGGCACCGTCATGGTATGCTGCGGCCTATTCTTATTCTTTTCGAGGTTTGGGATTGGTACGGTGCGGTCATCTGTCCGAGGTATCGGCATTGTTCATCTGCGGTATGGTATTATATTTTGTATTGGACCGGTACGGTAATCGGATCGGCGGTGATAACCCTGAGCACGGTGCTTGTTTTTTATGTTATGGCCACCCCAAGATTTCCTGCCTAGGCCTCGCTGATCTGGGCGACGAAACCAGCCCATTTGCGCAGGCCCTCCAGGCGTGTTTTTGAGCCTTTTTCTATCGCTGCACTTACACAAGGTCGACGGGCTTGAGGGCAAGCTCGCTGCAACAAAGGACCACTGTGAGACGCTCGGTGAATAAAGTCCGGGCCAGCGAGACGGTGGGGACGTTTTTTTTTGGAGGAGTGAGCCAGGCGTACCCGGCCTACACTTGAGTCAGATCGGGAGGCCCAGTACAGGGGGGTGAGCAGAGAAGGGGAAATCGGACAGTGTGCTAGGCATACACAGCCCACGCGTGGTGACGATTCAGGGGGAAGAGGATGGCGAGTACACTGAGAAGAGTGAAACAGGCGCTCGCACCGCTTCAAAACATTGATCAGGTTATGGGTTACCGGGGTGCTTACGGAGGACTCAGTCAGCGCGCCAGGTGTACCTGGTTTGCACTGAAGGTGAGCTGCAGTATGACATTCAGAAGGCGGATGAACAGGCAACCAGCACGATCTGGATGAGGGGGATTGAGCGGTGACCAGGAGAGAGAGGGGGGAACTGAACCAGGGGAGACAGAAGTGCCAGACGTACTCAGCTCATACCGAGGTTCGTTCCAGGGGAGCGCTCTGGGGAATGTTCAAGCGGTTTCGGGGGAAGAGTTGGCCGAGTAAAGAGGAAAAGCGTGCGCGATCCGCTGCTTGGCTGACTCGAAAATGCCCGAAAAAAAGGTAGCGGAAGGGTGTCAATCAGAATCGCTCTGCGCACTAGACATCGTTCGTATTCATAGGCACGGGGTTAAGCGGGGAACCGGAGGTTTGGCCACGGGAGGGAAGCTGAGGGAAGTTCAGAAGACTCTCTTAGTCTGCAAATACGGCGCGCGCGACAAAGTCCCCGCTAAAATGAACTCACAGGGAGTGAGGTGACGGTAGCAGTGGTCATAGTCCAGACCGTGATTGCATGACTGGGTTGTTGATGAGTACCTCCATGAAAGTTCAATAATCGCGCGGGGGATGTGCGATTGGGGGAGTTAATCGGGGAATAGGGAACTCTGATTGAGAAGATCGTAGAAAGGAATCAGCCTCGATACAGGGTTGGGAATTGTGAGTATGGATAGCTTCCCTCTCAAGAGAGAACGATCAGAAACAGTGGTGAGACCAGAGTACTGCGACGACTTGTGATCATTGACACGGTTGAAAAGGGATAGGCAGCCGTACTAGGGGACTAAGGCAAAGCACATCTTCGCAGGTTGAAGTCGTTAACGGTTCTCTTTTCCAGTCGACCATGCTCCACCGTATCTTCAGAGGAAGAATTGCAGAGGTATTGAGACCAAGAGCTACAAGTACTTCGCTCTCGTCCCACACGAAACTTGTTCCGCATCACCAGCTATTTTTAAATATTAATATTACCTCAATTATTGATAGCTTTCGATTCTCGTGTCGACAGTCAGGGTAAGCACGATGCTTTCTGCGTTGCAATGGTGGGGGAAGCCGATACCCAGAGAGCCGTGAGGCAAGGAGAGAAGCGTGGGGTGAAAACTGAGGAAGAAGAAAAAAAAAAAGAAGGGGGATCAGAGGTAGTCAGGAGAAGAAAAGTGAGCAGAAGGAGGGGGGGGGCTGTTTGGTCTTGCTTCTCATTCACTCTTACCATCTTACCCGTGAAACGATGCCTTGTATTGACTAGTGAACCTATCAGCCACTGGGGAGCCTGGGATCGTCAGATTTATTATTATTTTTTTTTTCCCCCGGGTTCCCCTTGCTTAGGTCGACCAATCAGGGGCGACTACGAACTAGTGTTGAGCTGATCTGGAAACAGGACAAACGAAATCCGTGCGCGTTGGCCCCGCGCCCCCGAGCTTAGAGGACTCTCGAAGCTCGGGCGCCAGGATAAAACTTGGATTCGTGCTGTGTAGGGGAGAGCACCCTCTGCGAATCTGGTTATTAAAGCATGTGACGAAGCGATTGTTTGACAGAAAAAAAGGAGGGAAGAAAATTCACAAGGGTTGCCATAAACAATTCTATTGATCATTGGTTCATTCTAAGTTCAGTCTAGTGAATTGCTTCTTATTATTAGTTGCACCTGGTCCCGAGCCGAGTTCTAGCCGTAGAGCATTCAAATGAGAAATGTGTTTTGTGAGCGGGATAAAACGAGAAGAGCATGCGTGCTAGTCTGAAATGGGAAAACGTTTTCCGAGTTTAAGCCAACTCTAATTCAGCTGTGGGATTATCGTCATTCACTGAAGTGTCTCGTTAAATTTTCCTTATCCTAAAACAAGATTCGATCTAATCAAGCAAGCCAGGCAACCCGAGTGAAGGCTTGGGGGTAATGTCATGTTTCCAAGTCCGCAACAGTCATACTAAGGTCGATCAGCGAAGTACGAGTAACCTCAAAACAAGGGTCGACTGCTGTTGCAGTCGCTCTCGCGCAGTCGGTGCCCCGAAACGGCTTATTTCGAGAAAACCACTTTCTCCCGTTACTGAGTACTGGTTGTAAAGCTATAAGCTTATAAAAGACTGCACACATACAATTTCAGTTTGATCTCGGGGCTGCTGACCAACCGTGTGTAGCTTGCCCTGACGCGGGTTTTTCACCATTTACGAGTTATCAGAACCGGGTTTTTCGCCCATCAAAGAAGGGCGGTGTGACAGGTACCCTATCACCTTGCCAGTCGCTGAGGACCTCGGAAGCGGGCGCGACGAGTGACAGGCGCCGTGGCGCTGGGCTTCAACGAACGACAGACGCCCCTCCCCGGGTTTCCTCACAACCTTGTCGCCGTTGCCGGGGACGGAACTGCACCCCCAAGGCCTCGGCCTTCCCCTATGAAACGGGGGTGCACAGGTTGATTAGCCAAGTGCTAATTAACTCGATTGATTGATTTTTTTGATTAATTTTCATTTTTCATAAGTTTTGGATTTAGTTTTTTTTGAAATATCTTCCGATCCGCTCGTTTTCGTGCGAGCAGCCCCAAGATAAAAGTTCGTCCCTGCGTCAAGGCGGACGATTTGATACCGATTTTGCAAAAATCTGATGGCTAGGTTTTGAGATAATCATTTTTTTTTTCTAAATATTATTTTGAAATTTCCCGTTTTGATTTTTTATTAATTACGGAAAATCGGAGCGGAATCTGGAAATAACCGCTTGGAACAAAGTTGTTCCGTTTATTTTTCCCGACATTTTGAGACCTTGGTCGTGAAAAACGAACCTCGTTTGGAAAAGTGGCAGACTCCGACGGACTCGAAAAATAAAATAAATTACAAGGGAAATTGAGTTTTCTTTGTAATTTCGTGTAAATTAAAAAAAAAAAAAAAGTAAAAAAAAAAAGTGATTCGATAACTTTTTGCGTTAATCTTGCGAGATCTCAACAAAATTTCTCCGGGATAATCGGGGGGGGTGCGGTGCGCATGCGGTTGCTTGCAAAACCCAAAACCCTAATTAGAGGAAACCCTAATTAGGGTAAAACCCTAATGCTAATTTAGGAGTGTCGGGTTAATTGAATAGAGTTATAACTAAACTTTTCCGGATTGTTGCTGGAATTTTGTGCGAGTATACCAGCTGAAAATGTAAAGTAATGATTATTTTTTTTTTTAAACCACCACTATTTTTTCATATATGGGGCCGCGGGCCTCAAATTCATATTCGGTCGCCACGCGCCGCCGATGAAAAATATCGACAGCGGCGTGGCGGCTATTTTTCAGGAGTAGGTTACTAGATGCCCGCGGCCGACATATGGGAAAGGTAGTGGTGGTTTAATGCTAAATTAAATAAATAAAAATCAAAATAAATATCTAAAAGGGTAATAAAAATTTGAGTTCTCTAAACTTGAGTTCCTTTATTTTTGCTTCTTTTAATCAAGGGATAACCTCCCGAATCCCATCTCCATGGGGGGACGATGAGGGCTGTCGAAAATTTCTTGAATTTCTTTTAATTTGAATTTTGCTATGTAAATTAATAAAAAAAGGAATTAAATGTTTAAAATTACCTATAATTATTCTTTTTTGATCCTACTTATTTTGATTGTTTGAGGGACTTTTTCCTGGAACCCATCCCAACGGGTGGAGGGAAATTGCTGTCGAAATTCTCCGAAAATATTTCTTTTAAAATTGAATTTTTGCTAATTAATTAACTAAAATTATAAAAAAATATCTAAAAATTGAGTAAAAATTCATTTTTCGTTTTTTTTAGTAGTCTATTTGTTTTTCCTCTTCCTGCAGCGCTGTTTTAGGGCTTTTAGCCCGAACCCCATTCCAACAGGGGCAGGCGAAATGCTGCCAAAATTTTTATAAAATCCTGGGAGTTATCCTCCGTCCCTAAAAATCGCAAAATTAGGTCAGTATATATATATTGACCTCTAACACATAGGTAGTAAGAAAAATAATTTATTCAAATTATTTTTTTTTAAATTAATAATTAAAAAAACAAGGAAATTCGTTGAAGGACGAAGGAGGGGCCAACAAGGAAAATCTGGGTTTGGGTGAGTCCGTTGGTTCGTATCCAAAGGCCTGGAACAAGGCACAAAAATGTTCCTAATTAAAATTAAATTTTTACAATTATTTGATAAAATTTGGAAATAAATCGAAAAAGGGGGTTAAAAAGAGGAAGCTACTTGCCTCGCGCTCGCTAGGGTTTGTGTCTAATCGTCGTTTGCACTGAACATGAGGTAGAGGTTTCTTTCTTCTTCTAAGTATTTTTTATTAATTAAAACAATAAATATTCCCTATAAATAAGAATATGGCTTGGAAATTCCAAAAGCAAGTACGCACGCCTTTTATTTTTGATTTTTGCCTAGGGGGTTGAGTCCATTGGTTGGGCGCATGCTCGAGGGAGTAGTTGGCCGAATTCCCTCAAATTGAGCACACGCCTTGTATTTGAGGGAACTCGAATATAAAGTTTATAAGCCCAATCTGAGTTCGGAATTCCGCGTTCTTGTTACCTGGGTCACTGTATGGTCTCTCTAGGACTTAGGTAGGCAACACTTATTATAGGGACGACCTCCCGAACCCCATCCCAACGGGGGGGAGGCGAAGCGCTGTCGAAATTTTTCGGATTTTGAGTCTTTTCCGCCTTTATTTTTCTTAGGTTTTCCTATCCTTTACTGCGTCACTCGCATGTGGCCACCCTCGATCGTGGAGGAATATGCAGTGGACTTGGTCTGGGAGGTAGAACCTCCCGAACTCACCCTGCCGACGCGGGCCACTTCCTGGCACGACAGTTGCTATAAGTGGAGATCTATCCTCTTGTGGCCGGGTGCTTGGCTGTGGATGTATAGAGAGATAAAGAGCAGCCAGGGACCGAGCGGCGCACGTGGGAAAGGCCTGCCGTACGGCGAGGTTAAGGCCTATTTGTACCTGAGCCCGAAGGCGGCCAAAAAGGCCGCTCTAACTCTGGTGACGTGGGGGACCTGCGGGGTTATAGGCTGGGCCGAACGATACCTGCAGGAGGAGATCGAGGCATTCCGTTTTGACGAGGAGCAAGACCCGATAGTCTTGCTTCATGGATTACCTCCCCGCATCATCATTGGGGACCTCCAGGTGGTCCAGGACGGTTTTTTCCCTTACTCGTGCCTTAGGCTGAGGACAGTTGTTCCCACATTCGTTGTGGATGCGGGGCTTGGAGGGGTAGGGGGCCTGGTATAGGCCTACCTCACCACTAGGGAGCTCAAGCATTTCTCGAGGGGAGAGCATGACTCCCATTATATTTACTATTCCCTGGTGACTGCCGAACCTCAGTGGGGGAACGAGAGAGTTCAACTTATAGAGCTGATCCGTTCCATTGCTCCCACCAGTGGCGATGATGTGTGGGACCGTCCCCCGCCGTCATACGTCTGGGATTTGTTGGATCGCGAGCTCCGGGCAGGCCCGGAGTATATCACGTTCATAGGCAGGCTCTTCTGTGAGGATTGGGGCTGTTGGTGAAGCCATGATTCAAGGAGTCGTGATACGGAGCTCCTCATATCCATTTACCAGTTGACCGAGTATTACGTGTATATAGGGGTGCCTGAGTATCGTGAGGAGGACGAGCTCGACGACGACGACAAGGAGGCTTGGGAACCTGATTGGGTAGACTCCGACAGGGAGGACGCCGAGTCCGGAGAGGAGGACGACATCGCCGACGCTCACTTCCCGAGGATAGGGGTCGCCGTCAGAGTCTAGGCAGGGCGACGGAGTGGATGTGGCAGCCTACGGCAGTAGAGGAGTTCCCCGTCGTAGATCAGTGGTGGGCCACTGGGGGTATAAACCCCCGGAGTTTGTAGAGGGAGAACTAGTGCAGTTCACGCTTTCCTCTCGGCCCATCCACAAGGACGACAACAACTTCGGGTGGCGATCGATACTCCTTAGGCCAAGAGTGTGGTTGTGGACTTATCGAGAGTATAACGGGATAAGATATAGGGGTAGTCTCCTTCCACATGGTTATTGGGCGGAGGTAACGACTTTCTTGTACTTGAGCGTTGAAGCCGCGAAGGAAACTGCTATGTCGCTTGTCCGCATTCGTGATAGAACAAACGTACGGAGGAGTTGGGAATTTGAGCCGAGCAGTTAACGACACTCACTTTGCTCTTGGGTTGGGGTTGGCGCCCCGATTCAAGGAAGCGTATTTTGTCGTCTGTGTACGGTGGGGGCGCTTTGAACCAGATGGTGAGAGGACTGATCGACGCGACCTGTTAGGTAGATTGTCTGAGACCAGCCTGTCTGATTGATTATTGTCGAAGGCGCGTCGAGGATAAATATACGGGTTTGGAAGATCTGAGATATCTTTTCGAAAGTTGTCAGTAAGAGGTATGCAGGGTAGAACGACACCAGGGGTTGAGGTGAGTAAACAACTAGTGAACGAAGGCTTTACGCTAACTGTCTTACTGAGAGCGCACTATCGGAGCAAACACCCTTACAATGGTATTTGCTCATGATTTTGCATTCGATAGAGTATCGACGCCGGTCGCCGTGCCGGAGACAGTCTAGAGTAGAAAGTGAGAATTTTTTGACATAGCGCCGTGAAGCAAACTTCTCGACCGTTGAGGCCGAGATTTCTAGGTGATCATACGCAGTGATACGACGCATACGACAACAGGTAAGGGTTAGTAAAAAAATTAAAAGTCTTTGGCTGCGAGGGCCGGAGGGTTGGAAGAGAACGAGAAAAAATCGCGCGGGATGTGGCGACCATGATCTAAATCAGTCAAAGGCTCAGGCGGTAAGCCAAAAATGAATTAGAACGAGTGATGGGGCGTCGGACCAACAGGTATGGGAAAGTCGGCTGGTCGCGCCGCCATAAAATCTAAAGTCGACTGGAAAATTAATATAACCCCGGCCATGCAGCCGGGGCAGCCAAAAGAAACACACTGCCTACCATAATAGGTAACGGCAGCCGGTACCGCTGTCCTTACTCGTATGCCGTGAGTGGAGTTGGGGCTCCAGCTCCGCCTCCTGTACATAAGGGGAAGTCGCCCCTCGAATGGCGACTTCACATCCACATGGCCACCCAAGCGACCAGTGCCTTCCTCCTTTTGTAGAGGGAGACACTGTTGCAAGCTTTGATATTGTCCGCACAGAGCCTGGACTCAGGCTACTTGAACTGGTACCCACCCATCTACCAATACTGGGCCTCTAAAAATGTCAACTTTTGTCTCCTTCTGCTCGGCCTCGAGTACCCGGCACATCTACCTTTACTTAGTGTGGTATCAGCCTACCTACTACTTGAACATTTTCCGTAGTTTTTAAAGGTGTCGCGGGTTTCTTTCCCCGCCACTCGAGTGTTTTTCCCACCGCTTGAGTGTTTTCCCTGCTGCAACCCTCAATGTCACGACCATAGGTAAGTACCGTCCCTTTGGGCCTTCCGAGCAAACAAAGTGTCCTTACGGGTCACACACACACACTCAAGCCGACAAGCACTTAGACAGAAACACAGACCAACAAGCATACACACACACAAAGCTAAGAATGGGCCCGATCCACTAGTTGGGCTAGGCCCCACTGCTGTACTTATACAAGAGTTGCTCCCCTTCTTTTCGAAGTGGGAGCTAGCTCAGTAGGTACGGGTACGAATTATTAAGCGACAGACTCGGGGATCGAGTCCATCCGAGCTCTGAGCTAGTTACTTTTTGTCAAGGAGCACCACAACGCTTTTCACCCGGGCTCAGTTGGCCGGGGTGCAATCCCGTGACCTATTTACTAGAAATTAGTAGTTGGTTGGAACTGTTAAGCTCGGTGGTGCACGACAAGTGGTATGAGCAGTTAGTTAGCTAGTTAGTATTTAGTTATTTTTCTTTTATGTATTTAGTTTTTATTGTTATAGTTAGATTTTTTTTTTTTTTTTTTTTTTTTTTTTTCCGCCTATTATAAATTTGAGCCCCATGCTGAAGAGTCATATGGAAGAATCTGCACCAAAGTCGCGGGCAGATTCAGCCTCGAAAACAGGTGTGCGACGACTAAGGCAGAATTGAACTCTAGATCCCGCAGGTTATCAGTTCTTGGACATTTGCATGGACAACTAGCAGATTGCTCGGGGTACACACCACAAGTCGAAGTGAACTCTCATTTAGATGGACAACATGAACGCACACCATCAGCGCGGTGATACGATACAGATGTTGGCTTCTCATTTGCATGGACAAATCAATAACATAGATTCCTAACATTCACTCTTGTCATCGCAAACATCGATCCCCTCCTTGACATGAGCATATATAGGACTATAAGACATTGGTATGAACATCGGAGATCGAAACACTTGCAAGGTCATCGGCGTGTCATTTCTTTGCATGGACAAGATACATGACATCCATTCAGAACATTTTCTCTTGTCACCACAACGTGGAGATGGAAACACTCGCAACTTGCATAGTCTTTTCCTAACATTGCACCTTCGTAAATGAAAACACCACACGCAGAGTTGTGAACCGCACATTGCAAAGTAGACAGGGGTTGTTTCCGGGAAAACATCCGAAGCAAAAAACAAGTAGTAGATAGAGGTGCGATGCGAGCGGCAACGTGTATGAAGTAATAGATAGAGGTGCGAGAGGCAGTAGTTGCAAAGGAGAGGCAACGTGTGATTGGCTGCATATCCACCATTTCAAGGTGCACATGCACATGCACATGCACATCATGTTCCACAAGATTGTATTTTAACATGTTTTCCCTTAAACGCAAGGTCTGACCACACGTCCGTATCTTGTGACATACGGGGTTTCTCGCAGACAAGGTCGTGAACCGAAACCATACATGGCATTCATAGATGATCCATATACGTGGCTCTGCGGTTCGTGGACAGTTGCAGAATCCGAAAACACGGACATGTATTTCATCATGACAAACCCTCCTCGTCATGCTAAGGAATTCCCTATACAGTCTCGTATTACGGACACTTTCTCTTCCACCTCATAAAACAATTCTAAACATCTGACCTGACCTGCTCTCACGAAATCTGACCGCCCATCTACATCGGGGCGAGACATAACCGGCTTGAATTTGTAATCCTGTTGTACCATCTCGTTCCATGACACGAGCACAACTGCATCCATGAGTTTTCTACTTTTGTCTGAAGAAGCCACACATAGCACTCTGGCGAAAGGACATTCGTCATCAGTCAACCGCGCACAACAATATGATATAGCTTGTGGAGAAGTCTCTGGGCAACGGGGCGGGTAGTGTTCCAAGAATGAACAATGACGAGCGCAGTCCACCAACTCTTGCTTCTGCGAACTTCCCCAAGTTCGTGGCGAAGATGTGATGTACTCGCAGTGGAGGCAACGTCTCAAGCTGGTACGGTAGCGGATCGGTTTACCCTTATCGTCTCGGGTCTTTCGTTGGAGGACACCATCAGGCAGTGCAATGAGGCTCCCGAACTCTAACATGTTGGCAAACTTGTAATGGCTTGCCCAAGGGCAGGCACGCTCCATCGCCTTCCAATCATTATCGTTCCATTCGTCGAGATGCTGGTTCATGTACGGGACGACGGTCATCCATGGGTCCTCGTCGAAGTCCTCCTTGGCTGCTTCGTCGATCCACGTTTGACCGTCATGATGCCGCACCGATCTCGCACAAGGTGAAAACGGTTTTGCTAAGCGCATGTGCTTCTCGGGACTCAAGCGCATGTGCGTCTCGGGACTCATGCTGACGCTTGTTGAAGGTCTCGACGACATTGCGCTCCCTACACATCACGAACACACAAACGACACATACGGACGTGTAGACCGTCGTAAATAAAGTTGTCCAATGATAAGTCCCCTGGTGCGGCCAACACTCAATCGTCACGCCCCGCACTATATATCGACAAGCTCCTCACTTAATCAAAGTGCGAATGAACTCTCACTTACGTGCGAGCTAACTCTCACTTAAGCAAAGTGCGAGTGAACTCTCACTTAAGTCTGACCACACGTCCAGATCTAGTGACATTTGGGGTTCTCCGGGGACGAGGTCGTGTACCGAAGCCATACAAAGCATTCATTGATGATCCGTACACGTAGATCTGCGGTTCGTCTACTGATGTACTCTCCGAAAAGACGGACATGTGTTTCATCCTGACAAACACTCCCGGTCTTGCTAAGGAATTCCCTATACAGTCCCGTATATCGGACACTTTCTCCTCGACCTCATGATGCAACGAAAAGTTTCGGACCAGCCCTGCTATAACAAAATCTCGCCACCCATCTACACGAGCAGGCCCGCACGTCGGCACGAATTTGGACCCCTCAATTACCACCTCGTTGCGTGATACAAGCACAACTGCATCAACGAATTTCCTGCTCTTGTTCGACGCAACGACACATAGAACTCTGGCGAAATCAGACCCGGACACAGTCAATCGCACACAACAGTATGACACAACCTGTGGAGAATTCCCAGGGCACCGGAGTGTGTACTGCTCCAGGAACAAGCAGTGACGAGCGCAGTCCACCAACTCTTGTTTCCGCAAGCCTCCCCAACTTCGTGGCGACGACCTGACGTAGTGGCACTCGAGGAGGCTGAAATGGTGGCTAATGCAGCCCAGTGCTCTGCGCATATGGTTCAGGAACTTGTGTCCGAGGACAGCGTCAGACAGCGGGATAAGGTTCCCGAACTCCAACATGTTGGCGAACTTGTACTGGCCTGCCCAAGGGCAACGACTCTCCATCGTGGCCCAATTCCCATCGCACCAATCGTCAATATGCCCGTTCATGCACGGGACGACCGTCATCCAGGGGTCCTCGTCGAAGTTCTCTGCGGTCGCTCCGTGGATCGTAGTTACACCGTTAAAATGCCGCACGGATCTCGCGCAAGGAGGAAACGGTTCTGCCAAGCGAATGTGCATCTCGGGATTCATGGTCCGTGGTGTCGAGAAGTTCGACTCCATGATTCGTGGTGTCGAGAAGGTCGCCTCCATTACGCACCCTACACACCACGCGCACATACCAAACGATACACACGGGCACGTTGACACTCATGAACATAGTTGGCGAACGGAAACTGTCGTGGCCACGCCCACACGCAGTCGTCAACACATTCACTCAGCGGATTGCTCGGGGTTCAGAGCACAAATGCGAGTGAACTCGCAGTTAGATGGAGAGACATGTGGTCACACCGCTGAAGTGGAAAGCTCGGGGTGCACACAGCAAGTGCGAGTGAACTCGCACTTAGATGGAGAGATAGGTGCGCACACCATGAGCTCATGTGTGTAATGTATAAGGAAATCGGCGTGTAACATCCGTTCAGAACTTTCACTTCTACCGATGATGACAGGCCGGTGTGTACATGCGTTCATTCAAAGTTCGAACAGGCGACCCGAACGTAAGACACTGCGGCGCATCGACTGGAGCATCTTCCGCGAATATAGAAATATATTTCATGCGAACGAACCCGGTCCTTCCGGCCAGAGACCTGCCTATAGCATCCCGTATAGAGGACGCTTGAGCTTGAACCTCACGCCAAGCGTCCACATCGTCCACCTTACCCCCGATTACCAAATCCCATGTCCCTTCATATTCTATTGTGACCAAACCGATAATGTCTCTCCCGAGGTGCAACTCATTCCTGGACACGTAGACCACAGCGTCAGTCAAGGTCCTATTCAGATTCGAACACGCGACGCAAAGGACCCTAGATAAGAATAACTTTCTGAGACGCAATCTAACGCAACAGTAGGAAACTGCTCGAGGCAACAGCCCTGGAGAGCGCAACGGGTACTGATCGAGGAACTCGGAATGTCGTGCACAGGCAAGCAACTCGTGTTTCAGCGCACGGGACCATGTGCGAGGCGAAGCAGTCACGACACTGCAGGCCAACACATTTTGATGACGAGGAATATTCAGCTTTGCACTCAAGCAACGACACCGAACTGAACCCAGCACAGCTCTAGGCATGGGAATGAAACTTCCAAACTCGCACATGTTAGCGAACTTGTTGTCGTCCGCCCACGGACACTCCCTGAGCATTTTGTCCCATTCATGCTCTTTCCACGAGTCCAGGGGAGCATCAGTGAATGGGGGGGCCTTCATCCAAGGATCACACTCCATCTCATCTCTTGTTGCACCGTCAATAACAGTGGAGTTTCCACTGCCTGAGACGCGCAGCGAGCATGGGAGAAAAGGGTATGCCATGCGCTCACGCCAATCACCCAGGATAATCAACTCCGACATGGCCATCGCGACCGGCAAATGCCCTGCAGGCCACAAAAAAAAAAAAAAAGAGCAAATGCTTTCACCCAGCTCACAGGGAAAGAAAATAACCATGACCCCCAAGGACTTCCGTCCAAAATCCAATGACGGGCGTCTTGTTGAACACGACCACCACCGCACGGCCGCACTGCACCCACTCGGGCGAGAGGCGCATCAACGGGCATGGCAGGAGAGAGAGAGAGAGAGAGACAGAGAGAGAGAGAGAGACTCTAGTTGAACAGCGAGTCAATTCGCGGTTATCGGTATTCGACAGAGCACCGTAAGGAAGTGTCAAACAACACTACATGTATGCCAGGTCGAGCAGCCACGGGCACGTATACAAGCAATGGAAGTGATCACGAACCCTCTGCATCGGTTGAAATGACCACCTTCAAAGAACTGCCAAACAGTCGGCGGTCTCAGGTCTCTAATGCTAAAAGCATTCTTAGAGGACCTTGCGGCAGAACTGCTTGGCGTAGCACTAGATGCTCACCAAACAGTTTTGGATGTCGATCGTATGGACACATCATATGATGCTTACCAGCAAGCAGCGGCTGATTGCAGGACCTTCTATCCGATGTGGATCTTTGAGAGCAGATTTCACGCAATCCACCGTTAGATCCATTCCGGGGAGGGGGACCTGTCATTCTGCCGTTGTTTATTGTACTCATCACGTGGGAATCGACGACGTGAGGAACCGACAATGAACATTCTTAGGGGACTTTGCGACCGTGTTTGGAACTTATTGG
>BFEA01000073.1:2953063-2967929 GCA_003427395.1 Chara braunii | reverse complement strand
GCATTTCCACTATAAAACTGAGACTTATGGAGTAAAGAGTAACAAATTTAGGGGGATGGTTGGTTGAAGAGCGAATAAATTCGCACTTGCAAACGGACATTTTCATTACGAAACTGGGGGTACAAGTGCGAGTTAATTCGGACCTATGGACCAAACATTAACAAATTAAGGGGCTGGTTGGTTCAAGAGCGAATAAATTCGCACTTGTAAATGAGCATTTCCATTACGAAACTGCGGGTACAAGTGCAAGTTGTTTCCGGCTTGTTATGCGTGTAGTACGAGCCACAGATAATCGAAAGAGAGAAATAGGGAAAAATGGCGTACTATTTTTTAAGATGGAGAAAGATTGCGAAGCGATGGCGCACCGATTTAGAGAGATGGCGCACCAAGAGAGATGGATGGAGTCACAGTCTTCCCCCGAATACAACGTCCGGTCATTACAGCTGAATTCGGGTCATCTTTCAGTCTAAAGACAACTATAATGAACGTGCGTTGTATATTCCGGGGAAGAAGGTAGATGGCGTAGGATGGTTAGCGACAACACAACAATGGAGAAAGATGGTGCACCGAAGCAGATAAATGACGATGGAGATAGATTAGGAAAGATAGCGCAGCGATGGAGATAGATGACGAAGGAGATAGATTAGGAAAGATACCATAGCGATGGGGATAGATGACGAAAGGTCGGTAGAGATCGCGCACCGATAGATGAGGAAAGATAACACAACAATGGAGAAAGATGGCGCACCGAAGGAGATAGAAGACGGTGGAGATAGATTAGGAAAGATAGCACAACGATGGAGATAGATGACGAAGGACATAGATTAGGAAAGATAGCGCAACGATGGAGATAGATGACGAAGGAGATAGATTAGGAAAGATAGCGCAGCGATGGAGATAGATGATGAAAGGTCGGTAAAGATTGCGCACCGGTGGAGAGAGATGGAGAGAGGACGCGCAACAATGGTTAGCGATGCCGCGGCGATGGAGAGAGAAGGCACATCAATGACCAATATTTGTTATTGCACAACGTCAGTTCGATCGAGTTAAACCTTCGTTAAGCATACCTGTCACTTGTTTCATGCGATTCCGCAGTGATGGGCGGCTGCACCGACGACGGCCTGAAACAACAATACAATGGCGATGGCGGGATCGCGCAGGAGTGATGGAGAGCCTCTGGCGCAGGGATGGAGGTTGCCCGGTGGTCGAGAGAGATCGCACAGTGATGGAGTGAGATGGAGAGTGATCACTCAGCGATGGAGGGAGATCGTGCGGTGATGGAGACAGAAATCGCGCAGCCTTGCGGTGGGATAACACTGGCCAGGGCTTCGATAGCGATGTCCAGCGCTGCGGTGGAGAGCGATGGCGCACCGATGGAGACCGATGGCGCTGCGATGGAACGCGTTACAATGCAGCGATATCGATGGCGCACCGGTGGAGACTGATGGCGCTGCGATGGAACGCGTTACAATGCAGCGATAGCGATGGCGCACCAGTGGAGAGCGATGGCGCAGCGATGGAACAGCGATAACGATGGCAGCGATAGCGATAGCGATGGCAGCGATAGCGATGGAAGCAATAGCGATGGCGCACTGATTAAGAGATGGCGCAACGATGGAACCAGCGTTGCGATGGCATCGATAACGATGGCGCAACGATGGAACCTGCGTTGCGATGGCAGCGATAACGATGCCGCAGCGATGGAACCAGCGTTCCGATGGCAGTTATGGAACCAGCGTTGCGATGGCGCAGCGATGGCCAGCGCTGCGATGAGAGCGATGGCGATTGTCAGCGCTGCGATGGTCAGGCGAGCGCAACGGCTGCGATTGGGGATATAGCTTTGCGTCGCGATGGCGATGAGCTAAGCGCATCGATGGTGATGGTGCATGGCGAGCGTTGGCGATGGCGATGGCGATGAGCTATGCGCATCGATGGCGATGGTGCATGGCTAAGCGCCTCGATATCCAACGCCGTTGACATTTGCAAAATGTCCGAATGACAGCGACACCGGAACTTATAGATTTCCGGTGTTTTTGACCTCGGCACACAACGAATCGACTGGCCTCGACGGGAAATAAACCGTCAACTGGCCTCGGCGCGCAATGAACCACCTCGGCGCACAACGAATCGCCGCACCTTATAGATTCTTGCGCCTGACCTCGTGCGTCGGATCATGCCGATCGACGGTGCAGATTAAAACAGCGAAAATGACATTGACTGCCCCTTGTTTTCAGGAACTGTCACATCATTGCACGCCGGAGTTGACGGAGATTTTGGGGTCACTGGCATGTCAGTGGCTCCGTTCATCTGCGCGGTTGAAAATTGACGGCTGACAATTTCCGGTACCCCTTATTGTTTATAGGCCCTGGCGTTTTATGGGCCTAGGGGTGCGATATGCGAATCGATTCGGCCCCACGTTGATGGCGTTTTATGGGCCCAGGGGTGCGATATGCGAATCGATTCGGCCCCACCTTGATCCCAACGCGAGGCCTGCTGCAGCAAAGTATAAAAGGTATTGCAGCCCTCGAGTTATCCCTTTTGTTGTCGCTCCACAGATCAAGTCGCGCTATCGCTTCCGCGCGCGTTCTGATATTTGGTCTTCAACCCCCACCACCTTCCGCCATAGCCCGCTCACTCTTCGCTCTTCGCTCCGTCCGCAGTTGCCACATTGCGAAGCCTGCTGCAGCAAAGTATAAAAGGCGTTGCAGCCCTCGAGTTATCCCTTTTGTTGTCGCTCCACAGATCAAGTCGCGCTATCGCTTCCGCGCGTGTTCTGATATTTGGTGTTCAGCCCCCCCCACCTTCCGCCATAGCCCGCTCACTCTTCGCTCTTCGCTCCGTCCGCAGTTGCCACATTGTGTTCGGTTCGCTCTTCGCTCTTCCTAGCTCGATATCCCTCCATAATAGTTGGTTCGATGGTTGCCACTTAAGTTGTCCTATTCTGTGTCCGATGTCCGAACAGATTCCCAGATGCCCTGTCTTTACCTGCAGGATATAACGCCGCAGCCGCGTTCTGTTGAACCCCGAATCAATTCCCGGTTTTGTTGTTTCGCAAGTGGACGTGTTCTGATGTCTTTTCTCCACCCTCCACCTCCGTCCGCCATAGCCGATCCGCGTTCCGCAGCTCGATTACCTTTCGCCATAGCCACGATAACGTTTGTATAAAGCTGTCGATTTTCGCTCACCTGTCCCTTGTGAGGTCGCCGACCTGACATCTATATATATATAGATATAGATGCATATATATATATATATATATTGCTACACTGAACATCGAATGAATTCCCGATTTTCGCTCACCTGTCCCTTGTGAGGTCGCCGACCTAATATCTATATATATATATATAGATATAGACACATATATATAGAGAGATATATTGCAAGTCAGTTCCCAGTTTGCGACGTACATTGTTTGAGGAGTGACAACTGCGAGTTAATTCGCAGCTTCCCCAAGGTTAGACACATATTTTATTAAAGGCAGTTCTTTATTTCCACAAATGGGAGTCAGTTCGCACTTTTTTAGCAACACTGCTGGAGGAGTTGATAACCCATCCTGTTCGGCTTTCAGGTCTTCAATTCCACAATTCCAAGTTAGTTCGTTCTTTCCCCTTGTACTTCGGGTAGCAATTGTTGTCTTGTCAGCAGAACTGCGAGTTAGTTCGCACTTGTCGACACCCTTCACACTTGTCGATAAACCACATCTTAGTCGTTTCGTGCATCTTTCAGGTCTTCAGTTCCACAATTCCGAGTTAGTTCGCACTTTCCCCTAGTATTGCGGGTTGCCATTGTTGTCTTGTCTACAGAACTGCGAGTTAGTTCGCACTTGTCGATAAACCACATCTTACTCGTTTCGAGGGCAGCGAGTCGGGTCGCAATCTTCCGAAGAGTTGTCGTCTTCCCTCCGAACTCATTCTGCCAGCCACCCAATTGTTTTGTGTTCGTTTGCATTTCAAACACCAATATCATTCTTCGGTTTCCTTCAGCCCAGAATTGCACGTCGGTTTCCCCCTTGTCGATACCCATGCAGCACTTGTTGTAGACGACTTCATTCCCTGGAGCTGTTGTCTTCCTTCCGAACTCACTCTGCCAGAGGACTGCTGTCTTTCCTATCCTTCACCCGATTGTTGTGACTTCATGTGCATTTCGAACACCCATCTCTTACGTCCTTTTCTTCCTCTATTTTGTTAAGTCCGAGTTAGTTCGCACTTCGCTTCTGTAGTGGTTTGAGCTTGGGCGTATTAGTCATCCGAGTTGGTCTGAGGTTCGGCGTGTTAGTCAACGGGTGGGAGTACAATGGCATTCGCAAATAACACATCCACAACCGGTGGACCATCTGCCCCCGGGGAGGTACGACCTCTTCAGCAATCTACTCCTCAGTATATGCACGCAAAGGGAGCACAATGGTTTTTGGACTTCGTTGTTCAGGGGGACCTTTTTGGGCCAGCTGTTTTCATGCGACCCACTTGCGTTCCAGACGCTGGGGGAGCGATCAACGTTCTTCCTCTCGGTACCATCGTCGCATGCGCCAAAACTTCTGGAGGTTTGTTCAAGCTGCACACTAACGGCCTGTACGACGAGTGCAGACTGCCTCTCAGAGGTGTTAAAGGTGTGCTGGTGACCATCAAGAGTTTCGCGGGGTACGGCTCGAGCATGACGTTGTGCTCTCACTTCAAAGGCCTTTACGATGGCGGCAGCAAGCGTCTTCCATCGCCAGAGCAATATCTCGATCTCGCACTGATGATGCCGAAAGAATGTCCGGTTCTTCCGCGAGAACATGTTTTTCGGCTTCTGCCACCCCATAAGGGGTCGTCCAGCTTGGCTCAAGAAACTCCAGGTACGGCAGTGGGGCGCGGGAGTCCGATTCAAGATGCTGGGGGTCGGGTCAAGGGGCGCGCGCGCAGCGTTTACATGCAGGTCGGCCCGGATGCTCCTGGGAACACGTCGGACTTGCATTCTCAGGGTACAGGGACTCAACGGGTCAATACTCCGAAACTCATCAAGGTCCGCTGCGGCGGCGACACGTATTCGCTTCGAGATGAGACGAGAAGAGAATCCGACAGATCGGGGCAAGATGTCGGAGTGGATGAGGCTGAAGGGATGGGCGCTGTCCGCGAAAGCTCTGGCGGGGAACAGACGCCTTCGGAGAAGAAGCGCGAGCGACAGAGGATGGTGCGAGAGGAGGTGGGGGAGGGAACCCTCCGCATGAAGAGGATGAGAGGAAAATCGGAGGCGGTGATGGGCGGGGATGGAGGTGACGTCGGAGAACGTGCCTCGGGAAAGAGGCCGCCGAAGGAAGAGGGTGGGACGACAAGTAAGAAAGCGAGGAGGCCCCGCGATTTGACCATCCGCGAAGGACAAGCCGTGGGGGGAGGAGATTCGGCTGATCAAGGCGCTGCGGCTGCGAGAAAACCTTCGGGGAAATCGAAACGGAAAGTGGCAGTTGAAGAAGGCGATGGCCTGAAGAAACCTCGAAGGCGGAAGACTGCTGAGGCGGCGAGCGGGGGCGAACGGCCTGTCGGTGAGGAGTGCGACGAAGCGGCAGCCTTCTGGCTCGAATACGAGCGGAACGAAGGCGGTGAAATCGTGGAGAAGGAGCTCCCCGTCCAACTGCTCATCGACCCCAGGAAGGTCTATGACCTCCCGTCTTGGGAAAGATATTACAACCACCGCAGTCTAAATTGGGAAACCGTGGACGACATCAAGACTGCGATGCTGAGTCAATACCGCGAGAAAAGGGGGAAGATCTGGACGAAAAACCCTTTGGTTCTGGCACCCATCAACAAGCCAGTGACGCGTAGGCCGGAGATAGCTGATAGGGTTCACAAAGATGTCTTCAAGCCAGAGGACAAGGACAAGTACTACTATTACCCTGTTAACGGACAACACACTGTGGCTGCTGTGAAGGAGTTGGAGGGTGAGCCAATATTCGATTTGTGGAAGATGCACTCGTGGCCGGCGAGAGTAGTGTGGTTCTCCGACTGAGATTTCGCGGGGTATAGGCAGGTCAGTCTCAACGAGAACACGAGACACAAGATATCTAAGCAGCGATCGCAGAAGGCCGCGTTCTTGGACATGCGTGAGGCATGGGAGAAAGAAGGAAGGTCGATGGCCAGTCAAGGGAACCCTTCCGACAAGGAGGCCGAAAAACAAAAGTTTTTCGAATTCCAAAAGCTGATTTTGGGAAAGAGTCCGAACAAATCTCACTGGTCGTTGGCAGAAAAAGATAAATCGCTCGCCGACAAGGAGTATGTCGCTGTCGTTGGCAATGCATTGAGGCAGTGGATGCCGCTCGTGAGGGCCGGTGATGACGTGTTCCGGAAAGCCATGAAGTTCTACGCGAAATGGCCGGAGGGGAAGTTGTTGGGCGGCGATGACAATACGCCATTGTTGAGGCCGGGCAAATACATGCCAGACAAATCTCCGGGTCTGCAAGCAATTCCGGAAATGGGCTCGAAAGGGGCAGCTGGTGAAACGAAGATGGGGTGGTTGGTCCGGGTCCCGCCGCCTTCGACCAAAAAGAAAACGCAAGCGGACGACAAGTTTTTCGTGGTCGTGAAGGAGCCAGACATGTTTTGTTGGCAGTGTCTTGCCGACATGACCGATGTCGAGAAAATGTCGATCCTCGACGACATTCTTCCACTAAGGGGAGTGTTCGTGCAATCCGCGGGCGGGTAGCTGAGGCGTCAGCATAAACCTGGAATTAAAGACATGGTCGCGACGAGGAAAGTGGACCGTGTGATGCTCCGTATGTTCCACTACATCTTGTTCCTTGAAACGGAGGAGGACGAAGGTGTTTGGCGCCACGGGAGCCCTTTTTTCCGGACCGAGGGGGGGCTTCTTGAGGAGTTTGGGCCGCAGGGCCTCACGAAACAGGTCTGGGTCAAAATGCGAAAGCATTTCCAGGGTGCGGTGGAGTACGTGAACACTTGCAAACGTACTCTTCCGCATGAGAAAGAGTCTCTCGACGACGCGAAGAGATTGTACGATGATGACAGACTCCCTAAATCTTTCGAAAAGTCTGTCCGTTCCATCTTGCGACGGACGGAAGAAGAAGTTCGAGACACGATCACGGTCAGCAGGGATATGAGGCACATCAAATGGCCCGACCTCAACCGGGTGACCAGCCTTATTCCTTTCGCTTTCCCACCTTCCCAAGCTCACAGTCATGTCACTGCGATTCGTGAGGTTGTGCGACATTACGTGTGCAACCTGTACGTCCTCGATTTGTGTGATCCCACACTCCTCACAGACTGGCGAGAAGACGATTTCGCCAACTTGCAAGGCGTTCTCCAAACACTTTCGCCAACGCACTGGGCACTTGTGGTCTTTTTCCCCTCTCGTTGGGAGCTCAGTTTCTTGAAAGGCATGGCCACGCTTAGCGTCCATCACGTCAGGACAGGGAAGTGGGTGCGCAATGCACAAAAGCAGGCCATTGTCCGGGAAGGCAATATGCTGGTTGAGGAGTGTGACCGTCTGTACGTGATTTTTAATGGCGAGAAGCTGGAAGACAACACATTCGCAGTCTACCCGGCCAGTAGCCCGACAAAGGCTTCCCGTGCTCATGGTCCAAGTCCGGCCAAACACACGGTGGCGGCCCGCTCGAAAGTTGTCTGTTCGTCGGACCCATCAGGACAGGCTGTGGCGTGTTTCGACGTGGCGGAAGAGGAAAGGTTCTCTCGTAGCATGTGGGAGGACGGCGGCGTGACAAGTTCTCAAGAACCTGCTTACGGGGAGATGGAGCGGAACCCGTCCCGTCTACTTGGTCTACTCGAAAACGTTTGCAAAGCTGGTCAAACTATTTTTTTCTTTGGGAAGGCTCATGCGTCTGTCGTGTGGAACTCCTGCGCACCGGTCGGAACGTCGTCGCGTTGGAGAAGGAGGCGAAGATGATCAATTACCTTCACGAGTTCGTGAAGGCACGCGTTGCAGACACTCACAATGCTTATGAGTTTGTCCAGACCACTGGCGAACGAAACTGGGATCCCAAACGTGACATGTATTGGAAATTGCCGGGGAACAAAAGGACGGAGGTTTGGGACTTCCTTTTCCAACCCGGACCGGCTGGTCCGACCGACCTTAGATACAGTCGACGGAGAAACCTGGTGTTCGGTGTGCTGAATGGTTACCACGATGCACCCAGGGAGTCTGTCTCGCATTTCCTGAGAAGGCTGGAGCACATTTACTTCACGCTGGCCGAACCGCTCACCCTCGAAAACTACAAGTCACAGTTTGACGAGGATGACACTTTCGACGCTGAAGATATGGAGGAGTTGAGCGACTCCGAAACCTTCGATTTCGAGTCCATGCCACTTCCTCGGGTGGTTGGACAGGTTAGTGATGAAGAGGAAGGTGGCCCTCAGAGATATAGCACGTCCCCTGCCGGTTTGAAGCGTGTGTTTCGGGGCGAACCAGTCGACGACCAATCGTCTGATGACGGGGAGGGAGAGGGAGACTATGATCACGAACCTTGTGACAGGCTCCCTGAGGACCACGACACCTGGCAGAATGACAGACTCTACTTCTTCGGCAAGCATCACCGGTTCACGCCGGAGGATGTCTGGGGACACAACATCGTCTGGCACCCGAGGATATTCCAACCTGCTGTGAAGAATGGAAAGTGGGTCATGGCAATGAAGGGGGCCGATGGCGAGTGGAGTGGAATGAAGAGACTGGGAGCGGGTACATTTAAGAGAACGGCGAGAGATGCTCTGGTGGAGCATTTGAGTCTTATGAACCCCGAGAGGAGCGATCCCGACGTCGCAGCGTATGCAGAACAAAAGCTAAATGAGTTGTACGCCAGCAAAATGTTGGAGTTTCGAGCGCCTTTCTACGCACTAGAAACGGCACCGTCTCGTGGCATTGACTGGTGCATGCCGCAACCTCCGTCGGCCGGTCAGCATCCGGGAGGGGGTGGAGGAGGAGACGAAGGAGACGGCGGAGGTGGCGGAGGAGACGGGTCACAGTTTGCCGGAAAAGGAACGGGCGAGACGTCGTCGGGCGAGAAGGCGTCCGGCGGAAAGGGGTCAGGCGGAAAGGACTCGGGCGGAAAGGACTCGGGCGGAAAGGGGTCGGGCGGGAAGGGGTCAGGCAGGAAGGGGTCGGGCGGGAAGGGATCGGGCGGGAAGGGGTCGGGCGGGGAGGGGTCGGGCGGAAAGCGTAGAACGTCCGGGAGTCCCCAGTATATGGAAACTGACCCCCACTGCGTAGGGAGTCGAGATTCCGACATGCAAGACGAGGCCACCCTGAGGTCTGATCAAGTGCGAGTAGATTCGCACTTGTCTGCGAGGACTTTGTTTCCCGTTGCAGATGAGAGTCAATCCCGTCGTGCGTAGCAGAGGTCTCCTGTGCTCAACACCTTGCTCCTGAAAGAGGGCGCGTCTTCGTTTTGCCTGGAGGGCGGGATGCCTGCATTGCGAAGGAGCGAAGGTGCGACCTTCGGCTCCCTCGGCTCGGGCGACCACCACAAACTCCGAATACATTCGGATTTGCTGACGTCGCCCTCCGCCATAAGTGCTCCTCACGCAACAGTTCCGCGAGGCCAAGAAAATGTGACGTCCTGCCCCCCACATCTTCAGTTGGACACAGGGTTGCCCTGCTCACCTCCGTTCTCATGTGTTGAGACTCGAGACTGGCGGTCTCGCGACGTGCTGGAGGGGCCCGCTGCAGGAGTGTTGGAGACTGGGGGTGGCGAGTACGAACGTCATACTCCTGGGGAAGAGGAGCGCTCTCCGCGAACGCGTACTGTACATTGGGAAGAGGAGACTCAACGCTGGCAGTCTCGCAAAGTGTTGGAGACCGGGGGTAGCGAGTGTGAACGTCATGCTTCGGAGGGCGCGTCCTTGGACACTGTGCAGGAGCTCCGGGGGAAACGCATGCTTTACAGCGGGGAGAGGAGACTCATCAGTGGCCGGCTCGCTAAGACATGAAGGGGCTCCACGCACGAGCGCTGGTGATCGGGACGTCCGAAGAGGTTCTGCACAGTCGTCCGGCTGTGGCCACGACGCGAGAGGGTGTCATTAAGGGAGGTCAATGGACGTTCGTGCAAGCTCCCGTTCTTGGCGACGATGAAGACGAAGAAGAACCCGCGGTGGAAGCTCGGGTTCATGGCGATGAGAAAGGCGGAGAACCCGTGGTGGAAGGCGGTGAGGTGACTGTCGGCATCCTGATGGATCCACAGGGGAAATATAGTGATTCTTCGCCCACCCGTTGCGGTGAAGAACAGGGTGGTCGAGCGTCTGTCCTAAGCACCGCTCGGGGAGTGGTGCTTCATGAAGCCATAGAGTTTGGTGACGACTCGGCTGCCACCGAGCTGGTTAGCGACTCAGGCGTGGCCGAGGTGCAGAACGTCGAATCCTCCGTGGAAGGCGGTGAGGTGGCCGTCAGCATCAAGATGGATCCAGAGTGGAAAGATCATGACTCTCCGTCCACCCGTTGCGGTGCAGAACAAGGTGATCGAGCATCTGTCCTAAGTACCAGTCGGGAAATGGTGCTTCATAAAGCCATCGACTTGCCAAGCGACTCAGTTGCCACCGAGCTGGTTAGCGACACAACCGTGGCCGAGGTGCAGAACCTCGAATCGTCCGTGGACATTGGTGCAGTGGCACAATAGGACGGCGAGTTCCCTCAAAGGGCTCCCGAGCACGGTAAGATTTGTGAATATGAGCACTCGCATATCTGTCACTAGGCAGCTCTGTGTTCATTCAAATTGATGTCATGGGCTAATGTACCTTTTACCGCTTGTTAAAAAATAGCTTGTAGGTTGCGGGTTGTTTTCCATGTTTTACAGGTATGAGGTTGTCAATGTCCCTGCCCATGAAGCCTTTAAAAACCGTCCGCGAGAAATGTCTTTCAGGGAGGTCATTGGCCGCTTTATTGAAGAAGTCGTCTAGTGTAGGTTTGTTTAAAAGGGTCCAAATGCCTCGCCTTTCCCAGAGAGCTGTCAGGGTTCTGAAGGCTTGTGGAATAGATAAGGAGGAAGGTTTGCGGAAACATTTGGCTGCGTCTATTGAAAGCGTTACTGCTTTGTCTGATGGGTCTGATGACGATGCCAAACGGGGTGTCTTCAAAGACCCATGTCCTAAGTACATCGCGAAGCACACATTCAACAGTCGGGGATACAACTTCTCTGGGAAAAGGGCAGACAGTTCTTAGCCATTTCGCCCCGGTGATTTTGGTCACTCCTCACAATTTTTCGTGGGTGTTTGTGCAGCTGTGGCTACATCATGTTTTCGCGTTCCCTTGCCTACTGCGGAGCTCAGCGCTACGGACTTGAGAATGTTGCACGACGACTGCGGAGATTTCAGCAACGGCCATGAGGTGGTTTCCTCGGTTCGCAAAGGGCCCAGTTGAGTTCCGTTGAGCAGAAAAAGTCTTCAAACTCTTGTTCAGGGGGAATGGCTTTCCGACGAGGTGGTGGAGTTGTACTTGGCCTTGCTTGCCAACGCTGCGTTGCCTGAGTATCCCTCTCTTTACATTTTCAATCCCTTTTTCTATACCAAGCTCGTCCGTGGCGGCTATCGACATGATAGGGTTGCGAGATGGACAAAAGATGTAGATATTTTCTCGTACGAGATGGTCTTGATTCCTGTCCATAAACGTGGAGTGCATTGGACCCTATTGTGTCTCCGAGAAGAAAGGCTGGAGTACTACGACTCCCTCCTACAGGACGATGGCGGTTTTTCTTCCAATGTGATTGCGAACTTCACGCAATACCTCCGTGACGAAGCAGTTTGTCATTATGGTCAAAAAACGAAAGTGGATCTCCAAGAGCCCAAGGTGGTTGTTCGTGGCGTCCCTCAACAGTCGGACGGGTCGAGCTGCGGTGTTTTCATGCTCGCCTTCACTTCATTTCGTGCACGTGGCTGTCCGCCACCATTTCCGATAGCCCAAAGCGACATTCCAAAGATCCAGCTGAGGATTGCGGTGGACATACTCCAAGGCGCTGAATGATACCATTGTTGTTAAAATGCGCGTAGTTTTTTTTTTGAAATGTCATAAGCTGAAGTGCGAATCTATTCACACTTGATCTACTAGTCGGTCGGTTCGAGTTGTGCTATTGTTTTGATGAGGTACCGGATTGCAGTGGACGTTTTTGTCGAGTAAACGCTTAGGTGTCGATGTGAATATCCCAGCCTCGTGCTGTACCATTTTTTTAAGGGTTCTTCATTTCGAGGAATCTGTCATCTTTACTCGTACGCCTTTCGGCAGCGCCGTGCTGCCGTTGTTTGTTTTCGGGTTGTTCTCGTTGCTTGCCACGGAACATCAGCTAGAGGGTTGCAGCGGACGCCTACGTGATGTACAATCTTAGATGCCGATGTAAATATCCCAGCCAAGTTGCGCAGTACCTTTTAAGTAGACGCTTAGATATGGGATGTGAATGTCCCGACTTTCAGACCGTTGCAGCACCGTGCTGCGTTTACCGCGCCCTGCTGCGTTTGTTCGTTTCGAGGTTGTGCTGCTCTGTTACTCATGGGACGTCTTCGTCCTCTTGTAAACATTTTGCACTCATGCTCTTAGTGAAAGATATCGACGATTTATTCTTGGTCGCCAAATTGTTTCGTTCACGAGACTTTGTGGTGTGAAAGCCCCTCTCCCCCGCCCTACCCCGACCACCCAACTTTCATATGTTTTGGCTCGCCCTTGTTCTGCGTGTGTCGCCCCGTTTTACGGTTCACCCCCTCTGCTTGTCTCCATTGACTGCTGTCTTTTGGTTACCACCCCCTCTGCTTGTCTCCATTGAATGTTGTCTGTTGGTTATCGCCCCGTTTTACGGTTCACCGCCCTTGTTACGACAGTTGCGAACTTGTTCTCCATTCGGAAACCAATTATCGCCAGAATGTATGTGTGCTTGAAGTTGTTTTACGGATTCAGCGGTGCACTAAATGATTACCAATTTTGTTATCCCCGGAATACATCTCCTGCTCTCCACGTAATGGTGGATGTTGTTTCCGTATGAGAAATGCGAACATATTCGCACTTTGGATGCCGCACGTTTGTGATTGAACTGTTGGTTCCATATGAGAAATGCGAACATATTCGCACTTTTGTTCCATGTACTTTGTGATTTTTGGAAAGCCTCCGTGCACTTTGCAATGTGGGATTGTGTGATGTTTTGCGTTCAATGATTTTTTGAAACGTCTCTGTGTGCTTTGCAATTTGCCATTGAATGATTTTTTTGCATTGAATGGTTTCTGAAAACTGTTCGTGTGCTGTGAGACTTCACCTTTGGAAAAACACTAGGCAACTTGAGATGTTTTCACCTCGATGTTTGCGATGTCTTTGTGTGCTTTGCTATTTGACTTGAGATGTTTTCATCTCGATGTTTGCGATGACAAGATATACTTGTATGAATGGATATGAATCTTCTACACAGAAAAATTTGATGGCGTTTTCAACCTCGAATATACAAACGACAAGCCAATGTCCATATTAAACCGTCGCGCTGATGGACTGCGCAACTGCTTCTTCATCAAAGTGCGAGTTCAATCGCACTTCTGGTGTGAGCCCTGAGCAATTCCCTCTCACTTTGCTTCACGTCGAGGAGGGGATCGAACGCACCGCCGGTAAGCACCTGCACATCACGAAACAAGAGCACGTCCCAATTGGAACATCGTCCGGTTCTTGCGATGTCGACTCCCACATGATGACTACACTGAACAGCGGTAGGATGACCGCTCTGCCTCTCCGATGCGGATCTAACGGTGGATTGCGTCAAATCTGCTCTCAGAGATCCGCGCCGGGGATGGGGGACGAGATCCGACCACAGTTTGCTTGTAAGGCATCATATGATGTGTGGATATAACCGACATCCAGAACTGCTTGGTGAGCATCTAGTGCTACGCCAATAAGTTCTAAACACGGCAGCAAAGTCCCCTAAGAATGTTCTTTGCCAGGTGCTCACCTCATCGACTCTCAAGATGACTACAACCAACAGCGGTAGGATGGAGGGTCCGCCTATCCCATGTGGATCTCACGGTGGAGTGCGAAACTCTGCTCTCAAAGATCCACACCGGGTAGAAGGTCCTGCAAGTAGCCGCTGCTTGCTTGTAAGGCATCTTATGATGTGTCGATATGACCGACATCCAGAACTGCTTAGTGAGCATCTAGTTCTACACCAATATGTTCCAAACACGACAGCAAAGTTCCCTGACATTGTTCTTTGCCGGGTCCTCACCTCGTCGACTCCCTCAAGATGACTACAACTGACAGCGGTAGGATGGCAGGTCCACCTATCCGATGTGGATCTCACGGTGGAGTGCGAAACTCTGCTCTCAAAGATCCACACCGGGTAGAAGGTCCTGCAAGCAGCCGCTGCTTGCTTGTAAGGCATCTTATGATTTGTCGGTATAACCGACATCCAGAACTGCTTGGTGAGCATCTAGTGCTACGCCAATAAGTTCCAAAAACACGGCAGCAAAGTCCCCTGAGAGTTTTCTTTGCCGGGTCCTCACCTCATCGACTCCCTCAAGATGACTACAGCTAACAGCAGTAGGATGGCAGGTCCACCTATCCGACGTGGATCTCACGGTGGAGTGCGAAACTCTGCTCTCAAAGAACCATACCGGGTAGAAAGTCCTGCAACCAGCCGCTGCTTGCTTGTAAGGCATCTTATGATGTGTCGATATAACGGACATCCAGAACTGCTTGGTGAGCATCTAGTGCTACGCCAATATGTTCTGAATACGACCGCAAGGTCCCCTAAGAATGCTTTTAGCACTCGAGTCCTCTGACCGCCGACTGTTTGGCACTTCGTGAAGGTTAACACTTCTTGAAGGTGGTCTGCCACTTCTTAAAGGTGGTCAGTCACCAAACAGATCACGACCTGACATCAACCTCGATAACTGCGAATTGACTCGCTGTTCAACTA
>BFEA01000073.1:2938001-2952367 GCA_003427395.1 Chara braunii | reverse complement strand
AGTACGTATCCCGCTCACTACGAACTATGCAGTGCCCATAATCAAGCGCACAATTTGCATGTTGATGGTCCCGGAGCACTCGAACAAACCTGGAGTTTATTCTGAGTTGTCGAGCTAAGGCCGCTCCAAAAGGCTACCGTGAAGATAGCCTACAAGGGAGAACTTCGAACACCGTTGGTGTGCTGGGGTGGTTGGGGTTGGGTGGGGTGTGTGTGTGTGTGTGTGTGTGTGTRTGTGTGRTGGGTCCAGTACTCCAAGCGATGGCAGTTGACCCATATCACTGCCCACTTAGCAACACTTACCAATGATTGTTTCGATTTGTTCTTATTTATGTCGCTCCAACATGAATTCCGACTTTGTTACAAAAAGTGAACAATCAAAAGGTTCACTTTTAACGAAATGTGTATTGTGAACGGTCAGAACAACTTAATTAAGAGTTGTTTTGACTAATTTCCTACGCATCAAATTGGTAATAGGATTACTCCTGGGAGGGTTATCCTAATACTTGTTTGATTTGGGGATCGACTAACGAGGGGAAGGAATGAGGTGATTGTGTTTCGACAGTAGAGGGATACTCCCGGGTGAGTAATCCTACTACTTGCTTGGGTATGACTGATGAATGGTATGAATAAATGCTAACGATCTACCTATTTAGCATTAAGCTAGGATAAGAGAGGCTCTCGTGGGGTCATCCCATTATTTGCTTGGCCTCATCTTAACAAGCCAGGTAAAAATACTCCAGAAAAAGGAGGATCTGATGTTTGCCTAAGGTTACTAACTTAATCCTAGCTCGTATGACTCTGAGAAAGTAGTAGAGTGACTCCCGTGGGGTTATCCTATTACACTTTTGAGGATAGGTTAGGTTTTGATCAAGAAGTAATATGAGGTTTCCATGAAGACCACCTATTACAGACTGAAATTCCGTATTGATACCTGGATCTCGAATGTTTCTCGACATTGGAACAAGTGCCGAGATGCTTCGGCAAGGGCCTCTCGACTAATTGCTTTTGACTAATAAAAGGATACTCCCTTGTGAGTTATCCGGACGCTTGTACAAGATTGCTTGAACTGTTTGATTGCAGGAGGACTGCATGGACTTTGAAAAGTGGTTGAGTGCTCCCGTGGAACTACTCGACTACTTATCTGAATAACCGTTTTGTCTGGAATTGATTAAGTAGTGGAAGATTCCCGGGTGAATCAACCTACTACTTGTGTATGTTCGAACAAGAAGGAGAGAAAGGAAAAAGGGAGTGCCTCAGCGGGAGCGACTCCAAATGTCCTAAAAATAAGCAGAATAAGAGGCAAAATACCGCAGAGACAAGGAATTAGAAAAGAAGAAGTTTCACATGACCTCAGTTCATTAACAAACTCCTAAGGGAGAAACCACCACCGGCATGAGTTGATCGCAGCTAGACTACCGCATAAGCACCAAAGGATGTGCTTATTCGCAAGAGAAAGAAATACAAGAACTGAGAGTAGGGAAAATATGAGTTTCCCTAAGACAACTTAGAACATAGGCAAGAGACTCCTTAAACGAAAGGAGAAGGAGTGACGGACGACTTAGGGTAGGTAGAAGCTAAGGGGTTTGACTTTGGGATGTTGATTCCAAAGCTCACAGGCAGATCTAAGGGCTTGACCCTTAGATATCAATATGTGGGAATCGAGTCGGGGTCTTGAATCTTTGTTGACCTGTGTGTGTGCAGGTTCCTGTTTTGATCCACTGCAATTGAAGGAGAAGTCCTACAAAGAGTACTCAACTTTTCTGTTATCTCTCGATAATAGGTCGGTCGTTACCGATTCAACTTTTCCCCCTTGACTTGATACCCACGTCTAAAGTCAAACACTGTCGTCAGTAAAACTGTCACATATGGTCATTGCCTAAATGGTCCTAAGCACTCTCAAAGGTCCTTTGAAGAACTGTGAGGGGGCTAGGCTTACGTCTTAGGAAAGATAGAGCTGTCATACATGGTTTGGGGAAGTGAGAGACAATGTCTGAGGTGTGGATTGATGGTTGACGTCGTCCGTGCATGGCATGTGGATTATCTTTGCATTATTCTGTGCAGGTCTATCTTGTGCATGGTTTGGATTGAACCGGGATTGACCTCGTGAAGATTCTTGGACACACATCACTTGTGAAAATGGGAAGGGTTCCCAGCGGTAATACCTCCATATTCATTATCAGTTCTATGTATATCTTCTATACTATCTGATGTTCAGTCATATGTTAAGTAGAATAGAGTGTCTGTGGTAGTGAAATGGTTTGATTGGTACTTTGATCGTAGTGACTAGAAGAATAATATGTTTTGGAAGCAGAAGTGGAAATAGACGGTCTTCTAAAAGTTCGACCTGAATATCTAACGGGTCAGTTCTAGGCGTCTTACCGCGAATACCCCGTTTTATGCTACAACGATCGAGAAAACGCCAATGGTCGACCTACCTCTACAAAGGCATGTAAAAGCCTTCGCATGTGGGTCGGTAGCTTAGCAAGGATGCGCCTACCTGAGGGTGTTGCAGCCCCTCGGGTAGAGGTAAGTTGTACCTCGCGACATCCCGACCTATCGCAGGGCGTCGTGAGAGATATAGTACGCGCGCACGGTCGGAGTGGTGACTGTTTTTTTTCAACAAAACATCCTACATGATACGACCGTGAGGTTCAACGCTCCTCAGCGGGGCGCGGGACCGCCACGTGCGATAGCACATAGAAGAAAACTTGACAGAGCGAGAATGCCTGGGACGGGCTAGAGAGTTTATCAACGAACACCGTGCAGGGGTCCTCGCGTACGTGACCTTTCAGACAAAGGTAACGTACGAGGATGGTATGGTCAGCCGGATAATTACGTGCAGAGCTATTCTTTGACGAGACAGTAGCGGAGGCGAGGAGCAGAGTATGAGTTGGATTGCGCTGACATGACAGAGCGCGAGCCAGCACTGTACCGACATAGACCCCGAGCTTCGTACTCTCTTCGGTGGGATCGCAGAGGTTCCGAATCATGGAGGACTGTGGATGATAGAAATCCTCGAGTGGTCGCTCACGGAATAGTGACAAGCCATCAGCCTGTTGACGAGCGATGTGGACCACCCTTGCAACGACTCCCGTACACGCGAGTGGTTTCTAGACACTTGGCACGCGGCGACGGAACGCTACAGATTCTTCTAAGAGTGAGTATAAATGACGAGCTGCCGGACAGCGAGTACCGCGAACTTGCGGAGGATGTCATATGAGAGAAGAGGTTAGGAGCGCTGAGGGAAATAACGACACAGAGGTGGATGGTATATGAAGTGGTTGTTTGTGTAAAGGGGGTTGTGCGCATAGAGATTATCCGAGACGGGACGCCGACGGAAGCTCGGAGTAAGATTTAGAGACCCTCTGAACATAGAGAGAGATGGACAATTGAGAATGAAAAATGTAGACGAGAGGGTGAAGAGAGTCGAGGAGCGTGTTATAGAACCGATATTAAAGCGAGTCAAGGAGCTGGGCAACAAGATTCGGGACTGCGGATCCAGCAAGAGTGAGAGCGAACTGCGCAAAATAGAAGCGACAACCAGAGAATTAGAGAGTCTCTTTAGAGAGGACAGAGAATTTTTCAGGAGGTGGCGACTGTATTTTCTAAAAAGCGTGAAGACGAGAGATCGTAAGCATGAGGAATCAAGACAGTCGTCAGAGTCGACATGACGACCGAAGGAGTCGCCAGAGGCTACAAATCCGAAAGAAAAGGAGAGTGTGGAAGGAGCGTAAGAACAATGATAGGAGACAATGAGCGGTACGACGAAAGTATTCCAATGATAAGTTTTTCCTGTGTGTCGTGGGGAAGTTAGATGGATCGGTGACCTGTGTAGTGATGCAAGTAGAACACCTAGCGAGACTCAGTGTGATCGAGGAAGCAGAGTGCACTCGGCAAGCGGTGAAGGACGCGCGAGTGACCGAACTCTAGGTAGGGGCTGAAAACGGGCGTCTCATTAGATATATACTATGCGTGTCTCCTTTCGATGAGCGACCCTTGTCCAGATCGTGGCACGAGACCCCAAGAGAGACAGTGAGACTCTTAGAAAAGGAGGCTAGGGAAACAGGGGAATTGGCAAGGGTTATAATGGACGGATCTGTATTTAGAACGCTTAAGGCCCACAACCGATATTGGAAAGAAATGATTAAGACTCTAGAGGACGTTGAGGATTTTGGGGACATCGACGATTTCGAGATGTTCTATCTACTACTAGAGGACTTTAAGGAGAAGATCTTGTTAGCCCTAGCGTTAACCGCCATTGTGTGTTAGGAGGGTGATGAAGGTGAATGAGAGATGACACTACCTGAGGGGGAGTTAGCGTGAAGGAGACGAAAGTTTGGGGGATGAAGCAGACCCCGTGATCCTGAACATGAGCAAGTACTGTGAGGCCTGAGCGGAATTAGCAAACGAGAGATCTTTCCCTATGAAGTAGTCAGGTATCAGGTAGCAAACAACGACTAGGACAAAAATCAATTTTATGTAATGACCGTACACTTTAGTGACCTAGGAGTACACCACATTGGGATATACTTACCTAGGGAGTGGACAAAGTTCTGTGTTTACACGAGGTGTTGGAGAATAGCTGCCTGAAAATTGAGGGAAGAGAAAAAAAGATTGAAAGATTTAGGGAAGACCGTCGAGGTCTGTGACGACATCTCGATTTTCGACGGCTTGCCTAGGCCCCCGATTCCGAACAGAGGATTAGAACGGAATGGATGAGAGACGGTAGTAAATTTCGCTAGGACGGTCGAAACCAGAAATTGTCTTAGGAAATCGACAAGAAAAGAATAGGATGTAGGGACGAGCGAAGAGAGAATTATCTCTGATCGCGAGCTGGAGTTGAGGAGAGAGAGATTTCTTGCTGGAAACAGACCATCCGAGGAGAAATGAAAGTTTATATGTGGCCTGCTGAGTTCGCTAGGGAAGAGAGAGGTGATCCCGTACGAGATAGAGAGGTACGAGCTTGTGGGAAGCGGATGGGAGGAGATACGTCTTTATGTGATGACTGTCAGGTTTATCCACATAGACGTGTATGATGTGAGGATTTATCTACCTAGGGAGAGAGAAGTTGATCTTGCATACGGTGGATGTTGGGATCGCACGGAAGAGGTTGTAGAAGGCGAGAGAGATAAGTTGCTAACTCTAGGGAAAAACATTATCTGGGATACTCGGATAACGGTCTTTGTGGGATTTCCTAAACCTCCGACTCCCTATCAACTTACGCAAAGGAGAAACTTCGGGGCGGTAGTTGAACTTGCCTTACGACATTATAAGTTTGATGACAAGAGGAGGTGAGTATCCGCTAGCAGGGACCAGCGCGGTGCGGCGAAGGTTGAGCGATTTGGAGAGGAGGACATCGATCGATCTACGAGAGCGCTTGCATGCTTGCACTCGCGAGGAGTTACGCACTATAGGGAGCACGATTTGTAGGGGAGTGAGGTGCCCCAAGACAGGAGTACTGGTGATTAGGAGAGGTGCTGCGTGTATAGAGGGACAGGAGGGGCGACTCTTCCTTGACACGAGAGTACTAGGTATTGAGGGCGAGCACGAGATCCGATACGAGAGTGGAAGACTGACGGTTATTTTGAGGGCGGTTGGGAACTAGGTATAGGTATTTAGAGATTGGCAGAACCCGCTCTGACATTAGGTCCGGGTTGCCAGGTCTGACGTTGGGTCTGGGCTGCCAGTTCAGACATTAGGACCGGGCTGCAAGTTCGAGTGGCGGGGACGATAGACTCCTTGTACAGACGCGAGCTCTGAGAAGGAGTAAAGTATATGGAGTCTGGCACAATGGGTCCGCATCCGAATATAAAACAGCAAACTAGTGTGTACCGAGCGTCACCAGACCGTGCTCTGCGAGACCTCAAGGAGCGCATCCGGCAGAATGCACCACTAAGATGCGTAGATCAACCCGATGATGGGGAATCCGAGGTGATGGGCTGCCCAGTCGTCGTTGAGCCAGATAGGACCGCATCGCTGGTACGGATCGAGAGTAGGACAAAACCTCCTAGTATCCGGTGGGAGGTGGCCGCTCGACGCTCCCCTACGTACGAGCGGAGAGACGTCAGAGGTGATAGAGGCAGGGATGACTGGAAAGACCAATATGTCCGGGAGCAGACCTGGAGAGATAGAGATAGACCTCCGGAGAGGAGCACACCACCTAGACGGATCTACGACCCACAAACATGTGAGTCGTATATGCTTCCTTACGAGAGGAGGGATAGATACATCATCTCGCACCAACCCTCGGAGTTAGACACCGGACCACTCATTTTCAAGGGATACGGAATCATCGAGTATCTCGAGAAGTGGGAGTTGCACGTATACCGCAGTCAATAGTTGGAGGACGAGATCGTAGACAATTTATTGTTCAACTCGGACCCGAGCTTGAGCCAAGTAATCAAATAAGCACGACCAAAAGTCAGGCGGTGGACTACCTACAAAACCAGTTTTTATGAACTCTTTAAACTGGAAGACGTCAAGTACTCAATCCGAGATCTGGAAGTGATGACTCAAGGCGAGGACGAGAGCGTCCAAGCATTTGGGAGACAGTTTCAGAAGATATCCGATGCCCTGATTGCAAAAGGGAAGCTATCGGAGGTCGAGCGGTGTACGATCTTCGTCGGTCGATTACCTAGAGAGAAGCAGAAGGGAGTACTGAGAGAGATGCCTCATGATAAGAGAGACTTTGCGGCGGTTCTCAAGTTGGCGATGAAGGCTGAGGCAGACGACTACAAGGACCTAGTTTGGAGAGGGGTGCAACGCCGGGACTTCACTCTCTATCGTTGAGTACGATGTGGAGAGGTGTCCTGACTTTAACGACCAGCCTTGGGTAGAACGGCGGTATTTGTTGGACGGAGTCCAACGACAGCGACCCAGGGAAAGAGAGGCAGTGATAGATGAGATGAGGGAGATGAGAGAAATGATGAAGGGACTGGCCAGACAAATGACCAATATCGAGACAAAGACGAGAGCTACGACTTACAGAGACAAGCCAGGGTCCCCATACTCCCTGCGATGGGATCGTAGGAATACTGACCCTTGGCGGAGCATGGAGGAAAGAAACCCTCGCACACTCGCGGACTATCGTGCGCGAGAGAGAGATGCTGACGCTTGGCGACTTAGGGATGAGGAAATTGATAGGGATCGTCGACAAGACAGATACCGCAGGATGGACACCTTTAGCCGAGGGGGAAGGTAGGAGCAGTATTCGCGCAGTCCCAGATATAATGGGGACGTGGAAGGATACCGGAGTCCGGGTGATTTCAACCACAGAGACAGAGATGACTCCCGTGGCTGATGGGAATCGGACAGGAACCGCAGGGATAGATATCGTGGTGGCTATGAGAGGGCAAAGCGAGGAGGAGGTCGTTGAGACGATTCACGGGGGCAGTATGACCGAGGAGGGTATCCCGCCTCGCTTGGGTACCCGAAGTCTCCAAACTATCCCAAATCGACTGGATCTTCCAACCAGGACACCAGAGCGACAAAGGGCCCAACTCCTAAGGGTATAAAGGACCGACCGCCCACTCCTAGGAATTCCTGCATCTATTGCAGGGGGGAAGATCATGTCAAGAGGGATTGTACGGACCTCAGGAGAGCTATCGACGAGGGGCTTGTCGTGCTTGATGAGCGCAAGTACGTCAAGTGGACATACGATTTAGGCGACGTATCGATGTTCGCTTCGATGAAGGAGAACGTTGAGGCCAGGCGGGTGCGGCCAAGCAAGGGCAAAGAAGCGGCCAAGAGTCAGAGCGTGCGAATGACTTTATCCTCGGATGATGAGCTGCCACCCACACCTATAAGGGTTGAGGCGACCAAGTCCGCGAGGGGCGTTACTTCAAAGAAGGCCGATACGGACTATGTGATTGCAGAAAATGATGGACAAAGGATTGATGGAGAGGAAGTTATATTCTCGCCGCGCAAGCGAGGAGCCCGAAAGTTCACTATGAAGAGCTCCTTACACGATACTGATACAGTGAAGCCTCTTAGGCGCGCGCTTAGGCAACCTATGCAGTGCTCGATACTCGAGTACTTGGCTGCTTCGAGAGTCGCGCGAGATGAGTTTCAGATGATCACGCGCAAGACGCGCATTCCCTTGGGAGACGAAGTCCAGATGGCTTACAAGCCAGAGGTACCCACTGTGGCAGTAATAGGAGTAAGCGCTAAGGCTAAACTTGCGGCCACAGTATACTTGGATGGAATGGAAGGCGTGCCTCCGGACAAGTTTTACATTTTAGGGAGTGGGACAGTTGAGATCATTCTCAATGATGAGATAGTTCTCCAAAGAGTGATTGACAATGGCAGTGAAACTGTCATCATAGACGAGGAACTCGCCGTATGATTAGGATTGAACCTGGACCGGTCCTACCTGTTTGAGATAGAAACGATCGATGGAAGAAAGCAGAAGATCTCCGGGGTCTGCCACAAGGCGGCCATTGAGGTCGAAGGCTTGCGCGTACTAATGCCTATCTTCGCGGTCAGGGATTGCAGTTCAGAGCTACTACTAGGACACACGTGGTTGAACCACGTTCACGCGGTTACGATAGAGTGACCGAACGAAAGTCAGATGCTTTCAATTAAGCGTCCAGATGGTGGCCGGATAATGATAGAGACAGTCGAGCCTCGTGACCCGAGGAACAGAGCGGACTTAGCACCTGCTGGTGGCCGCAAGCTGACCATACTCGCGAGTCGCTCTCTGCGATTCCGCGAGAAGAAGTATGGGACATTACTCACGGAGGAAGAAGGACACATAGTGGAAGTCGAGGACTTAGGCAATCGCGTCCTCGTGGGTGGAAACTTTTATCTGAAGGCTGAAGATGAAGAGTTCGGAGATATGATCTTTGTGTCTTTTTTAAGGGCGCAGCCCCCTACAGGGGGCGACCAAAGAAGCACAAGACAATATCTCAAAAGGTTAAGCCGACGACGGTAGCTCGAGAGCGATCAACGCTAGACGGGGTATCTGAAGAAGAGATTGCCAGAGAGATTAAAGAAAGGAAGAAGAGGGAGCCGCAACAGCTAACAAAAGAGAGGATAGCAGAGATGGACATAGGAGATGAAAATTTGACAGAACAGGAGAAGGAGCGCGTATTGGAGGTTCTTAAGACTTGTGATAAGGCTATAGTTTTTAGCGACGCGGAGGGAGGGAGGATCGATCCTAGATACGCTACACCAGCCAGGATCTACACGATTCCGCATACTCCATGGACTGACGCAGGGTGAAATTTTGCTCAGAAGGAAAAGGAAGAAGTAATTGTCTTTTTAAAAGAGAAGATGACGTCACATGTGTCGGAGCCATCTAATAGCGCCTATGCGAATAGGTGGTGCTTCTTACGGAAGCCTAATGGGAAGATCCGGTGGATTCAAGATCTTCAGAAGGTTAATGCGGTCACCATCCGGGATGTACGATCCATACCGCATGATGATCTATTAGTAGAGGGAGCAGTAGGCAGATCAATCTACTTTGTCTGTGATCTATTCTCAGGTTATGATGAGATACCTCTAGATCCTAGAGATATACACTTTACTGCGATGCATACGCTTCTCGGATTAGTGTAGATGATGGTCGTGCCTATGGGTTGGACCAATGGAGTTGCCATCTTCCAGAAAGCTATGGTAGCGGTTCTAAAAGACTTCATTCCTGATAAAGTTGAGGTCTTTTTGGACGATTTTCCGATTAAAGGGTCCGTACTGAAAGACGAGACGGAGGTCGCTTCTGGCGTCAAGAGATTCGTAGAGCAACACTTGACCGACATCTACGCGATCATGGAACAGCTAGATGATGCTAATCTAACGGTCAGTGGAACAAAGAGCCGATGAGCAGTCTCATCGATTAAGATTTTATGGTTCATATGTGATTCGAAAGGGGGGCGAGTGGTTTCAGCGAAGCTAGATAAACTCTTGAACTAGCCAACTCCATTGCATAACGCTACCGAGGTCCGCCAATTCCTCAGAGTTGTAGGTTACTGGCGGATCTTCATACGTGGGTACGTGGAGAAAGCAGAACCTCTACAGATACTCCTTAGGAAAACGGAGCGATTTTATTGGGATTCTCCTCAAGAGCTCGCGATATTAACCCTCAAGGAAGAGTTTAAAAAAGAGGGACGAATCCTAGGTGTACCATTTTTCGAGGACGAAACCAATAGACCCTTCATAGTGTCTACGGATGCTGGGCCATATTCAGTCGGAGGACTGCTTTCTCAGAAGGACGCTGACGGTAAGGAGAGGCCGCTGAGATTCGAGAGTCGCACGCTTAACATCGCTGAAGGCAACTACAGTCAATTCAAGAAGGAGGTGTTAGCTGTGTTACGGTGCTTAGACGCCTTTAGACACTACATATAAGGGAGACGATTTGTCCTACGAGTACATTCTACCGCTGTGGCGTCGGTTTTGCAGAAAGACTTCAGTCCGACCGACCTCACTATTGCGCAATGGTTGATCATGATTCGACTCTACAACTATACTGTTGAGAGGATTTCGGGCACGAAAAATGCGGTAGCCGATGGACTTTCACGAATACCAATTGAGGCGGAGCGGCCGATAGTTGTGGCGACGCTGACCATAACTGAGCCTAGATGTACAGATCGTTTCTTAGTCAACCTTTATGAAAGCAAGTATCGAACAATCGGATTGCATCTATCTGGAGAGAAGAGTTCGGGTACAGAGATCTGGACATTTATTCTGCAGACCCACAGGGTCAGGGATGCCTCTGCGAGTGGTCTGGCCCAGAGGAGAAGCAAGCGGTGGTAGCGGAGCTTCACGACGGAGTGGTCGGTGGACATAGAGGAGTTAAAGGGACGTATGAGAAGGTGCGCAGAGTATACTGGTGGCAAGGTCAGTATAAAAATGTAGAAAGGTACTGTATGACCTGTGAGGAGTGCCATAAGAGATCTCTTGTAAGGTACAAGGGGTTGCTTCATTCATCATATCCTACTCGTCTGGGCGAGAGAGTGCATATTGATCTAGTGAACATGCCGAAAGGGGTAGGAAACATGAATTATGTCGTGAACATTAGAGATGACTTCACTGGATTTGTCGACGTAAAACCTATCAGAACGAAGGCAGCCAGAGAAGTAAAGAACTTTGTTATGTAGTATTTATCTAGGTATGGGTATGTTAGTAGGATCGTTATGGATAGAGGAGCAGAGTTCCTAGCAGATGAGGTCCAAAGTGTGTTTAAGAAAGCAGAAGTTAGAGTCTCCATAGCTACGGCCTACCACCCTCAATCTAACTCACCTGTAGAACGAGGTCACCAGTCCTTGATAGCTTCATTGTCCAAGTGGTGTAGAGGTAAAAATAGCGACTGACCAAAATATTTTCAATACGCGATATGGGCAGACAATGTCACAATCAGAGCTAGCACGGGATATCCGCCTTACACCCTATGGCTTAGAAGGCATTGCCCTCTACCCATAGAGTTTCATGTTGATAGCTGGACTACAATTAACTGGGCGAACAACATGTCGCGAGAAGAACTTCTGACAGCTCGAACGAGACAAATAGCCTACTGATTAGAGGGCAATCTCATGACCGCGACCAATCGATTGGCGGTGGAAAGAGAAAAAGGCAAGGAAAGATGGGATAAGGATGTCAGGATTAGAAAGGAGAAGATAACTGTGGGTGATATGATACTTATCTACGATGCAGCATTAGAGAGGACATTGTTAGGGAAGTTGGCGAACAAATGGATGAGACCCTACCGCGTAGTTAGTGCACTCGACTGGGGAGCATATATGATTGCTGAATTAGATGGGTCTAAATGGAAGAATTATGTGGCAGGGGCTAGACTGAAGTTGTTTAGGCCAAAGGAAAACCCTTCTCCTACACCAACACTATCGGATCCTAAGGCGAAGGGAAAAGCCAAGGTGACAGATGGAGGACCGTTAAGGCAATTTGAGGTAGGTGAGAGCTTGAAAAAGAGGAAGAGAGTAGAGACAAGGAAAGCAAAGGGTTTGACACTAGGAAAGAGAAGGAGATGACTTTTTATACTACGGAGGCCTAAACGTAGGGTCCGCATTAAACAAGGTGCAGCATCTAGGTCACTCTCATTCCAACGAAGAAAGAAATTGAAAAACTTCCCTATATCAAAGCCCAAACGACCGCGACATAAGAGAGGCAAGAAACACCCTCTCAGTCCCAGAGTTCCAGAGAAACCTAAGCACACAACAACCAAGCGTAAGCATAAGAGACGCGCGCGTGTGGTCAGTTTAAATCTTATACGACTCGTCTGACCGAGACGGCGCGGACTCGACGGGGGCGTCGAGAAGAGGTCCGGGCTTATTTGCCGGTCGGCCGCAAACCAGTCGGCCACCCAAAATACAAAGGATTGGGCCTTGGGATAAGTGCCTAAGGAAGAAACAACCAACACTTTCATCAGAGTCGTCGGGAGAAATTAGGGGTCGGGGAAGGATCCCTAAAATTTCCCCTGTCAATTGTTAAAACTAACCCTTGAAATTAACACGATGGACGGCCACGCCTGCCGTGCCTAACCCCCATCACTTTCATGCGCTCCGAGGCTGTTCCCTAACCGGTCGACCGCGATACAAAGAGATGGTAGTAGGCCTCGACGCGCCCCTTTCGCACTAAAGCAATTGACGAGGGAATAATTCCTTATTTTGTATTAATTCTAACAACAAACTTAAAACTAAGAAAAATAATTAAAAATAATAAAAGGGAAGGAAACGAATAAAAATTTGTTAACTAACTAAATTTTTTCAAAATTTACTCTTGACTAGATTGTCGTCAGTTTTGATCGATTCCAAAAATGAAGACTAAAAATGAGTAAAAGAAAAATAAATAATAAAAGGAACAAAAACATATGATTATTTATTGTTTGATTAATTTTTGACGGGATTCATTCCTAATAGAAATTTGCCAAAAATTGTTTATTTACCTATTGTCCGCTGATCCGTTTGTGTTCCCTTAGCTTTCCCGATCGACCTGATTACTACCACCGCGATAGCCGAGTGTTATTGAGTGAGCGGGACTGATGTTGGGTCGCGGTGACATGGTTGGTATGGTCCGACAACAGGTTCTACTTGGTATAGGCGTGGGTTATCTGCGACATGGTATTATACTCTGTATTGGACAGGCTCGGTTACTGGTTCGGTACTGGGCCATTTTTCTGCAGTTTGGTACATTTATGACTGACACAGTAATGGTTCGGTACAGGTTTTTCATCGTGATGGTATGCTGCGGCCTATTCTTATTTTTTTCGAGGTTTGGGACTGGTACGGTGCGGTCATCTGTTCAAGGTATCGGCGTTGTTCATCCGCGGTATGGTATTATATTTTGTATTGGACCGGTACGGTAATCGGATCGACGGTGATAACCCTGAGCACGGTGTTCGTTGTTGATGTTATGGCCGCCCCAAGATTTTCTGCCTAGGCCTCGCTGATCTGGGCGACGGAACCAGCCCATTTGCGCAGACCCTTCAGGCCTGGTTCTTAGCTTTTTTCTATCACTGCACTTACGCAAGGTTGACGGGCTTGAGGGCAAGCGCTGCAACTAAGGACCACTGTGGGACGCTAGGTGAATAAAGTCCGGGCCAGCAAGACGATGGGGACGTTTTTTTTGGAGGAGTGAGCCAGGCGTACCCGGCCCACACTTGAGTCAGATCGGGAGGCGTAGCACAGGGGGGTGAGCAGAGAAGGGGAAATCGGACAGTGCGCTAGGCGTACAGAACCCACGTGTGGCGACAATTCAAGGGAATGCGGAAGGGGAGCATACACGCCATACTCGCAGCGCACGATCTATGGTTCAGGGGGAAGGATATGGCGAGTGTACTGAGAAGAGTGAAACAGGCGCGCGCACCACTCTAAAACACTGATCACGTTACGGTTTACCGGGGTGCTTACGGAGGACTCAGTTAGCGCGCCAGGTGTACCTGGTTTGCACTGAAGATGAGCTGCAGTATGTCGTTCAGAAAGTGGATGAACAGGCAACCAGCACGAGCCGGATGAGGGGGATTGAGCGATGACCAAGAGAGAGAGGGGGGAATTGAACCAGGGGAGACAGAAGTGTAGGGCGTACTCAGCTCATACCGGGGTTCGTTCCAGGGGAGCGCTCTGGGGAATGTTCAAGCGGTTTCGGGGGGAGAGTTGGTCGAGTAAAGAGGAGAAGCATGCGCGACCCACTGTAGGGCGCATCGGTCCGGCACCGCGCGGGGGCAGCGCGGGACCCTCCCGGCCGCGTCACGCAGGAGTTGGTTTTTCGAACCCTTCGTCGCAATATACATGGAGCTTCCACAAGCCGCTCCGGCCGGGTGCGCCAGCCATACCTCTCGCGAGCCCCTACGACAGGATAGGGCCTACGCGAGGCACGACTTACCTACACCTTACGGGAGCTGTCACCTCCCTTCGGTGG
>BFEA01000073.1:2896579-2907122 GCA_003427395.1 Chara braunii | reverse complement strand
AATCTCTAACGCTGGAAAGTCAAATTCTGTCTAACGCTCTGAATTAGTAGAAATTTGGGCAGCACTCCCTTTAGAAAGGGAGACTTCCCAGATTTCTACTAAGTCAGATACGAACTCGAACAACAGCTCGAGCTCAATTTTTAGACTGAATTTAACTAACTCCTTAATTTTGCAGAAATTTCGGCAGCACTCCCTCTAGAAAAGTGTTATTCCAAAATTTATACAAGGCTAAGTTCATAATTTTGAGAATAACTTTGACTTCTCAAAGTCCAATTTTGTCTAACTTCCTGAATTAGTAAAAATTTGGGCAGCACTCCCTCTAGAAAAGGAGACTTTCCAGATTTATACTAATCCATATATGGAAAAGACAAGCTGAACTCTGATAAGTCAAAAGTTGACTAACTTCTTGATTTGTAGAAATTTCGGCAGCGCTTCCCGTAGGAAAAGTAGCTTGCCAAGATTTATACAAAGCCAAGAATAAGAAAAGGTCTCAAAAAATGCAGGAATTGACCTAAGTAAAAAAAAAAAAAAAAACGTTATTACAGAAAAAACAGGAATTGACACTAACTCCTATGGCTCGCTCTAGCACGTGGCGAGCAACTACAGCAACTACCTATAGTAATGAAACTTAAACAAACTAGCCATCCCATTCAGTCACATGCAAACCAAACCACCAATGTAAGTACTCTCATCACCCCAAGTTTATTCCATATAGATAGTTCATGAATCTTCAAGTTYTTGATCCTTATACCCATCTTACGTAAGACATAGAGCTGGACCATTCGCCATGGAAACAATGCCCAGCTTGTCTTAATGATATACACGAACAGGTTGCATAACTACTTCTCTCTTCTTTTGGGCAGATGACTAGGCCATTCGCCACGGAAACAATGTCTAGCCGCCCTGAACTGTTTAATATCCAAGGATTTAGTATTTCTCTGACGTTGTTTTCAAAAAGAAAAAGCAAATATGGGCAGGGGGCTGAACCATTCACAGTAGAAACAATGTTCAGCTTGCCCAAACTATTTCCATTTATACTTTGTACTTCCCTTTTTCTCTTCTTAATGATATGGCTTAACGCTGGACCATTCCAAGTAGAAACAATKCCCAGTTGCCAGTTCACATGCAAATATACATAAAATACTTCCCCTTTTTACTCAGTTTAACTTATGTGTGTGGTTTTCAGGCTAAACCATTCACCATGGAAACAATGCTTAGCCTTAGACCAGAAATCCTCTCTCAGAATAAACAAGAACTTAAACTCCTTCAATCAGGCAAACCCCCAGAGTTAACTAGAGCAACCRGGYCATTCACCATGGWAACAATGCCTGGTTCCCCAGAAAACAACTAAATAAACACAGCAACCAGGCCATTCACCTTGGAAACAATGCCTGGTCCTTCAGAAAACAGTCAAATAAAACATAGCCCTGAGCCATTCACCATGGAAACAATGCTCAGGCTTTGGTTGACCCGGTTAAACGCATGCAGTCTACCTTCCTCCCATCTTCCCCCAGTTCATCCCTTCGTCTRCTTTCAATCAGGACGAAAATAGAAACTTAGGCTTCACTCTCACACATTCTTTCCAGTTAGTCTGATTAGTCCTGAAGAGAAAGCAAAAACCATAGGGACAAACGCATGCATACAACAATCATACTGCAGGGAGATAGGCAAACATGGGTAGTAGTGGGGTTTATACAGATAAAAATGATTTACCTGAAGGTTCCCTGCCTCCAGAACCCCGCCTAGGTTCCGGCAGGGCTCCCGCAATCGGTGGGTGGACTCCCCTCAGAGTCTTGACGCGGACCTACGGRTTGCAATCCCGCCTGCCGCCTTCCTCTCGTAATCAAGGACTASACTRAGAGAAAGAAGGGCAGAAAGGAGAAGGATTTTAGACTCTTAGATCCAAGAGAGGTGCGCTCAGACTCGCGGGAGAGGGCCTTGGTATCTTCAGCGCCTGAGGGCTCCGCAATGGCGGCCAAACACTCAGCGACTTGGTCAAACTCTGAGTCAAAACTGTTGAAGCCACCCCTCTSACAAACTCCCACTTCGTTGTGACGACTCCGCCCCCCTCCCAAAGACACAGCCACTCCGCAACTTCGTGACCTGAAATGCACAGACCAACTCAAGACGAYCTTCTTCCTACAGCATCACAGCGCAACAGCTCGGCCTGACTGAGGCCAAGTCACCAGCTGTCAGTTCCCTGATGACCTCTCAATCTGCAACAATGATCCTCTTATTGTCACTTAGTCACCCCCTCAGATCGCAGTCACTATGTGCCGCCGTCATGCTCAAGAAGGCCCACAATATCAGTCTGTTAGTACCGCGTGCCTACGAGCCGTGCGCAACAGCCTAACGAAAGTAATGCCGCCACAAGGTGAAGTAGCAGTGTACGATACTAGTCCCGACACACCACCACATCGTGCACAATGATGTACAGCGGCTTTCAACAGTTGCAACGGGCTGGAACAGTTAGCACGAGGGGCAGCAAGCGTCCTTACTCTTACTGTTCTGCCAAGACCCCCGATGTTGAGCTGCYCTTTGACTGCAGTTTCCACTTGTACAGGCTTGGTACACCACAACAGTCCAGGCCCGATTTACCTACAGTCTGCARCTCGTCTTYCAGTCTATCCTGAACTGTTAKCTTACTAGGTAAGAGTCTTCCTCCCTGTCTGTTCAYCATTTCTYATACCCGCTACKACCCCTGGCTCACAAGTGCATACGACTSCAGACTAAACYAGGTTCACCCGAAGTCCGGGTSACAAAACCCACGAATMAGGAGGGATCATGAGGAGTCCGMTGCAGCTTWAAGCCAATGCACAAAGCGCTGCCACCAACATCGACGGCTTGCATACTCCAGGTACGTTTTCTTCCCGTCRGCTTTCCCTATGTCATCCTTTCATTCTCGCTGTACTCAATCTCTTTCTTCTTCCGTTTCTATCAGTCCGTTCGAATCATAATYGGCCTCTCCGTTTTAAAGGGTGGAAGCACACTCTGCCCTCCAACTATATGCTCATAGAGGGGCGACTACTCTGTCAAAAGGGGTGAGCAAAAACCGAATGAACCTTCCACCAGAACGTGGAAAGATACATCGCCCCTCTTCTTGGGCGCAGCCTTTAGTCGTGCCCYTGCMCAAACAACTAATCCATKKGCAAGGCYGACATTGTCATCACGCTCGGATCGYCTGARCCCCCCAACATGACACTTTACTTCGTTCGTTTCTGCAAAGAATCGGGCGAAATAAYGAATTTCYCTCCCGCTATACCCGTTCTTCTCTCACACCTCCRCGCAGTCCTTTCTCTTTCTATCTTCTATTCTACTAACTATCTCCTAAAACTGACTCCATGATCCTACTCGCCCGGYCCCYRAACCCCGGTTTCGACCCTCGACTCAACGGAATCGGTCATGATATGACCGAGATAACAATTCTCTCTTTCTCTCACTCCTCCCTCCGCCATAGCTCATCGCACCGAGTTTCTTTACTAACTTCTACTTTACTAATTTYCGTCCTTTCCTGCCRACGGATTCGGGTTCGCGGGGTCTAAAAACCCCTGTCTAACACTTTGTCCCGCCCGRTTTCATTGAGAGACGGGCGGGCTACAGAGTTTTAACCCCGCCATAGCTCACCGTAGCTCTCCCCCCGCCTCGCACGCACSTGGACGTGGCYCCCGTGCGGGTTCGCTCAGCCCCCTTTTGCTACCTTGCCGTCCGTTCTTCCTGCGCTGTCGGTCCGTCCCCCGTTCRGCTCGCAATGCTCCGCCCTTCCGCTCGCCGCTGCGCAGCGCTGSCCGTTGCTCTATCTTTTACTCTCTATGCAGCGCYCGCTTCTCCTTTGCTGCACCYTGCCTRCCTCTCCRCCATCGCTCTTCCCAYCGTGAATGYACCTGGCAGGGCCCACGTCCAGGTTYWGCCACTCTTATTCGTCACCCCGCCAATCTCGTCTCCTTCGCCATGCSTACCTGCTATCTATCCTGTATGTAGTTAGCGCATCTGTCACAAAATTGTCTTCTAAMTCCCGCTACTCCTCTCATCCATCTACAGCCTCTGCYCCCTTAGCGCCCAGCATSMATCTCACGCTAGCTCGCTCACACTGGCCYACGGTATCTCCGCCCTCGCCGCGCACGCACCGGCTTCGGGTCCCGCCCCGATTCGACCCCACTGCGCTTCAGTCTCACAAGCGGGGAGCAGGACTACCCTTTTTGCCTCCGCTACCCAGTGGGGACCTGCGAAACTCTGCCATTGAGCGGTCCGCCTGGCCTYTTAGCAGAAGAATAAGAACCCCGRCCGTCGGCCCTCGCTCTCACTTCATATGTGTTATCCTTGYGCAGAGGCCATGCTATTCTCCTCTGTTTCGTTCCAATTTTAACGGATGTCCCGAGGGACTTAGGCTGGCCCGCGCCCCACGGTTACTCAGAGCCTGGTCGRCCCAGGYAAACCAGGATATCTGGTTTCACTCAWCAMTTCCATCATMTGAATTCGAACACAGGTCTKCATTCCAACAGCTCAGGRGTATACCCACTGAGCTAGGCTCTCGGGCGCCAKCCGCACCCCAGGGCAAAACGTSGCGCGGCTCCAGTCCGATCAMSAAAACAGTTTGTAATTGCACTTCAGGCAACCGCRTGAATACAACATACCCCCACACGCTCCTACCGCAGTCYCGCGTCCTCGGGACTCGACAGATAAACAGATAAGGGAGATAAAGATAAAATAGCAGCAGTGTCGAGGAATAACGGGGCTGCTGGCGCTTTGCCAGCTTCGCGGGTCGGGCCCGCCACCGCGCCCGCCAACAAAACCGAGGRGGATAGCCCTGGCGGCCCTCAACCCCATCGGTTCCTTTTCTCGACGCTCTGCCGCAGTTGCTGCGCCAACGCCCGCTGATCTCGATCCCCGAACCTCCGTAGTAGTAATCCGATGCCGTAACCTATAGGGCTAAACCCAAGCCTGGTGTCGGTAGGCTCGAATTTCTAGATAAAGCGGTAGCGCCTGGTGCTCCGGGCCCAGGAATCACCCTGGGCCACTCTTCGGCCTGCCCCTGCACGCAAGGTCGCCGAAAGCCGCCGTCGATGCCGTCGTCCGGTCAGACGTACCAATCAACAGAAAGTATCTCAAAATCGTGCTTAATCAAAAATAAATAAATATTAATAATATCATTAAACAGTACGACCGATGTCCGCGCCGGATTTATGATCAACAACAGAAAAGAATCACGCGCGCCTTAAACCTGCGCGCCCACGCACTCGCTATTGCGGTCAACCACCCAGTCAAAGCAATTACTGACGCAGCCGCGCTCAGCTAGGTATACTTAGACTCTAGACCAAAACTATTTTCTGTCACTTGCAAAAACCAGGGCGGATACCCTTGTAAGGGTATAAAAGGGTATCCGCACCGACACCGCTGCTTGGCTGACTCGAAAATGCCCAAGAAAAAGGTAGAGGAAGGGTGTCAATCAGAATTGCTCTGCGCACTGGACATCGTTCGTATTAGTAGGTGTGGGGTTAAGCGGGGAACCGGAGGTTTGACCACGGGAGGGAAGCTGAGGGAAGTTCGGAAGACTCTCTGAGTCTTCAAATACGGCGCGCGCGACAAAGTCCCTGCTAAAGTGAACTCACAGCGAGTGAGGCGGGTTCAGAAGACTCTCTGAGTCTTCAAATACGGCGCGCGCGACAGAGTTCCCGCTAAAGTGAACTCACAGCGAGTGAGGCGACCGTAGCAGTCACGGTGGTCATAGTCCAGACCGTGATTGCATGATTGGGATGCTGATGGGTACCTCCGTGGAAGTTCAATAAGCGGGCGGGGGATGTGCGATTGGGGGAGTTAATTGGGGAATAGGGAACTCTGATCGCGAAGATCTGAGGCAGGAATCAGCTTCCCTCTCAAGAGAGAACGATCAGAAACAGTGGTGAGGCCAGAGTACTGCGACGACGTGTGATCATTGGATAGGCAGCCGTACTGGGGGACTAAGGCAAAGCACATCTTCGCAGGTTGAAGTTGTGAACGGTTCTCTCCAGTCGAGCATGCTCCATCGTATCTCCAGAGGAAAAATTGCAGAGGTATTGAGACCAAGTGCTACAAGTACTTCACTCCCGTCCCACAACGAACTTGTTCCGCATCGCCAACTATTTTTAAATATTAATATTACCTTAATTATCGATAACTTTCGATTCTCGTATCGACAGTCAGGGTAAGCACGGTGCTGTCTGAGTTGCAAGGGTGGGGGAGCTGGTACCCAGAAAGTCGTGAGGCAAGGAGAGAAGCGTGGGGTGAAAATTGGGGAAGAAGAAGAAAAGAGAGAAGGGGGAGCAGAGGTAGTCGGGAGAAGAAAAGTGAGCAGAAGGAAGGGGGGGGCTATTTGGTCTTGCTTCTCATTCACTCTTACCATCGTACCCGTGAAACAATGCCTTGTATTGACTAGTGAACCTATCAACAACTGGGGAGCTTGGGATCGTCAGACTGTTTGTTTGTTTGTTTGTTTGTTTGTTTGTTTGTTTGTTTTCCCTGGGTTGCCCTTACTCAGGCCGACCAATCAAGGGCGACTACGAACTAGTGTTGAGCTGATCTGGAAACAGGACAAACGAAATCCGTGCACGTCGGCTCCGAAGCTCGGCCGCCGGGATAAAACTTGGGTTAGTGCTGTGTAGGGGAGAGCGCCCTCCGCGGATCTGGTTATTAAAGCATGTGACAGAGCGATTGTTTGACAAAAAAAAGGGAGGGAAGAGACTTCCTGGGGGTTGCCATAAACAATTCTATCGATCATTGGTTCATTCTAAGTTCAGTCTAGTGAATTGCTTGTCATTATTACTTGCACCTGGTCCCGAGCCGAGTTCTCGCAGTAGAGCATTCAAATGGGAAAGGTGTTTTGTGAGCGGGATAGAACGAGAAGAGCATGAGTGCTAGCCTGAAATGGGAAAGCGTTTTCCGAGTCTAAGCCAACTCTAATTCAGCTGTGGGATTATCGTCATTCACTGAAGCGTCTCGTTAAATCTGCCTAATCCTAAAAGAAGATTCGATCTAATCAAGCAAGCCAGCCATCCCGAGTGAAGGCTTGGGGGTAATGTCATGTTTCCAAGTCGGCGACATTCATACTAAGGCCGATCAGCGAAGTACGAATAAGCTCAAAACAAGGGTCGACTGCTGTTGCAGTCGCTCTCGAACAGTCGGTGCCCCGAAACGGCTTGTTTCGAGAAAACCCCTTTCTCCCGTTACTGAGTCCTAGTTGTAAAGCTATAAACTTATAAAAGACTGCACACAGACGATTTCAGTTTGATCTCGGGGCCGTTGGCCAACCCTGTGTAGCTTGCCCTGACACGGGTTTTTCACCATTCACGAGTTATCAGATCGGAGCTTTTCGCCCATCAAAGAAGGGCGGTGTGACAGGTACCCCATCACCCTGCCAGTCGCTGAGGACCTCGGAAGCGGGCGTGGCGAGTGACAGGCGTCGTTGCCCTTAGCTTCAGCGATCGGCAGGCGCCCCTCCCCGGGTTTCCTCACAATGGTACCAACGAACAAGGGTGTCCACAGTTCGATACCTCAAAAGCTTCCTCCTCCATGTTTGCTACAACAAAGAGACTAAACACCCCTTACAGATAGTCCTGCCACCATGGGTGAACACCAAGGGTCCAAAAATTCACACCCCACTTGATTGCGGCTCCTCCTTGATGTCTCTCAAGAGGAACTTCAAGCTCCCAACATACACAGGCGTAAATCCAAAACAACGTCTAATTACTGACCAATTATCTGCCCAGATATTTCGAGCAGTGAATCCCACATCTAGTTCCTTGACATTAGACAAAAGGGTCCCTCAGAAGATAGACAAGAGGCTATCTGACCAATCCGCACCCGGCCTTCTGAACTTTAGAATACAAAACCGAACCTGAACCACACCAATCCCTAGCCTAGACTTCCTACTAGGTCTAGAGGAAGATGATGATCTGCTCGTACGTACCTTCTTCTGATAATTCAAAGCAGGAGAAAAATTCTTAACGAGGACCTTTTCAGCAACTTCAACCGACATTACCCCATTCACCAGAGGAACCGCAATACAATGCCAGGCACCTCAAAAACGTAGGCAACGATAAAGTTTAGGTGAAAATCCTACGCCCTGCTGACGGACAGTACAAACATGCTCACCCCACCTAATATAGATCCCTCGAACTGAACAACCTATGTACTGCGCCCTGCACCATGGCGAGGATAAAGATAAACCACTGGTCCGGTCTGCCAATCGTTCCAGTTAACTGATAGCAAAAGGGATCGAAACTTAGCCACCCAGACAATTTCACCCAAAAGGACCAGAGCTATAAAACACAGCGTCAGACATGAGTCCCATAGGATGCGCAAACGAGGTGAAGCTCCAGTTGACCAAACGAGGCATCTAAGGCGCATACATTCCAACAGATGTTGCCATAACCGAAAACGAGAGTGATGAGCCAGTCACTTACAAGGAGTCTGATCCTCATCATCACTAACAGGAGATGGGGAAGGGGAGAAAACAAAACCCTTGTAAGCCAGCTTAGCCCTGGCTTCCACAATCTTTTCAATCGTCGGCGCCTTAGTTGTATAGGTCACCCCCTCCTGCGCACAGATGATCTTCAACTGGTCTTTGGTCTTGGGAGTAAAAAGGCGTCTTTGAGCCAACACATAAGCCAAAATACCTTCCGGGCCACTGCCCGCAGCAATCTTAGTTCGCCCTCTGTCTTCAGCCATGCATGAAGATTCGCCGCGGGTAGGGGCATCGTCCACTGCACCATCTCGATCAAAGACAGGCTGCCTGAAAGGTCGCCGAGCAGCACCTCCAACAAGTTCCTTCCCCTTCTGCTTCTTCTCGCGCAATTCATACAGCTTCGTGCTTTCATCCTCAATCTCTTCAATCCTTTTATCAGCATAGTCAGGAACTTCCTTCTCCTTAGGTACATTAACAGTTGCACGCGTATAAAGCGACCGAATCTCCTCCCTCCTCGCTTCATCCCTTGCTGCCGGATACTGTTGACCAATCTTAGACACGACTCTCGCCTCGATTGCCTCAGAGCTACGCTCAATCTCTTGCCTTATCATTTCATCCATCCTCCTTTTCTCCTCTACCTCTCTCCTCTTAGCCTGTTCCTCCTTCTTCTCATTAATCAAATGACGCAAGAATTCACGTTCTTCGGTATCCTCGGTCTGCCGCCTCGGGTACCAGAAACATGGTGTTGCAGGTGCGGCCGCTTGATTGGACGCCTGAACGTTCGGAGTACTCCGCGCGGAGGGACACTCTCTGGCAAAATGTCCCTTCCCACCGCAGTTGTATCATTCATTTCCGTTTGCCGCCATTCCTGACTAATTTGAGGTCAACTTGTATAAGCAGGTATAACCCGTATCAGACAGTTAGAACAAAAAGGAAGCGTAGAGACAGGAAATCAAGCAAAGAGGGAATCACAACCAAACAGGAACGCAAAACCTATGGCTAATCCTGCCAAGCCTTTACGCTGAAGGAATCCACATCACCATCGTCATACGTAACTATGATCATAATGAGGATATCACCATGAAACAATAGGGCCCACTACACAAAGAAACTATCAGAAATGGCACAATTAATCTAATCCTGCCGAAACACTACGCTAAAGACCTCCGCCACATCATCATGCACTACCACGATCCTAGTGAGGGTTTTCCCATCCTGAAGCAAAAGTGCACATCGCAACAGAACCCGCTCCATGACTACTACCTAATATCACGGATGGACGTGACCACCGTCCTAGTGTTCAATCACACTAGTGGTTGTCACGCAAATCTGGAAGGAGAAAAACTGCCCAGCAAGACAGCATCAGCATGAGAACAGAGCAATCATGATACACCAATAGATACAAGCTCCGTTGAGCAGGCAAGTTTAGACAATAGAAACCGATCAGCATTGAGAAATCAAACAGACACCAACCAAGCGGCCCGAACCCTCGACGCGTTTCGTCCGCCCCACACGCGGACTCATCAGGAGGCCAGATTACACAATGCTGGCAAACTACATGAGGCCATTCCCACGCCTTGCCCCTATACTATCCAATATCTGTTCTACACACTACTACTCCTACCCTAACCGGATGCGAAAGTGATACCATTGAGTGCACACAGGACATGTAGCACGACAACCGTGTAGCGAAGCACAAGACAACACAAGCAAGGCAACCACACTGCAAGGGACGACAAGGCGAGCGCCGAGCGGACCAGCAGCTCGGCAGCCGTGGAGTGAAGCACAGGGCACCAGCAACAAGGCAACCATCCAACAAGGCCCGCAAGCAGCAAACACGGACGGCACAACCAGCGGAAGGGCAGCAAGGCAGCGGAGCAGCGAAGCGCAGGGCAACACCAACAACACGGACAGACCACACAGCGAACACATCAACCTGCATGAAACCACATGTGAAGCAAGCGGGACAGGCAGCAGGGCAACGACGGAGCGCAGACGAGGCCATCCACACATCCAACACGGAGCAGACAAACATAAAACTCATTGTGTGTGTGTGTGTGTGTGTGTGTGTGTGTGTCTGTGTGTGTGTGTGTGTGTGTGTGTGTG
>BFEA01000073.1:2879679-2896491 GCA_003427395.1 Chara braunii | reverse complement strand
ATCCCCACAGGCCCCCCTACACGCCAACCCCGCCCGAATCCCGCACCCCCCGACACGTTAAGGCCTTTGCACAAACGCATCAAGCCCGTTCGGGGCTGTTCATTGAATGCACGTTGAACGCGTTCAAAAAACGAACCTGGAACCTGTGTTCATTGAATGTGTGGCAACACGGCCATCCCCCAACATTTTTGAGGCACCTGGGTAACACTCATGTTCATATTCATTCGAAATGTTGGCCAATGGCAAGTGGTGCAAGTAGGCCCATAATCTTAAAGCACCAATACACGGCCTCAGCCTTGTCCCAAAAAAAAAAACAAGCTTTGGCTGTGATTGCAGTTGGATACACTTTTTGGAGTACTCCGTGTGAGTCTGCCCTCAGTGAGGGCACTTTGGCAGAACGAAGAACAAGGGGAGCACTACTGTCAGACAAAAAAAAAGAACAAAAAAAAAAAGCCAACCAAGTTTTGTTGTATAATCAACTTCAACCCAAGGGCCTAGCTCAATGGGTACACCCATGAACTGTTGAAATACAGACCTGTGTTCGAATCCAGATGATGGAATTTGATGAGTAAAACCAAGTACTAATGAATTGCCTGGGGCCGGTCAGCTCAATGATAATATCTCAAGGCCGTCGCCCTTTTAAAAAAAAATAATCAACTTCGTTAGCTTAGCATCGTAATGATGAACACAACACGAAAGAGAGCATCATGACACAAGACGGGACAGAGTCACAGAGGGAATCAGCAGTCAGAAAGAAGGAGGAGAGGGATAGACAAGACGATAGACATTAAACCGAACGCGACTTCATTCGTCGTCGTTGAAATATCGTAAATATCCAGGACGAATGTACGGCGGGTGACCCTACCGGTTTCGGCTGGCCGCCGTGACCAGCTTCATCAGGGGTCGTTGTTGGTCGGAAAAACAGCCTATCTCTTTTTTATACATAGGAACTAAGAAAGAACTGCTGGAAATAGTCTTGCCTACGTCTGCAGCCTATGAATGAAACTAGACAGCTATCCGACCCAGAACATCTTCGGTAGGCTTCTAGAAGAACTAAAACAGCTATCAAAAGATCTTCTATTCCACTGCTCCACTGCCGCGTCCGCATCTCCTCAAAAACCATCCAAGTTCATTCAAGTAACTGTTACTCCAATCAAAAAATAGTTCGCTGTTCGAAAACGCGTTCTATGATCCTAGGGAAAAAAGTTCTGCGGGGGCGGGTCCAGGGTTCAAGGCCCGGACTGCGAAAAAGGCTGTCATACCGCCGCTTCTTCACTTATCCCAAAACAGGTCCAAAAACATTCAAGCATTCTCCGTCCTAATTCATTTAGGTATCCTCAATTGATGGATCCAAGGTTCGAGACCTGAGTTACGGTTGATCTATCCTAAAAAAGTCGTGAAGAGTAAAGGTTCCCCTAGTATACCATACGTCCTCAACCAGCTCTCTTGACTTCATAAAAACACCATATCAATAGAAAACAGAAATAATAGAAAGGATAAAAGGAGAGAAGAAAGAAGAAGAAGAAGAACCTTCCGAATCAGTTATCCCAGCCGGTCTGAACAGGTAACCATTCGCCCCACAACCCAGTAAATTTCCTAGAAAAGCTTATCAATGCATTATCGAAAAATGCATCAGGGTATCCTCTCCGCCAGAGCTCGACCTTGAGGGTAAATAGAGAGTGAATTTCGGTGCCACGAATAGAAGAGAAGACTCGCGGCCGATGAAGAAAGGAACCTATTACTGCCATTTTCTGCCGTTTGCTGGAGTAGGAGCTGTAATCTTGTATACTCTGAAAAGTCAAACGGGGGTTGTTCCAATTGATTTGGTTCTTATGAGTCGGAAAACAGGCAAGTCCCTTGACGCCCGCCAAAATCCTAATAATGCATCCAAGGAATTCCCAGCATTGCTCATCGTTGGTTTTTTCCGAAGTCAACTGCTCATCGTAACTGCTGCTGAATTGCTGTATCAGCCATTGCCCTCTCCTAGCAGAATTGCTGCAATCCTTCTTGGCCGTGAAAGTAGTTGGATTCTTTTTTTTTTTTTTTTTTTTTTTTTCTTTTTTTTTTTTTTTTTTTTTATTTTTAAGGGAAGGGTTCTCGAGCATCGTTTTTTTCCCTCTCGCTCTGGATGACTCTCAGTTTTTATTTTTTTCAGTTTTCTTGGTTTTGGTACTTGCCTTGTCCATTGGTTGTTGTCGTTTCCCTGCCTTATGTGCTGGTGTGTTGTCTGCTTTTTTTTTTTTTTTTTTTTTTTTTTTTTTTTTTTTTTTTTTGATATTTTATTGATTTTTTTTTAATTTTAAATCTCTTACTTTTTTATTAGGGCCCAGTGCCCAAGGCAACATACAACATATGAAAAGAGTTTCAGATTCAGGGGTCGCAAGGTTCTCCAATCCTTCTCTGTGAGGTGGAGCCCCTCCCCTGTAGCCAAAGGCAGGAGTTCAGTAAAAAAATTACAAGCTTTCAAAAATAACTACAATTAATTAAAAAACTAAAGTAATGCCTACTAATTAGCAATACCTACAATACCGGAATTGTAAAACAAGGAGGAAACTGCCAACATGGCGATATCTACAACTATTGTCTACGACTTTACCATTACAAGCTAGGAGAATGTCTGCGTAACAGAAGTTACTGCAGAAAAGGTTCCTGAAAGAATAGAAGGCTGGCAAATCATATCAAGAAAAAACTTGAATGGAGATCCACTGCTGAGGCCCCTGTGAGTTGATCCCATTATGATGATGTCCTTAGAAAAGGTCCAAACCGGAAGTCTCCAGTGCACGTGTCAATTGTGGCCAAAGAAGGGCAAGCCGCCCAATGCTTCTGAAACCATGACACCCCAGCTCTCAGACTCATGGGCTTTCCAAGTCGCTGTTTCCAGTCTAGGTAGATGATATGGCGTAAATCCTTTTTGATTATGTACAGTACTTGCTGCGTCGAGGGCGTTTCGTTGGATAGTATCACTCCATTTCTCTGCCTCCGTAAGTGCCAGAGCACCGTGACTCTGAGTGTTTCATATACATACGCCCGGGGCTTAGAAAGCCTCAGTACCACTGTGCCTAGTAAGATAGATGCAGTTGACCACATATCTCCCCATTGCAAAGGCAATGGGGAGTGCTCATTAAAAAGTGCCCAAACATCTCCGGCATTTATGCATGAGGTCCATATATGATGTTGATCTTCCACAATGTGTGGGATTGAACATGCTTTACAGAAAGGCGAACCCTGTTTTCGGCGGCGATACAGAACTGCAGCAGTAGGAATGGCATTGTGCAGGGTTTGCCAGAGCAGGCCAGCATGTTTGGCTACCCGCAAAGAAGGGAGCAGTTGCCAAAAAAACGTTAGCCTATCAGTCTGCAGAGTATATCCAAGTGTTCGCCATCTTTTAACAATGCCCCAATCGACATCCACTTCCGGTAAGAGCATCAAATATGTCAGTCTGACAGAATGCTGTGTTAGTGTTATAGCACTGTTTCGCGGATCCACCAAATACCAATCTCTGGGGTCAAGCATTAAGTCCTTGGAGGCTGTTTGAAGTCTGTAGGGGAGGTAAGTGACAGTGTGCGCTTGTTTCTGTTCCAACACACAGACTGCGGTCATGTTGGAGATGGGAGGCTGTTGAGGCTGAGGAGGATCTAATGAGGGCTGTTCCCAATCCCATTGCACCATCCTTCGCCGTCCAACTAGTCATCTCCCATTCGTCGTCAGTTAATTGTGTTTCCAGACACCACAGAGTGTAAGGAGAGTCTTCCATATCTTCTCGGAACCAACGGCGCTAGTGTGAGTATGCTCTCAGCGAGGGCGTTTTGAGCACAAGGTATATGCGCTGCCTTGCTGGCAGCGAAAGGAAGAAAAGAACAACAGGAGAAAAAAAGCAAAAACAGCAACGTTTCCCTCTCCCCATAATAGTGGTCAGATGCATTCTGGAAAGTGATCACTTGAGTATGCCCTCCATGACGTCCTTCCACGACATCATTGATCTCTGGTTTGTTTGTTCCTTTCTTTTTTTTTTCTTTTTTTCCCCCTTCAGGTAGACCGTCGGCAACCGTGCCCCTTCCGAAATTCCCGCTGCAGGTACCCTCACGCAGAAGGCTTGGAAAATAGAGGTGCGCAGTGGGCAGGTAGGTTCGGGATTTAAGGTGCGGGTGTACTGGTGGCTTAAACCACCAGTACCTTGCCCAGCTAATTTTCTCCACGGCCGCTTACACACCGTGTCGGATGGAGGTCGTTGGTACAAGGGCCGGTCGCAACAACAATACGAAAAGAAAGAAAAAAAAAAAGGAAATTATTTTTCTTTCATGAAGTCAGGGAAGGTGGTCTAGATGCAGTGGTCACACAGCTGCTTTCCTGAATGTATCTCACATCTATAACAGTTAGATTCTCTTCGTTGTTTTTCTCTTTTTTTTTTTTCAGTTTGTTCTAGGGCGTCGTTCGACACTCCTCGGCGACGCGATTCCGAGGATTCCGTCGTCGTTCCACCTGTCCTCGGAGATGAAATCAGAAATGAAAATGTGAAAACGCTCCGAGGACAAATCCTTGGGCTCTGAGGATTTCCCAGCCAAATCATCCTCGGCTCCAAAGGACCTCGCGAGGTCCTTCGCGAGGTCCTTTGGGGCTCGAGGATCCGTGTTTCAGGGAGAGGAGAGGGCATGCACGTAGAGAGACGATACAACCGAGAATTCTGATCGTGGCGGCACCCTATTGGCTGAAAGCCTGAAGCACAACTTTTTTTCTTTTTTTTTCCCTTTTATTTTTCTGACATTGCTCCGAGGATGAGTCCTAAGACCGACGCTCCGAGGATGAGTGGAACGACATTGCTCCGAGGATGAGTCCTAAAACCGACGCTCCGAGGATGAGTGGAACGAAGACGACAAAAAACCTAAACTTTTCCGAGGACTCATCCTCGGAGCCCGAGGATGCCCCGAGGAGTGTCGAACGACGCCCCTAGATCCCCTGCCATGGAGGCAGGGCGTATCCCCTGATCTACTCAAACGCCCTCCTTGAGGGCATACTCACACTGGCACAACAAGGAATATACGAAACCAAAAGCAGGGCCAAAGTGATGTTTACTTTTTGGGGGAAGTACCGTTATGTCACATGGGAGTTTGTAGTGGGCAGAAAAAACAGGCATCGGCGTCTGTGTCAGGGCCTGAATTCGAAAAGGCGTTCGTAACTCAGGCCGGCGGTGGTGCCAGGGCGGAGGTTTCATTAAGGCGGTTGTGTCTTTTTTTTTTTTTTTTTTTTGGTCGGTCGCCCCCCCCCAGGCCGCGGCGGCAAGGGGGTTTTTTTTTTTTTTTTTTTTTTTTTTTTTATTGGGGGTGGGGGGGCGGGGGGGGTGTGCAAAAAAAAAAAAAACCAAAAAAAAAAAAAAAAAAAAAGTCACAACCGCCTTGATGAAACCTCCGCCCTGACACCACTGCCGGCCTGAGTTACGGACGCCTTTTCGAACTCAGGCCCTGACACAGTTGCCGAAGGCCTGTATTTCGTGCCTGTAGGAACTCAAAACATGCCGCGTCCGCTGTTGTTTCTTACTTTTTTTAATTTTTAATTTTTTTTTAATTTTTTTTTTTTATGATGTTTGCTGCTTTTAATTAAGGGCCCAGTGCCCAAGGCAGGAGAAAACAAATCAGCAAGGAGCCATATTCAGGGGCAGCAAGGTCTCCAATCCTACTCTGTGAGGTGGAGCCCCTCCCCTGTATTAATCCAAAGACACAGCTAAAAAATACATACTAATCAATTCTAGAACCTGGCATCAATGGACACTATTTCTAAGACTGCAAAAAAGGGCCAAAACTAAAGTCGCCTGAGCAAGCATCAATGGTGACAAGGGAAGGGCAAGAATCCCAATGTTGACGAAACCATTGAACCCCAGCTCTCAAGTTTGAGGATTTTGCAATTCTCAGAAACCAATCAAGGTAGATGATATGTCTCAAGTCCTTTTTAATACGAAAAATCACCTGTTGGGGAGCCGGAGTGTCATGAGATAGGACCACTTCATTCTGTTGTCGCCATAATTGCCATAGAACAGTTGCTCTGAATGATTCATAAACATAAGCTCGGGGTTTGGAGAGATGAAGAGAAACAATTCCAAAGAGAATTGAGTCTACCGTCCACAAGTCGCCCCATTCAAGGGGCAGAGGGGATTGATGTACGAGGTGTGCCCAAACAGATCTAGCATTTTTGCAAGTAATCCAAAGATGATGTTGGTCTTCAACCAAGTGGGAGATCGAACAGGCTGTACAGAAGGGCRAACCTTGGCGTCTTCGGCGGAAAAGAAAAGCAGCAGTAGGTACCGCATTATGCAGAATCTGCCATAACAGACCTGCATGTTTTGCCACTCGTAAAGACGGTAGAAGTCKSCAAAAAAMCGGTAGGCAGTGCGGTTGAATGGTATAYCCAAGCCTTCTCCATTTGGTGACAATACTCCAATCTATATCTACCTCAGGTAAAAGCAGAAGATATGCATGCCTGACTGAGTGCTGTGTGAGAGCAACAGAGCAACCGGGTTTTCTGGGRTCTTCCCAAGACCAATCCCGTGGGTCAAGTCGAAGATCGCAGGAAGCAGTAGATATTCTGTAGGGAAGATAAGAGATATTGAGTCCTTTCKATTGCTCMAAAACACAGACTGGCGACAAATGAAGGAGAGTAGAAACAATAGAAGTCAAAGTAGATCTGGTGAGTTCAGTCCCTAAACCAGCATGTCCATCTGTCGCTGTCCAGGCAGTCATCTCCCACTCTTCATCTGTTATTTGATGTTCCAATCGCCACAACTTGTGAGGAGGCTGTGTATCTGTCTCACAAAACCAGGAACCTGGCAAATATCGCTGCTGAGAGATGATATATGTCCATTCTGCTGGTATGGCATTGAGCACAGTGTGAAGATTCTGACGCCAATTTCGAAGGCCAGCCAATGAATCTCGAGTTTGCAACTCTTGCTTCCAAGTATTAGAAGTGAAATCCCAAAGATTGGCTAAGGTGACTACACCACGACACATCCAACTCCTACCAAAAGAGCCAGTGCCAGTGCCAAGCACAGGAAGAGGTTGGCCATTTGGAGTCAAAATACAGGGATTACCAAAAATTGGTTGAGACAGTAAGCGGTCCCGCTGCAATATTGGAGCAAGTCGCTGTGGGATAATTTGCTTCCAGGCTGCCAGTATAGACTTCCAAATCGGGGAGAGAGCCGATTTGCGGCAGTATTCCGGCAAAAAAAGAGCTAGATAAACAATGTCAGGTTCAATCTGCAAATCTAAATCAAATGACAACAGACATTTGGCAAGGGCTTTCCAAGTTGCTGAATCATCCGCAAAAATGAATCTAGGCACCCATTTAGTCAAAAGAGCAGTAATCTGCAAATGTGGATCCAACACTCCCAAACCACCATTATGTTTTTTCTGAATGATTTTGTTCCAAGCGACTTTAGAAATAAAGGCTGACTCATTAATTCTTTCCTTCCATATATAATTAGCTGCAGCACGCTTGATATGACTGTAAACTGATGAGGGCAGGGCTGTAATTGAGTGCTCATACCAAATTTTAGCAAACACAGCATTATTAACAGTGAGCACTCGGCCATATAGCCCTGCTCCTTTGGCCTTGGCCCACGAAGATAATACTGAGTTGATTCGTTCAACTATATGCAGAGAGGTCTGACCAATGTCACCCTGAAAGTTGACATGGTACCCAAGCAGTCTTTGAACGTCTTCAGCAGCTTTGATTGGAATTCCCCAGTGGTGTGGTGGAAGGCAGTGCGAAGGAATCATCAAAACTGTTTTGTGCCAATTTATTTTGGCCTCCGAGACGTAGGAGAAAAATCCAATAGTTTGTTTTAGAGCTTCTTTTTTTTTTTTTTTCTATTTGCTTCTCTCAACTTCTGTTTTGTTGCCTTTCACTCCCTACTCCTAAGACTATCTAGAGGGGACCCCTGCAAGCATAGTTTCCTCTCACTGTGAAGGGGAGATTTCATGTTGCCCCTTACCCCTAATGGTTAGGGTATAGGGTTGGGGCCACCAGTGGGGGTCTGGCCAACACAAAGACAGAGACCTGCAAGTAGCTGCGCCTCCCTTTCTCTTCGTCCCCCACCCCTCATCGAGTAGCAGCAGTGGCTATGGCCAACACTCACCCACACACCACACACAACCCACTTGCGCTCACACTCACACCCATGTTGGTCATAGATTCCACTAATACCGATCAGGAGTATCCAGAGGACTATCCCAGTTCGTTGGCACTCATTTCTTTTTTTCTTTTTTTCTTTTTGTCTTCTTCTACTTTTGAGATTCTGAGTTGAATGCGACACGTACAACACGCGCACACTGAGGCTTGCTCGCACTACCACTTTGGAGAATGCATACAGCTGCATTCACATCCCTAGGGGTGTTGCTTTTTTTTCCTTTTTCCTTTTTTCTTTTCCCCTACAGGTCCCTCCAGCGCCCGGTACCCCCAGGCTCGGCAGGCTTGGCATACCGGTCGCCTGAGCGTCGGACTGCATAGCTGGGTGAGGTACTGGTGGTTTAACAATATCAACAAGGTATCCTTACTGTTTTTCCAGGCTGAAATGTGATGCATATGGCTCCCACTGCAAGGCCTGACCTCCACAACAGCTCAGTACTTGGGGGGGGTGAGGTCCCACTACCAAAGAGCATTGGACATGTTTTCTGCAGAGATGCAGAAAACCACAATAGCCATTTGATGCACCCTTCCTGGGCCTTCCACAAAAGTCCACATTCAGGCGTGAAATCCTAGTGGGACCTCTCTCCAGGGGCAAGCCAAGTCGTGCATGGGGAAAATGAGGCTCGGAGGCACCGACAACCAAAAACAGAAGATGGTAACTTATCTTAACGTGTTTGTTTTCCTTGTTGCATGTTTATCTTCCTTGCTTCCTGTTTATGGGCATGGCCAGGTTTGACCTTGCTTCCCTTGGATGGGCGTGGACACCGTTCTTTTTTTTTTGGGGGGGGGGGGGGGGGGGGGCGCATGGACGAGCTTTGGTCAACAGCAACTTATGATCCTACACGCTCAGCTGTGGAACTGATCGACAAACTGGAGGATGCACGAATTGGTTCTTACCTGAATTTCAAAGTGACCCAACGAAGTCAGTTTGGGACGCCATTATTCTTCCGGTTCGCAGTGCGGTTAAAAGTACAATTTTTGGTCTGGCATCGAGGGGAACTTAAGGATGACAGAGAGGTACATGCAGACCCGGACTCCATGGAGACACATATCATTAAGGATGGCTCTTATATTATTGCAATTTCACCGAGGTATGCCGGTGAACATGACTTTTCACTCACAAGAGCGGGCATTCATCTCAAGGGTAGCCCAATGAAGGTCTATGTAAAGCCTGGTAGGTAACTCTCCATGAATCTTTCTGTTTTTCCTTGTTTCTTAATGAAGGAAGTGGAGGCGTGTGCGTCCATCATTGTCCTGGAGAGAGATGCATGGTTCCGGATGATCTTTCTTTTTTTTTTTCTTTTTTTTCTTTTTAAACCAGCTGAGACTACTAGACGTGGTGATATGATCAGCCTGCAACGATTTTGCAGGTTTTCAGTGAGCTGTACCTTTTCTTTTTCTTTTTTTTTTTTTTTTTTCTTCTTCTTAAAAAGTCCATGGTAGAGGCCAGTCACTCAGTGCACAGTGATCACCTGGAGCAGTAGGCCGTGGGTGTCCTGGAATATGAGACCACCTCCCATCCCATCCTCACTTCAATACTCCTAGAGCACCCCCTATCCCACTATCCTACCTCAGTGTGACCAGCACTCAGGACCATTACCCTACCAATGGGCAGGTAACTTGGACCGAACAGCAGTGATAGGCACCAGGGCTGATAGGTTGCCCAGCCCTGGTGGAAGCGGAATCGGACGAGCCTTGTCGAACGGGAACTTCGGACGCCAGGCCCAGACACTCTACTACAGGCCCCAAGAGACTCTGGGCCCTAGGTTCAGACAGGGTAGCACCCATTGAAGCAGTCTTACCGTCCTTCCCCTAGCTTACCCAAGGCCAGGCGGAACTCGGGCTGGCCTGAGCGACTTATACCCCTACCCTTACCCTAGGGTCTAATTAGTAGGACCAAGTTGTAATTTTCTAATGTTTTGGCCCTTTTCAGTAACCTACACATGCCCGGTCCAGGGTCCCTGGGGGGCCATTTTCTGTAAATACCGCAAATTTTAGGCCCTAACTGGTACTACTGCAATGAGCCGCAAGTCAATCACCCTCAACCTCGCACACACATGCATAGAACATCGAGATGAGCATTCACACTTGGAGTAGATAGCTGAGACACAAGAATCTCACGAGAGATTGATAAGCAAAATATCTTTATTATACAAAGAAAGTGTTCAGATCTCTTGCGGTCTCTGCCGCTCACACAGACTCAGCCTCGATTCAGGTGTGTAGCTGTCTACCCCTGTCTCTCTCTCTCTCTCTCTCTCTCTCTCTCTCTCTCTCTCTCTCTCTCTCTCTCTCTCTCTCTCTCTCTCTCTCTCTCTCTCTCTNCTCTCTCTCTCTCTCTCTCTCTCTCTCTCTCTCTCTCTCTCTCTCTCTCTCTCTCTCTCTCTCTCTCTCTCTCTCTCTTTCTCTCTCTCTCTCGCCTTGTATCACTCAACCTCACAGTCTCTCTCTCACACTGGGATCACGCCCTGGATACACCCGCCCAGATCAGACTCAACCATGGCGGCTATGGCCGCCCTGCTTCCCTATCACTACCCTAGCTATGGTTGCCTGGCGCTCCCTTCTTCTTCGAGCGCGATCTTGCCCAAGTCGCTTGGTCACTCAAGCAGCCGCAGCGCTTCAGCAACTTCATGAATGAACAACTGTGTCCCGTTGCTGCACTGTAGCGGCTAAATATAGGAAGTGGACTTGGCTTGAAAAAAAAAAATGGCTTGCCTCAGACTGGACCGGTACCGGTCAGCCTCGGCCTGTCTGCAGCAATCATTTTGCTGGTCCGGAATCTTCCGGGCTTTCCTGGGACTTGCTGCAATTTTTGTGGACTCCAGGACTGGACTTGGACTTTCCGGATTTTTCAGTTGGGTACCGGACAACTGTACACGACTCAGACCTCTACACGTTTCTGCTGGGTACTAGACCTTCAACCCCAACCTGACTCTCCGGATGTTTCCTGACTCGGACCTACAACGCTTCAGTGGCCTGTCGGACATACGACAACTTCACGACGCTGGGACTTGGGGTTTCAGAACCTTCTGGACTTTTGGGGGGTTGAAGCCGGCTTCCGGGGGTCTGCAGCGTGAAATCCTTTCACTCCCGCTGGCCTAATTTTGAGGTCCTCCGAGCAAAATGCAATCTTTACCTATCTGCGACGTTAACCCCTTTCCGTGCCCTTTCATAGTAGGGAACAATATCGGGCGCAGTCTCTACAAGCTCATCCCTTGTGAACCAGAGATCTTCTTCGGCCTTGTGGTATGCGAATCTGACTTTGCGTTGTCCTGGGGTCGTCGCCTTCGTCCTGACCGGTAGACATCTTCGGCCACGATTCGGTCAATATCATATCTACCATCCATATCAGGTGGGATCATCGACCTGCGTGATGGGAAATCGTCAGTGGTCGTACAGGGAAGTCACTTGGAGGCATGGAAAACGGGGTAAGTGTGCAGATGAGGTGGGATCTCTATAGTGTAGGAGGGACCGTCTGCGTCCCCAATGACGTCAAGAACTTGCCAAGGTCCTCTATAAGCTGGCAACAGCTTTCGTGATATGCCTTCCTCGGGGAGGAACTCCTTGGACTTTACCCAGAATAAGTCATCTACAGCAAACTGCCATGGTCTGCGGTGCTTGTTAGCTTGTTCTTTTTTTTTTTGGGGGGGGGGGCGAGGACAAATGCTCCAATCTATTCGTGGGGAGCCACACGTGCTGGGAACCGGGCCCAGCGTCCCATATGAATTATACAAACATTAGAATACCGGGGCCATTACCCGGCTTCGGCTGAGGAATACCGTGAACAGTTTGAGAAATTTTTAGAAAACTTGAGTAAACTACTAACCTATTAAGCCAACTGCTCATGAAACCACGTCAGAAGGGCTAATAGGAAGGCCACAAGTCCTACATGTGCTAGATTTATCAGAACATGAATCCTTCTTTTTTTGACACCACTCAAAAAACGTTTCAGGACACCCCCCATCAATCCTTTTTACCCCACTTCGGCAAGACTTACTGCAGCAGAGCCACCATCTCCGCTGCTGCTGTACCCTATTTCCATCCTACTAGCTAGCCCCCTCACTGGTAGGACGCGTAATTAGCTTGTTCTATCATCTGGTGCTGGGCTTTTCTAATGTTGTCAGATACGCGTTTCAATTCCTTTTGGTATTGTATCACAAACTCCCTTGTACCAGACGGCAGTCTTTGAATTTGGTCTGGGTTTAGACAGTCTATAGGCCACCTAGGACACCATCCTCTATGCAATTCATTAGGTGTCTGTGAGGTAGTTAGGTGCACCGAATTGTTGTAAGCACTCGCTACCTTAGGGAGGTGCTCGTCCCAGTCTTCTTGGTCGGGTCTAATATACATGAGTAGCACTTGCTGCAGCAGTTTGTTCATCTGCTCGGTCTGTCCATTACTCTTAGGGTGTCTGCCTGGCGACATAGCTAACTTAGACCAGTAGACGTTCATCAATTGCTGCCAGTGCTCACCTGTGAATCTCGTGTCGCGGTCACTAACGATGGTCAAGGGGTGCCCATAATCCTTGACCCAATGATTGAACAACTCTCTAATTACTAACTCAGTCTTCGCCTGGGCAGGCAATGGAACAAAAAGAGTGAACTTACTGAATCTATCTACTATCACCATGACTTGACTTCACCGTTTCCACTTCTAACCTTCGTGTCCATGAAATCGATTGACACGGACTCGCTGGGGCCAGACGGAACAGGCAAGGGTTTCAACAGCCCTAGGGAAGGCTGTGTGGAGCTCTTGTTCTGTTAACAAACTTTGCAGCCTTGAATATACGTAATACAATCGTGTTTCGTACTGGGCCACGTGCAGGACCGCAGAAGGGTTGCGTACATCTTCCTCCAACCAAAATGTCCTTCGGTATCGTGGCATTCCCCCAAGATCAAACTTTGAACCTCTTCATCATTCGGAATGCATAGTCTATCAATTACATCGGTCTTCTCAAATAACAGTCCATCGACCATTCGGTACTCTAGGACTTCGTGTGGCGCAGTCTGTATGTTCTCGATTAGGTCGCTAATAGACGGGACCTTTCGCGTACGCGGCCTTGATTTTCTGCTGCAGGTCAGCGCCTTCCGAGATGCAACTTCTTCAATCCCTTTCGACTAATATAGCTATGGGTCGATCCACTATCCACTAACGCGCCTACGCGCGTCCGAATAATCTCTACATCTCCTATGATTAGCTGCCCTTTTGAACTTTTCTTCATTTCGGCCCAGGCCTTGCCACGAGTGATCAATTCATTGTCCACAGCTGTGAGGGAACCACCTAGAGAGATCCTAGTGCAAGCAATCTCTGGACAACTATCCAGGTGGGGGCCTAGGTGGGGGCCTACATCAGCCTCTACCGTTGGGACCTTCAGCCAGGAGGTTGCCTGATCAGAGCGTGCTTCTACCTGTCTATCTACGTCTGAAGTCCACGTAGGAGCAGCTGCAACTCCTACTGACCATGATTCCCTTTTGGGTTCCGGATCTTCGGACAGAAGGGCATGATGTGGTTGGGGTCCCCACACTTAAGACGCAGTCTATTATTCATCCTTTCTTGCCATAGGTCCTGCGTCATGTTATGGGCCTTCCATGACTCACCCGATGCTCTACCTGGGTGTCATGGGTACCCGCGACCCTTACCCATACCATTATCGTTTAAAAGGGCATAATTGCCCCTTCCAGTGTAACACGTGATACATCGTACGAGGCTCTGGTCGTACGGTCGTGCAGACGGTCGTACGGCCGTATGAACAGTCCCGTACAAAGTGACGAACCCCCCCCCAAAAAAATGAAAAAAAAAAAAGGGGGGGGGGGAGATGTAGAGTTTTTCGTCCTCTACACCCCCATATTTTTTATTTTATTTTTTGGTCTTTTTTATATTAAAAAATAAAAATAATCAAAACGGGAAAAAAAACAAAATAAAGAAATAAAAATTGATTGATTGATTGATTGATTGATTGTCGATTGATTGATTGATTGTCGATTGATTGATTGCTTTTTGATTGATTGAATGCTTGATTGATTGATTGATTGATTGATTGATTGATTGATTGATTGATTGATTGATTGATTAATTGATTTATATAAAAAAAAAACTCGTGTGCAGCTCTAACATAGCTGCGTGCTCCCTCTCTCTCTCTCTCTCTGTCTCTAAGCGCACGCGCACGTGCGCACGCGCGCTAGAGAGAGAGAGAGAGAGAGAGAGAGAGAGAGAGAGAGAGAGAGAGAGAGAGAGAGAGAGAGAGAGAGAGAGAGAGTGCGTGCGTGCGTGTGTGCGTGTGTGTGTGCACGTGTGCACGTGTGTGTGTGTGTGCGTGTGTGTGCGTGTGTGTGCATGTGTGTGCGTGTGCGTGTGTGTGTGTGATATTTGTTACTAAACCCCATGCGCAGAAAAGGCACGTCAATGAACATACCAGAAAAATAAATCGTCCACTTTATATGCCTTATGACCAAAACGAGCAAATAAAGAAAAGTTGAATGCCCTACTGTTGAAGCCAAACACACTAGAACATGGGGAGGGGCAGGGAGCAGCAAACAGGAGATAATGCACACTGAGGAGACGTACGAGGCACATAGATGACAAGTAACAACAGAACACATAGGCTGGAGGGCACGGGGGAGGCGGGCAGGCACAAAAACACGATAAGACGAAGCAAAGACAGCGAGCTAAGAAACAAGTAGTACCCACGGAAGACATAGACATAGGCTCGAGGGCAAAGGCAAGGCGGGTGGACAGACACACAGTGGGAACAACACACTGGCAAGGCAGGGAGGCACTATGATGAACAAGCAGCGAACGAAGGAGGGCACGGGGCGAACAGCACACTGGCAAGGCAGGGAGGCACTGTGATGAACAACAAGCGGACGAAGGCTGGAGGGCACGGGGGAGGTGGGGGGAGCAAGCAAGCAGCATGTAACAGGGCGAACAACACAAGGCAAGGGAAGGCATGGTGGAGGCAGGCGGGGAGACAAACAGCCCAAAGCAGCAGGGAAACAACAGCGAGCCAAACAGCAGCAAGACGAAAGTGGCAACCAAAAAACTAAGTATGACAAAAAGACACAGACCGAAAAAAATAAAGATGAAAGATTGTTTCGTCGGAGTTGCACCGACTCATCAGGAGGCTGAACCCTCGACAATCTGCGGAATCTCCGTATATGATGGTTTGGGTCATGAACCCTTTGACCCTTGTTGAAGGCAGACTGTCCCCAAGCGGAACATAGCAGCGGGCGGCAACCCTGCGGAGCACCAGGCAGCGCAGTAAAGGCAACACGGCTGCACAACGCCAAAAACGACTGCAAGGAACGAGACGGCACGCCGAACTTGCAGCACGGCATCCAAGCAGTGAAGCACCAGGCCACACCACCAAGACAACCACACTACAAGGGACGAGAGGGCAAGCGGACAAGCAGCAGAGCAACCACGCTGAGGAGCACAAGGCAACCCCAACACAGCAACCAAACTACAAGGCGCGCAAGCGAAGGACCCGGAAGGCACGACCAGCAGACGGGCGGCAAGGCAGCGAAGCAGTGAAACACAAGGCAACACCCGGAACACCGCAACCCAGCCACACCACACAGCGAAGACAGCAGCATGCCAAGAACGACCTGCGAGGCAAGCGGAACGGGCAGCAAGGCAGTGGTGGAGCGCAGACAGGGTCATCCACACATCCAACACGGAGCAAAGCAGCACATCACCTACTCACATCACAGGTGAACTCCGCAGACTGTTGCTTCCAACCACCCACTGAGCCAGGGAGACACTCCGACGAGCATCTGTCATCACCCATAAGCAACACAGACATCCCGAACAGAGCGGCCCCCCTAAGAGTGCAGTCGGCACTCCAAACAAGGAACCACCGACTGTTTGGCAATACTTAAGGGTGCTCAGTTGGGCACACAGAAAAATACTTAGAAAAAATTAGAGGAAGGACAAACAAGAGGCAGAACCATGACCACCCTGTGGGGATCCTTGACCCCTACCGCCCCAATGGGAGCTTCCTTCGCCCCCATTCCCTTGAACGGCCTGTCCACATCCTCCTCTACCACGACTTTCTCTACCTCGGCCACCTCTGCCGCACCCTCCCCCACGGGCCGCAACAGCCCCATAGTCACCTCCCTAAGCTAATTGGTTGTCCTCATCTTCTTCTAAATCAAAATCTACCTATTCATACGAGAGTGCTTCTACTCCATCCCCTTCGAAGGTTAGCAAAAAATGGTCCTTACTCTTTATATTTCCAAAGATGGTCTTGCCCTTCCACCTCTTGCCTTTTTGCAAATCCTTATCCTAACCCTTAAGCAGCATTGGCCGCGGGGGGAGGCCGTTGTTCCGTTGCGCGCTGGAATTAGGTTGAAGTTTTGATGCGGGCCGGCGGATGAAGGGGATCGAGGACAGGTGGGCATGCAGAGTAGCGCGCGTACGGAATTGTTCACAGCGCGCCACTAAACGAGAGACTGCGCCCAAGGGGCCGGGTACACGGCTGGCGTCGATGCGGAAGAATATTTCGACGTGCCCGCCGTCAGATAGCATTTCCGTGTTGATTTGTGTCCGGCCCCCTTTTTTAATTTTTTTTTTGTGTTTCGTATTCTATAAAAAAAAAAGAAAGAATTTGTTTTGCCATGTCGTTTTTTTTTTTTTTTTTTTTTT